>JAQFVV010006492.1:693259-1168691 GCA_028023455.1 Epiperipatus broadwayi
TTTTTGAGGAATTGCATTTCATTTCAACAAAAAATTTTATTAGTAATAAATAGTGATTACATTTTGATAATGGATAAGTTAATGAATAAATTGTACAATAATATTATAAAAAGTTCTGATTAACATATGGCTAGAATATGTTAGTTAGTAGTTGTTATACACTTATGTGGTTAGGTATAATGAAGGGTTTGTGTAGAATATGAGAAACTGAGAACTTGATGAATGTTATTAGCTTTTTTTTTTTTTTTTTTTTTTTAATAACACGACTATTTTCTTTTTAATATTGTCTATTCTAGAATTCTGGGTAGGTGGGAGTTGACAATCAGGAAAAGGATAGAGCGGTTAGAGACCAGGTGTCGTCAAAGACTTTACTGGAGGCAAGGAGCTGATCACGTTTCTTGATTTTTTTGAGAGTCTGGTAAAACAATGGTATGATTTGTGGCGGGGGTAATTCCATGAGAGTTTTGCATCTCACTATCCATATGGAATAAAGGACAAAGATAGAGAGCCTTATTATTGAAAAAGTTCCACTATTAATGGCATTTTCAAGTGAGAAAATCATTTCAGATCTTATGTAAGAATTGATTATGATTATATCTTTCAGTATTTTAAGTCTTGGACAGCGGTGTATAATATGGTCTGTGGTTTCATCTTCACGAGCACATAAACCACATATAGGGTCAATGCTAGTAAAACCTCTTCGGTGATAAAGAAACCAATTTGTGGGAAGCGCATCAAGATTAATTTTAATGATGAAGTCCAGGAATTTGGGTTCAAGGCTCCATCTTTTGAAGTGTGTAATGAGTCTTTGGTTGGTTATTTTTAGGCTGGTTTTAATGGGTTGTTGATTATAGTTGATTAGATTGTATGCTTCCCACAAAGTGATTTTTTGGTTAAGGTTAGAGGACATCGTCGGGTTATAAAGTTGTAGATGATCTATTAGCAATGATATCCATGAACTGGAAAAGGGCGGGGGACGATCAGTTGGTGTAATTTTTTTAGATCGTTGGAGTATCATACGAGAGGATCAGATTATGTAGAATATTGTGAGTTTTTTGTAAAATGATTGCCTGTATTGAGTGGAATGACAGTCCATTGAACCTGCGTGGTCGTTGGATACCTCGCAAGCTAATGGCAACAGTCCTTCCTCTCCAGAGAAGTTTGGTGCAGATCGTGAAGGGCGTCGGTTAATTTTATTTTGAAACTGTTTAGTGATTTTAATGAATGGAAGATAATATGAGATTTTTGGCATTATGATCATGTTGAGGAGGCTAACCTTTCCATATAATGAAAGGTATACTCTAGAGAGTGAAGTGGTGATGGCTTCAGTTGATTGGAGGATTGCATCTTGAATCATTCTTGCCATTGCAGTTGGAGGTTTGAAGATTGGGAAGCCAAGGTATCTTTGTGGTTTAGCAGAAAAGGAAGAGTTGATTTGTTTACCAGACATTATCTTCCAGATGGAAGATTTGTTAAAATTTATTTGTAGGCCAAGTTTCACTGTATTTCTGTTTAAGATGTTCATGAGATGGGGAAGGTATTTAATGGTGGGAAGCACAACCATGATGTCATCTATGTATGCGAATACATTGAAATCTTTATTGAGAGAAGGAAGGAATATTCCAGGGAGTGCTCTTCCGATATCCACCAGAAGAGGGTTGATGTATGCTGTGAAGAAAAGGGCACTGAGCGGAGATCCTTGAGGGATCGACTTGTATGGCTTGAAACCTGGAGTGATCTTGCCATCAAGAGAGAGAAAAATCTCTCTGTTGTTGAGCAGATTGCTGATAATCTGAACAATTGCAAGCTGGAATGTCGTATTCCATCAGAATATCCAGAAGGGTGTTGATCTGTACTGAATCGAATGCTGCTGCAACATCCAGTTGGACGGCAATAGATTTGGATTTACGATGTACTCTGATATGATTGAACAGTGCAGTTATATTGGACATAGCATGCGAGGTTGATGATCCCTTTTTTCCGTATTGGTTTGGCGAGATATTGCTAAGAATTTGAGGTTGGATTTGGTCCTTAATGACTGACTCTATAATCTTGATAAGCAGTGGGGTCATGGATATTGGTCGGATACTGTTAATGTCGTTTAGTGGTTTTGCTTTTTTAATAAAAGGCACAAGTGCCACAGGGTAAAGATCTGCTATGTTTCTGTAGCCGGAAGCTAGGTGATCTATCATTTTTTTAATAATTGGAACAGTGAATTGACTGAGGTGTTTGAGAAGGAAATTTGGGATGCCGTGAAGGCCAGGATGAATGCTGTCAGGGAGTGATGATATCTTCTTTTTAATTTGGATTTCTGTGATGCCATGTTCGCTGGGGTCTCCAGCATCCAACCAGCTGTTTACTGGAGGGGCTCCATCTTTTTGCATTAATTGGCAGAATTGTTTGCTGATGTGCTGCATCATTGGATAGCCAATGAGATTGGTACCATTAGTATAAATGGATGTGGGAGTGATTTGTTTTTTATTGTAACCCAGTGCCCATCTGAGGTAGTCTCTCGTCCAGCAGTGTTGTTGTGCTAAGAAGCATTTGGCTCTTCTGATGGAAATATATTCTGCAAGGGATTTTTGCTTGATTTTGTAGAGGTTTTTAAGGAAGATAATTTTTTCTGTATTTGTGAAATTTTGCTGTGATGCTTGAAGTTGTATATTAATGTCTGTTAGGTCATTTAGAAGACCATTTGGTCCTTTGATTTTCCTGGTGTGGTGATTTAATATGGACTGAAGAATTCCGATGAAGGAAAACCAGCCCTCCTCAGCAGGGAGGGAAAGGATGTTTATTTTCTGGAAATAGATGTATGACTCAGACACTATCGCTTCGGTCATGTTTGATTGGGTGATCATGCGCATGGTTTTTCCAGGTCCATCTATAGGTGTAGGGATTGAGATAGGCGTGAGTTGTAAGATCAGAGCCATATGATCGGAGAAAGCAACAGGGGTTAAGGCTGCATCAAGGTTGAAATGGAGGTCTGGGGTGTAGTAAACCAGATCAATTAGGGACTTTTTAGTTTTGGTATAGAAAGAGTAGGCTTCGGGTGGGAAGAAGCCCTCTCCACACATTAATCTGCGATTTATTAGATGCAAAAATCTCTTGTTGAAGTCATTGTAGGTGGTGTTAAAGTCTCCGAGAAGAATGGTAGGGGAGGCTCTGCTAGCGTTGATGGCATTTAGGATATGAACTATTTTTAGATATTGAGAGGTGTCTTTGGCTGTATAAATATAAGCTATGATGATCGGATAACCCCAATAATCTATTTCTATAATAATAATATTGGCATCTAGGAATAGAATGTTGAAACTTTTTGGTGGTGCTGATTTGCTAAGAAGAATACCGACTCCACCTGAAGCTGAATGGCCGATGGAAAATCTAGTAAATCCGAGAGAGGAGAGAAGAGATATTATTTTATGGTCAGTCTTATAGTGATGTTTGGTTTCGCCCATAAGAAGTATATGTGGGGAGCAGAGTGAGAGCCAGTTTTTAATAGCAAGAACTCTATCGATTGAGTTGATGCCGCGAATGTTTATGCCAGCTATTTTGCAGAACATGATAGATTAATCCAAACCGTCCTCAGCAAAGTGATCCAAGTGAATGTGGGACATCTCTATATTAATGAGGTCTGATGTTGTTAGGCAGTCAGAGACTTGTGATTGAACTTGTAGATGGCTTGGTGATATATTTGTTGGTTGAGGAATCGCATCCATGAAGTCTTCGGTGTCTGATGGAGTAGAGTAATCTGTCTGAGATTCATCGGGAGAATCAATGGTATCTAAGGTTGTAAGATCCATGGTTTTCCTCTTTTTTCTATGGATTTGTGAAGCTTTGAGTTGGATTTATCGGAGATTTGTTTGTTAGAGGGGGGTGGTGAGTAAAGTACCGGGTGGGAGCTGTCATCATCAGAGCTTGATTTATCTGAGCGAATTGATTTTCTTTTAATTTTCTTAATTGTATTTTGGGTATTTGTTGTGTCAATTTTTTGAGGATTTTGAAGTTGATTAGTGTTGTTTTCCTTTTCCTGTTCTTTTGATAGTAGTGTTATTTTATTGTCATAAGATTTTTGTTCGAATTTTAGACTTGAGACATTCTCTGTTTGCTGTAACAGTTGTGAATCTTCGATCATGCTGACTTTCGGGTTGGGTGTTTGATGGATCTTTTCGTCTGGTAGGTTAATTCTTGCAGGAGTTGAAGAATTGCAGATAGTTTGTGGTTCACTCTGTTTAGGGTTGTTATCAGTTGTTTTAAGCTGGTTAGGAGTTATATTGGAAGAATTGTTTTGACATTTTTTGAGTGTATTTTCTTCATCGCCTGGGTTTATCTTGTTCTCTTTAGATGGTTTGGTCATATTATCTTCTTTTGTAGAAAGAGTTTGACCTAATATTATTTCTTGGGGATTAGTATAAGTTGTTTCGAATGTTTGATCTTGAGTATTATTAGTTTGCGTGATTGGTTTAGGAGCAGTATTTGTTGTTGTTTGGTTCTCTGATTTACTACTATTAGTGTAAAGGTTGACGTTTGTTCTTTCTTGAATATTTTCATTTTGAAATATAGTTTTGGATGTGGAAGGTTTTGTTGGAGGATTTATTTGAATCTGAATATCTGGGTTTGTGAGGTTGCTGTTTGAATTAGTCCTATGTGATGATTGTCTATTTAAGGACTTGTTAATAGGTCTACCAGGACATTTGTGAAATTTATTCATTTTAATACCACAGTGTGTGCATATTCTTGCTGCACAGTCTTTAATGAGGTGTGTTCTTTGAAGGCAGAAGAAACATTGTGGTTGTACTCCTCTGAATGTCAAAACCATAGGAGAGCCTCTTGCTGTAATAATAGTGGGTATGTCAGTGGGTATAATGTTTTTCTTTAATGTAAGTGTGAAGGTAACTGTATTGGACAGGATTTGATCTTCGAAGTGAGGATTTAATAGGTGTTTAAATTTGCTAACTGAACCATAATTAATAAGGATGTCTTGTATTTCTTGTTCATTTAAGTGGGCAAGGCAGTTTTGAATTCTGCCAGATAGTGTAACTGGACGGTTCATATCTATGGAGCATAGTATATAATTTCCTAAAGATTTGTAGTTATTTTTAAAATTCATTCGGTCTGCCCACGTTTTAAACTCTACGATCACATAGCGGTCATTGGGATGATTAAGGATCATGTGAATGCCTCTGCCTAATTGCTTTTGATTGATTAGACTGTAGAGTTGTTCTACAGGGAATTTATATAAAGCACATTGATGATTTGTTATGGCTAAGATTAAAGACTTATCGCTGTAATAGTTTGCAAACGATTTATATAGAGAGTTGGGTATCGTTTTGTTGAACTCATTGTTTATTTCTAGGAACATATCATCGTTAATATTGTTTATATTAAAAGAGACATTTTCCTGCGTGTTTGATTCTTTTTCTATGTCTAATTCTGTGAGATTCAAATATAATTCGTTGAGATTATCAGCCTTAATGTTTTCAGAGATGCTCTCAGAATTTTTTGACCTTACGATATTTGCGTACGTAGTGGGATTTTCCAATATTGATATTGAGGTAATTGGTTTAGCTTGCACGTTAGCTGATGTAGCAATGGATTGTTCTGAGCTAAAATCTTTGATTGTTTTAGAATGAAATTTATCAGTTTTATAATTTATTTCTTCTTTTTTATTTTTAAATTTACTGTTGACAAACGGTACTGACACAGTACTGGTTTTGTCGACCTCTGGTGGAAAATGTTTTACTTTAAAAATTTCGTCGGTATCATTTTGTTGGTAATTTTGTTTATTTCCAGATATAGTTTTAATTGAATTGTTGGGCAAAGGAAATTGCTCATTATAATCTTCTGTGGTTGAGTAAAGGCTTCGGAGAGGTAATGATTGGTTTTCGCTTGTATCAATAGTTTCGCTTGACGAGATATTTATTCTATTGTTTGTATTAGGGGTAAGTTGAATATTTTCTAAACTTTTGTTGATATTTGCAATGGAATTTTCTTTTGATTTACTCATTTGTGGGTTTTTATTTGTTGTAACGGGTGGTTTAGATGCATTTAGATTAGATCTAAGGCTATACAATTTACGGCCGATGACCGCATTGTTGGGTTGAATGCTGAGATCGGGGCTTACTTTATTTTTAGTTTTATCGGTTATATTATCACTTTCCATCATATAAAATGATTAAAAAGTTGACTTACCTTGAATAACAGACGTAAAGGTAAAGGGACAGTCGTCCCGTCTTCCTAAAACTGTAAAACACTAAGGGACGCTTTTTAAGACTAGTTACGAAGATGGCTGCCAAAAGCGGAAGTAATATCTTTCTATTTTAAACAGGATAAATAAAACAAAATTTTTATTTCTTACATTTTACTTTTTTATCTATTTAATTTTTTTCTAATAGAAAAGAGTGATAAAAATGATTTTTTTAATCAAAAATTAACTTTAATATCTCTCTGAATTTTTTTTCATTTTCTTTTTTAGTTTTATACATTTAAAACTATTAAAAATTTAAAATATACATCAGTTTTTTCCCTTGAGATGTTAAAACTAGCTAAGCCATTCTTAAAACTTAATTTTAATCTTCTCCTAGCTTAAATACTTTTATTTATTGGTTTGCATGTGTGATCTGTGACAATGAAGTTACAATATGCTTATTTTTATGGCGTTATTGTGATATAAACCAGTGATGAAAACCTCTAATCCATGGGTCAACTTCAGCTCTCTAAATTGAAGAGTTAAATAAAATAAAATATTTATTTTATCAACTACATCTTTTTCACTCTTCAATATTTATAATAGTTCTTATTTATTCTATTAGACATGCAATATTCCAAAAAATTGCATAATTTCATGATCTGTCTGATTATGGTCTGAGAGCACTTTGTTTTTATAATAATTTTTGCAGATGAATGTATACTAGCAAAAATAAAATTCAAATTTTACTTTGTTTTATTATTTTACATTTATACTTTTTATTAGAATGGTTGCATCAAGTAAGATAAAAAAAATTAACTCATAAAATTGTGTATTTCAAAAGAAATGGACCAATATATTTTTATAAAAAGAAATAGTAAATCCTTTTGTCTGATATGTTTGGAAAGTACTTCAGTTAATAAAGAATGCAATATTAAGAGGAACTAATAATCAAAACATTCTGATTACAACAAAATTGTTGGAAAAGAAAGAAATATTAAAATAGAAAACCTGAAATGGAACTCCATTAAATGGCTGATATTTTTCATAAACACAAGTCAGAAACTTCACAAATTACATTATTTCATAAAAGAGGAGAAAATTAAAACCCATTTTCTAAAGGAGTGTTTACAAAAGATTGCATCTTAGCTGCTGTAGAATTAATCTGTTCAGAACATAAAAAGAAATTCAAGAATATGTCATGAAAAATAGCTATGAAGTGAAATAAAAAAATTTGTCATTAAATGTTAAACAGATATTAATAATAATAATTAGGTTACTTTATTTTTAATTCACAAAAAATTATGATTTTCATTTAAAAGAGAGAAGTTTAAATTGATCTGCCAATTAAAAAGGTTGCCCATACCCAATGATTAGACATAAATTAATTAAATTTTTGATCAAATACAGCAAGATAATTTTTAAGTCAATAATTTTGCATCACATGATCACATTTCCTATAGTAGCACATTAATTGTTGATAAATAGAGCAAAACTCTCCATACAGTATTGCCACCTGTGCTAAACAGAGTAATCAATGAATGCCAGAAGGCTTGTTCATAAAATCCCTATCTAATGCCTACTCATCCAGTATCTCCAGACTAGTTTCTGGCTTATGGCCTTTATCAGTGAGGAGCTTTGAATCTGAGAGCACTGCATCTAGATCTTAGGATCTAATGCAACCCTCTAGCAACCACCTTTTATCTCTACTTAACTACAAAACTATGAGAATGAAATTGAAAACATAAAAAATATTTTCAATCTAAGCTCAATAGCTTATATAGTCATATGGGTCTGAACTCAGTTCAGCACCCATACATTTTGGTGTCTTTGGCTCTTTTACAACCATAGCCACCACTATCCTATTAGGCAGGATTGGTGTTAAACCATTAAGCATCACATGATCACATTTCCTATACTAGCACATTAATTGTTGATAAACAGAGCAAAACTCTCCATACAGTATTGCTACCTGTGCTAAACAGAGTAATCAATGGATTCCAGAAGGCTTGTGCATAAAATCCCTATCTAATGCCTACCCATCCAATATCCCCGGACTAGTTTCTGGCTTGTGGCCTCTCAGACCCATATGACTATATAAGCTATTGAGCTTAGATTGAAAATATTTTTTATGTTTTCAATTTCATTCTCATAGTTTTGTAGTTAAGTAGAGATAAAAGGTGGTTGCTAGAGGGTTGCATTAGATCCTAAGATCTAGATGCAGTGCTCTCAGATCCAAAGCTCCTCACTGACGAAGGCCCCAAGCCAGAAACTAGTCTGGGGATATTGGATGAGTAGGCATTAGATAGGGATTTTATGCACAAGCCTTCTGGCATCCATTGATTACTCTATTTAGCACAGGTGGCAATACTGTATGGAGAGTTTTGCTCTGTTTATCAACAATTAATGTGCTAGTATAGGAAATGTGATCATGTGATGCCTAATGGTTTAACACCAATCCTGCCTAATAGGATAGTGGTGGCTATGGTTGTAAAAGAGCCAAAGACACCAAAATGTATGGGTGCTGAACTGAGTTCAGACCCATATGACTATATAAGCTATTGAGCTTAGATTGAAAATATTTTTTATGTTTTCAATTTCATTCTCATAGTTTTGTAGTTAAGTAGAGATAAAAGGTGGTTGCTAGAGGGTTGCATTAGATCCTAAGATCTAGATGCAGTGCTCTCAGATCCAAAGCTCCTCACTGACGGGGCCACAAGCCAGAAACTAGTCTGGGGATATTGGATGAGTAGGCATTAGATAGGGATTTTATGCACAAGTCTTCTGGCATCCATTGATTACTCTGTTTAGCACAGGTGGCAATACTGTATGGAGAGTTTTGCTCTGTTTATCAATAATTTTGTATAACTCATGAATAATATTATAAATATCCAAATAGCCCTTGGCAGAAAAAAGGTTTCTCATCCCTGATGTCAACAAAGGAAATTGAAAAATTATCTACACAATAAAATATTTTACCTTTTAATGTTGACAAGAAAGGTCAATTATTAATTCAAAATCCTGAAACTAAAGTTTTTTACCATTAACCTATAATAGGTTATTTATTTTGGGTTTAATGATATAAAACAAGTTTTTTTACCATTAACATATAATTGCTTATTTATTTTGGATTTAATGATATAAAAAGAGGTCCACTTTCATTTTAAATTTAAGTTCTTATAACGATTTAAACCCAAAAAATTATTTTTATAAGTGTGAAAATTCAGACGATTAGCATCATTCTTAGTATTCTGCAAATAATAATTAATGTTCTCCAGAGAATTGTTTATGGATTTTTAATTTGATGAAAAATGGAAATTAAGATAATATATCCATGTAAACAGAGATAACATTTCACTTTTTGATATTTCCAGGAAATCATCACTTAAACTGAAATAAAAAAAAAAAAAATCCTGTTGCATATTATAAACATGATCAAAAATATTCCTATTATTAGTACCATGATGAAATATTTAGACCTGAGCAGGTTTACAAAATTGTGAAATGAATAAAGTCAAGTTATTAAACTCAAAATTATAATTACCCTAATATGCATATTATTATTCATACTCTATCCTAAGCAAATAGTAATATTAAAAGATTAATATTTAAATTAAATATATAATTTACTTTGTTGATCTTTAAATTTAAGCACAGTAAATCATTCTAATATAATTTAAATATCAGTTTAATGTATGCAATTACCAATTTAATAACACCATAAAATTATCACCTTTCTAAATAAATAATGTCACTGCAACATACATACAATAAATAATAGCCTAAAATACTTTGCAGCCATTCAATTATAATTGTGATTGTTTACCCTAAATAATTAATATATTTAATGAATTGTCTAACTAGCTCAGATATAAGTTTTATCCAAAAATAACTATTGCATATAATTGTTTAGACATCTAGCTATACCACATAAGATATGCACCTAGCTCAAAAGATAACGTATTGTATTTAAAGAAAATAATACATAATATTACATACACTTACCAATCCAATCGTTTGACCCCCAGACTACTGATTATTTATCATAAAATATATGGTATATATCAATACATAAATACTATATATTAAAATTTTATTAGCTAATAGATTTGCATTATTAATTGAAGTGAACACTAAAGTAAGTTTATTTGTTTAAATGAATAAAAAATCTATTAACAATAAATATAAAATTGATAAAAAGACAATATATGCTTGTGACATGCATTCTAATAAATATCATGAAATCTATTCTCCATTTAAATTAATATTAATAAAAAATATGTGTTTATACAGCAAAAATTCACTTATTTAATGCTTAATATATGATTTATAAAATACATGGGAAACGAAAATGTTGCTGTACACTTAATTATTTAAAATATAAGAAAGCTAATGACAATTCCATAATATTCATAATAAAGTAATCGATTAAAATAAAATATAATAATAGTAATTCATTTATTTTATTTTCCAAATGAAATATCAATGAATCATTGTTACAATATAATATTTCCAGATTTTTAATATATATAACATGTATATCCAAAATTAATTTGCAGTTAATACATAAACATATAATATTTCAAATCAAAATTTTAATCATTAAAATTTAGGACGTAAATTTTAATTTAAACTAAGTTTAATTTTTTTTATTTCATACATGTAATAATGAACAATTAACTAACTTAAAATATAGTAATCAATATTTATAAAATATTATACAAATGAATACACAAATAAAACGCATACTAACAGATGATCTGAATGCCGATGCCAATTCTGTGGGTAATTTAATGATGTTCATTAATCCAAACAAGGTAAAAGTATCATAAACAGTTACCCAAGACAATGTGTATTTGTTAAATCCTAATATTCACGAAGTATTATTTTTTTAATCCTCTATTTATTAAACATTTGATATTATAATGGCATTATGAATAAATTGATGCCGGTTTCCATTTAAAACGATACAATGTAGAAATCCTATATTAAAACACTTCATCAGTATTATAAAATGATATTTCTCAGCGGAAACATTTCTTATATACAGTAGTATGTTGTCAGCTTCAATATTTCATTATTAAAATGCTTTGCTCACACACAACAATCTTTTTTTAGTAAGGAAAGATTAAGATGAATTTAAATGCTATAAATTACCTTTCTATTGACAAGTCTTTGGCCATCAAGTCCAGTTTCTTGGACAAATACAATTCTTTCTACTCCATTATTTTGTAGTTATCAAACAAAGAGTTTTAAAATAATCTATATATATTGTAGCCTTTGGTTTTAACCAAAGCTTCCTAAGTTTGAAGCTGCTTTTATTTAAATCAGTGTGTATTAACATTTTCCTCATCAAATGCATTAATTGTGCTATAGAGTTATTTAGGGAATACTAAGTTCGAGTTAAAATAAAAGCACGAATAGATTTTCATAAACTTAGTATGAAAGCAAAATTCATTCATAAATATTTTAAAATAAGAATTGTTTAATTTAAAATATCAATATAGCAAAGATTTAAAGATGAAAAATGGTCGAAGGTTGATTTAGTAAAAATCATTTACAGATTGTGTTAATAAAGCAGATGAATCAGAAAGGGGGGGGGGTAGAATTTATAAAGTAAATATCCTGTTTATTTAATAAAGAAAGTGTCTGATAAAAATTGTATCGTTGTAGAAGTAAATTATAACTGTAAAATATTGAAAGAAAGTTGTATGGGAAAATTACGAATTAGTAAAAAAAAGTATTAAAAAATCGGTTTAAATAGAGTTGTATATGTGTGTGCAAATGCATATATGTAAAATATATTATTAAATTTTAATTATAAAATTAATCAATAATCATTGGGGATAGTACGTGGTATCGGTGGAAGGACTTTTGAGAGAAGAATTAATTCATTTCAATATCATAGTTATAGCAGCCAATTCCCATTAAAAATCTTGAGTTTAAAGTTGGTCTGCTATGTATTATTATTTTTATATTAAAAACTTTCATTTTTATTCTCGCAGGAGGATTTTCACGTGCGGGGAAAATTTAACAAAACCACGTGGTGTCTGTAAAAGTGTGAATAAAACCACGTGGTGTCTGTAAAAGTGTGAATAGATAATTTATAAAACAATAGCAATCAACTAATTAAGAATTGAATATAATTTGATTGACAAAAATATTCAGAAATTGGATGGGGGTACCAAAAGTATTTAAACTCAGCCATCTTTAAGGCTAGACTCTTCATCATCATTTTCTCTCTAGGGAAACTTTTTTCAGGTTAAATTTTCATTTTTCAAAATATTAAAATTTAAGCTTTTACTGTTGTCCTAGCTCCATTTCTGAATGAAATTTTAATTAAAAATGCTATTACTTTAAGATATGATTAGTGGCTAAACTTTTTATTGGGCATATACTAGTCTTCCTGAAATCAATCACCATCGTAAATTTCTATATAACCGCATCACCTTCAATCATCAGCAAATAATGCATCATCGACTGCAGATCAAATTTTACATAAAGAAAATTGAAGAAACCCTGACTTTTATGGATCTATATTTCAAATGTTCATTTATTAAAATGGATCGACGTAATTATTTGTATCGTCAAAAGTTTAGAAAGTAAATAAATTTATTATTTTTTCTTAAAATAAGTGTGGAACTGAATTCCAATACAAATGTTTTATGTTAATTCCCGCCTAAAATATTGTCTGGATTGTCATTGACTTGGAGTGATAATTTGTTAATGAAAAATGAATAATTAATGCTGAAAGGAAACATAATTAGTAATTAAATCAATATGCTACCAACCAATGCCAAAAATTAAGAAATATAATGCTATAATTCTTTGAGAAAACATGTGAATTATTAGTCTTCTCCAACCTAAGTTGCCATAAACTGACTTAAGTATCTGAAATAAAATCAAGAGAAAGCTAATTGCCTTCTAATATTAAATAAAATCTTGTTAAAGAAACATAAACTATGTAAGGAAATTAATGGTTATTTAAGAAATTTCATTACATCTTCGAATTGCAATGATTATCTTTGTCTAAAAGTGAATGGAAAAATAAATACCCTTTGGATTAATATTTTATGCTTAAAAGTGTTTTATGTGCTAAGACATCAAAAACATACTTTTAAATCTTCAGGATTAGTTCGTGAACAATTTTGTGAGAATCTTTCATGGATTAAATAGTCAAATAGGTCTACAAAAAATTATACGTGAGATCTGCAGTAATAATCTAAAAGATTTGGAGGATGATTGAACGAGAATTATTTAAGTACAAATTTTATTCCTTGTTATTATATTTTTTCTGTAGTTATATTTATCTATATGTGTTGGCATATGAGTTATCATATGCTTAAGTTTGTAGTTTAATGAATATTTAATTCTTTTTAGTTGAGTTAGTATAAAGGTTTGAAATATGTCTCTTAACTACAAAATTAATGCTTTTCCCTAATTAGATGAGTGAAAGTTATGAATGAATGGAATGCAAGTTGTGACAAAATGAAATAACTTTGTCCCAAAAGGGTGAAGAGAAGATGATTTTTGCAAATGATGTTCATTTCTTGTTTTATACAATTTTTATTATTAAAGTTAGAAATGATTTAGAGGTAAGCTGATTTAACTTATAAAATCGTTGGCTTATGCATCAGTGCAATATTTTGTGGATGTAATTTAAGTTTAAATTCTCATATATGTGCATGTGAATTACCCTTGTTTGCATGGTTTGTTAAAGAATCACCACCTAGACTGAAGCTGTAGCATAGTTCGCTCATTCAGTAGTAAACTTTATGAAGTATTTAGAAGTGGTGGTTGAATTTCTCACTTTGTTTAATTTTTACCCTGTAAGATGATTTCTTTATTAATATCCGAGTGGGTTGTGCAAACCCATTTATATTTGTATGACTAGTAATGAATCATAGCATACATTAGCCTTAATGAAAAGGTGCTTTTTATCTTATTTAGGTTTTTTCCAACACTCATGTTAATGCTGACTTCATTTCCTTAGAGTGTATATTAACTATGATATTGTAAAAGTATAAGTTATAAATATTATTAACAGGGTCGTAAAATCCATTTGCTGTTTTTTTTTGTGAGTGTGGGTTTGTAAGTGCGATTTGTTGCACTGAGGCATTGCATTTTATTTAGCTTTAGTAGCTAGTTAAGAGCCCATAATAATTATAAAGTTGAGTATTGAATATGAGGAATAAAACATTTGTGTAAGAATAAGAAGTGTGTATCAAAGGCTCCAGTTTATAGCCAGATGAGAACATCACTGGAACAGTAAGCCAGTTTGAAATATTACTCCTGTGGGGATGTTGATATATGATTTACATGCGTATAAGTGAAAGTATGAGCTGTATGTGTACTGATTCTTAATGCTGTAAAATAGTTCAAATTCTAAAGATCAGAAGTTGAGGCATATTAAGTTAAGTTAATTAATGCATAAATTACTAGCTCATGAAATCATGAAGAGTAGTCTTCATGACCAATATTCACAATCGTAAAGTAAACAAAGTAATTTAAAGTTTAGAACTATATTCCAAAAGTTACCAATTATTGTTATAGTTAAAGGTTACATGATTATTTAAAGCTAAATAGCTTAGTTAGCTGTTTATAGAATACAATCACTCCATAACAATTGTAGATCCCAGTTCATCGATAATTGAATAATACTTTGTCCTATTACAATTTATCAGTATTTACTGTTTCATTTATATTTTTTTATGGTTGAAGAACAGGGGAAAGTTATGAGAAATGATGTAAATATTGTAAATAAATTTTTAGATATCTTAGTTAATAAAATGTTATTTTAAAATAAAAGCTTTGTTTGTGTCTCAATGTTTAGCAGATTCCATGAATGCTAGAAATCCTAATCATGCATCCAATAGATTATTACTGGAATTTTAATTATGGTTTAATTTATTACACTATACCAGGTAAATTATTTAAAACATAATTTATCAAGTTTTATCATCCAATTTGATATAAGAAAATTATTTAACATTGCAATTTCAAATTAATCATTACAGATGATTTATAGGATGCAGTAGAATTATTGAGTTATATAGAGTGTGGTCTGTGGGCATAAAATCCTTTTCCCATCTGCTGTATTCAAATACTTTCCCAGGTGAACTAATTAATTAAAAATTTCTAATAATTAAAATTTTGATCTTAATTATTTGGAGAGATAGAAATAGTGGACATTGACTATGCAAAATTCAGCCAAGGTCAACTATGAATATAATCACTGGGAGAATATTCATTTGTCACTGATAGTTTGCATCAGAGTGTTAATTTTCCACACTTTACTGTTCTGAAGCCCTGAGACAAGATTATCATATTGAAAATAAGAGTTAGAAAAGAAAATTAATATGGAAAATAGAAAAAAGCTTTAGAATTAATCATTACATGATTATTATTCATAAGACTGAGTTAGTATTGAGAGTGTGGTGAAGTGATGGATGAGGAGGATGATGATGGGAATGGGAATAAATTGAAATTTCATTAAATTTTAATTGTAACTTTAATGTTAAATGGATGGGAAGTGTGCTGAGAGACTTATAGTACAGCAGGGAGTTGAGCTGAGATTTTCCTCCTCTCCAATAAATATAATAAATCATGAGAATATTAGTAGTAGTAATATTGCTCTTAGTGTTTATTTGTTGAAAATTTTATTTATTACCCCATTTATTGGATATTAGTGGGGATAATTAAATGAATTATTATTAAATAATAAGTAGTATAATGTATTTTCATTAGAGTTGCAATTTGGCACCCAGGCACTTTTTATTCTTCGATGTCCCATCACCATCGAGCCTGAGTCTAGCCATTTCATAGGTTACAATATATATAAAAGAACAGATTTGCTTTTATAAAAGTCAGGATGTTAGAGAACTAATTTGAATCATTCAGTCGCATTTATCCTTAGAGCTAAGGTTATGTTCATCCATCCTGCATTCCAAAACTGAAATTTCTTTTACAATAATAATAATAAATTTTAAAAAAAATATTATAATCATTGCATCTAAAAATAATATTTACACTTCAAAACATAAATAAGGTGCTTTTAATTCAAACAATCTATATTACTTTCTCACAACATTGCTATGGAAGTATATTATTCCAATAAAATATTATACATATATAAACATAACAACATACTTGTTTAGGACATTAAATATTTGTGTGTACTGTTTATGATCCACTACTTATGAATGCAGTAATAAAATATATGAAATAAAAAACAATAATAACTTTATAAAAAATTATAAATTTTATTGTTTACATATGTATTTTAAATGAATAGAATTAATTTATAAATTTATGTTACAAAAATATTGCTTTAACATTTGTTGCCATAGCAACTTATTTCAGTGCTCTTTGTGTAATGCATTTCCTATTAAAACTAATTAGAAAATAACAAAAAATGTTTTGTATGCTTGAAATTACACCAAATTTTGGTTGGCACAACATATATATGGTTGTAATATGTATTTCAACTAAAATGGTTCATCTATTGGGCAGTATAAATGAATAGTTAAGTAAAATCAAAATAACTATTATGCATATTTAAAGTTTATATCTGAAAGTAAAAAAAATATAATTATTTTCAATCTAATAAAAAAAAAAAGTTTTTATTTCATTAGATATTTATTAAAAATTGTTGTGTAAAATAAACTGTAGTTGAGAAATCTTGCATTTAAAAATTAAGTTCAAGCACTTCACATAAGAATTGTGATGATCAAATTTAACTGATTAGGCTTCTTCTGGGTTAAATGAAAATTAAAAGCTATATACATATTGCTAGATTGTCAAAGACCTAGAAAAGAACACATGTGAGATGGATGGATGAAATAAGAAAGTGTGCTGGGTTGATATGGAGAAAAGAGGCTAAAGGTCAGAGAAGATGGATTGAACTAGGAAAGACCTTCATTTTAGGTAATGGTTGAAAGTGATAATGATGGCATATTTTCCCAATGCTTTTCGATTTATTTGCTGTACATATATTGCCTTAGACATTTTTATTTGTCGATTTTAAGGCATTTTCATAAAAAAATTTATCACTTGCCATTTTCAGGCCAGTTGTTGATTGTGTCACAGCGCCATCTGATGGCAGCAGTACGGTCTGCAAACTACAACCAAAAAATGTATTGATTTTTTAATGTAATAAAAAATGATTTAAGACCATTTGCATTTTTATTGAAAGGCTGCAATTTGAAATAAATGTTAATTAAAAAATACAGTGTATTCATGTAAATAAATATATTAGTTCAGTGTAAAACGATTTATTAAAAAATATTGGTAAGATCAGATCTAATTTATATTATCTATTCTAGTCAAAATTCATATTAGAAGCCATTATTTTTACTCAATGTTTACAACTATGTGTTTGAAATAAAGATAGCAATAAAAATGATATCTTCATAGCTAAAAGATATGAATATATATATATTTTATCTCTACCCAACCTTGAATAATTTCCACTGTCGATTGTGATACAGTCACAATGTTTGGTGTAATACTAATACAAATAAGAAAATGCGCATAAATGAATCGTATATGCTCGCATATAAAATATTAAAAATATAAATATTTTACTATCAGTAATCGCTATTGTTAAAAATAAATGTATAACATTCAGTTAGTGTTCATTGACTACTTTAATTAAATAATATTTACCCCTCTTTTTTTAAAATATAAAACAACTTTGGATTAATTAATAATATATGTCTTTATTTATTCAATATAATGAGAATTGTCTATACTTACACACATACTTGTATATACTTGCAAAAAATATTTATTCAAAGTAATAAAAATAATGACATATAATGATCATAAAAATAAGAGAAGTAAATATATTTTAGTTTTATCTTTATTCTTTTAAAGTATTGAAGTAAACAAGTTATAATTGTACTCAAATTATCAAAACAGTCAATTGTCGTTTTGTATGGAGCTCTTTTAGCAGGTGAGATTATAAATTGAAGCTTCAGTTAACAGCAAGCCGCATTAATAATCAAAACACATTTTTCCAACTAATGTTGAAATCAAAAATTTCAAAATTGCTTTTAATTATAAAAATATTAATGATATATTGTTATACAAATAAATAAATGAAAGTTATAAAGCAAAGTTGTAATAAAATACTGGGTGTATATTAAGAAACTAAAAGTTGGTTTAGAAATCAGAATAAATAAAAAAAAAACAAATAATATTATTATAAATATGACTAAAGTGGTTTTATACATATAAACTTAAAAACTTTTTAAATTTTACTAATTTTTGGCTAAAAATATTTTCAGACTTATAAAAAAAAGTATTGTCAGTGGGAATACATATTTTTGCAAAGTTTCAATTAGATTGGAAATGGACAATGGATGAAAATTAAGTTACAAGATCGGTCCAGAGAAAGTAAAATAAAAATGTATAATAATTAAGCTGAAAACAATACATAAGGAAAATATAATGATTGATTATGGATAAATTCTTTTGAAAAGAAATTGTAAACAATTGTTAATGTAAATTCAATGTTTCTAAAGTCCTATAAACAGCATATCTTTTACGTTTATAATAGCATATAATAATTTTAATATTTTTGAAAAAAATGGTTAAATAATCTTTTTATATGAATGTTTCTGAAGCTTTCTTAAAATAAGAGTAACCTGATTATTTTCTATTCAAAATAGTTGCTTAATTGTTTTACTTGTTTACTTATGTCATTATCAGCATTGTGGAACAAGTATACTTTGTTCATTTTTAACATAACTTTTAAAATTAAGCTATTTATATAGTACATTGCAGAATCTGGCCTAGATAACATTTAATTCACAGATCAGACTTTCTGAGCAGTATGAAAAAGTCTTGAGTCAATATCATTGACTGGAGGATAGTTTACATTTGTTTATGTCTACCTTGGGTTTTCCCCCCTTTTTATAAATTAAGTCTGTATTCCACTGTCAAGGTTTCTTTCCAAAAAATCTCTTAATACTAGGCAAATAAAGTGAGCTAAGGTCATAAGACATGGCCATAATCACTTATGCAGTTCACTATTTCTTAGACTAATATATATATATAATATTTAAATACAAGCATATATCATATCCTTGGAGTTTAAATGTAATTATAGATTTGAACATAGACTTTCAAGCTTCCTTCAATTATACACTTCATCTCATGCAAATGATACACATGATCACATGTGTGAAAAATATAAATGATCTTCAATATATGTATTTGGCACTGAAACAGCACTCATCAGTTGGACCAGATCATCATCTCCCACACATATATATAATCACTGCTTGGCTTATATTAAAGTAGCCGATCTTCAAACTTAATACATAGTAACTGAGCATAAAAGCAATTGTATATAATTAAAAAATAATTTATATTTATCCATAACGACTTGAGTATTAATAGCTATATAATGTCTGAGCATGTAAGTTTATTACAGAGGCTCAAATAAATTCATTAGCCTTAAATGCATTGTAGTGGTATTGATAATTGAATAAATTATCTTATGATAGAAGGAAGAATGTATACAGAGAGTTGAAAATCTGTATTATCCAAAGTAAAGCAATAGATAAAAAAAACTCTTCTGGATTTGTTACAGGATGAGACTCTTTAACAATATTTAAAATACATACAGATATGCAGATGCATATCTAAGACTAGTAATAGTAATATCTCATGGTTGATTTTCATCGACTACATCTAAAGTGTAAGTTAAATATTAATGAATCAATTCACTACACACATATTTTTAACAAGGCTAACAAGTAGGTTATAAATTCTTATGTTGCATTAATTAGTGTGAATAATTATCTCAGGGTTTTAATAACAATATAATAATTATTATTCTTAAAATCATTAACCTCAGAAATTATGAAAATTATTTATTATGATATGACTAAATAGCAAAGAGATTTTACTGAACCTACTCATATCTCAAATGAATAAAATGTTACAATGGAAATGGTGGAAATGATTAAAATGAAGAATAATATTTCTTTTAGACAATGTAGAATTATGTGCCCATATTTTCATTTATTTACAACATGTAGATGATGAACCTTAGCTAATTAACAACAAACAAATCTGATAATTAACAAATATAAAGCTAATTTTATTAATAATAAAATGATATAAATATTTTTTAAAAAATATAAGCATAATAAGAATAATGATAAGTTCTCTAAAGATGATAAATAATATTGTAATACTATACTTTATAAATACTGGCTACTGTAGTGATAAATACATGTGTGATACGTATGAATAAGATGCTATAACAAAACATTCAATTGGAGAAGGTTCTGTAACATTTAACTTAAAGATTTAAGTATTAACAATAAGTAAAATATGAGAATGTTTTACTATATCTTTAATTTAATCAATTGTTTCTTATAGGTATAAGACTCTTAAACTAAATCCTTTTATAAAAAGGCAGAGTATAACCCTTATACATATTTTTATTATATAAAATATGAGATTACATCAAGAGATCAATAAAACGTATAAAATATTAAATATTATCATGCCTATAGACATTTTTAATTAACTTAAAGTCTAGTCATAACTGATTACAAACAAACATTTATAGCAAATTACACTCATAAATATAATGTTATATAATTTTCTTCTTATGTATTGTTTAAGAAAGTGGTAAATAATATGATAAATATAATGTTACCTATATCTTCTTTATCATATTTTTCTTCTTTGAGAACTTTTATAGAAAAATAAAATTTTAAATATTATAAAATTTAATAAATTCCTTAAAATTATAATTCTTAGTCATTAAAAGTGTCCAAAAAATAATTATCCAGATGCAATCTTTTACATGTTAATAATTTTAAATTATTGGCACTTTAATGTTGAATAAGTTCTAATGATAAGTTTAACAAAACTTAATCCTTACAGAAAATATTTAAGAGTGAAGAGTGAGTTTGTAAATACAAATTCACTAATGGTCAGTTTCCAAACAACATTTGATAAGCTTATACTTATTTGTTTTATATTCCTTATGTAATAAATGCTGCAATTAATCCTTTAAGGCATAGTTTTCATTGATTATAAAATCTCTAAGCATAATTCTGAAAGCAAAATATTGATGAATAAAAATCTTTTTATTAACAATTGTTTTTGTGATATTTATCCATAACTTTAGATTATTGTGGCCATTGTAGTGTTGAGTAGTATTTAATCCACTAAATGCATTAGTTTTAAACTAATATCCAAAACTTGAGGTAATTTTTTTTTTAATATAATATAAAGAAATTCATTAATCTATGCTAGTTTTATAATACTCATCTGAAGCTTTATGTTGATATAACAAGTATAAATTCCAAGCAAATAATTTCTGGTTTGGAGAAGAGATGAATAAATAACGCACTTCAAATAAAATGTAGCATTCCATGAAGTACTCTTAAAAATTTTCATACTTAAAATTCAAATATTTAATTTTCTTTTTTTTTTAAATTTATTATTTAATAATATACATTGTTAACATTTTTACTTTCTCCATTCAGAACAATGTAGATGACCATTTACCATTAAAGAGGTGAATGTTTAGTTGGTTATCTACTCAGACATCATTTTAATGCAGGATGTCAAAATGGCTAATTTTGAATTTAAATCCTTTGCAGATCTATTGCACACAATTTAGTAAAAGACTAAACAGTTTTTTAACACATAGGTGTATTTATAGGTTCATGTCATATGATTAATGAAATCATAAATTTTATTCAGGAATCCTTCACATTTTTGGATTTTTATGAGAATACTGTCACTATTGCTTAGAAACAGTAGGAAGCAGATAATATTTTGAAAATATTAAGTCTATAGCCCCAAAATTTGTGATAACATTTTAAAAATTTTTAGACAAATATTATTTTAAAATATTAAAATACCAGATTACATTAATTAATGATTAAAATAAAATAAATATACATTATTGTTTTATAAATAAATTACTTATATTATTAGAATATTAAATGACATGATTTTTTTTCTTTCCATTTTTTCTTTTCTTTAAAATTCCCAGCATAACTAATAATAATTCTATTTATTACTTAAATAATAAATTTATTAAAATATTTTATGATAATACTCTTTAATTTTAAATACATTAAACCACATAATACATTAATGCACACTCACATATGTGTTTTAATATTATGATAAAAACCTTATATTTTTATTAAGTCTATCTTAAATCATTTAACTAAAATAATAAAGTTACTACTATAACCAAATATATTTTTAAATATTTTATTTCTATTGTAGCCGATGTTGTATTTTTTTATTCTGTCTTCTTTTAAACTTAATTTTATATGTATTTTTTTCTTTTTTCCAACAAAAAATTTAATCACAATAAAACAAAATTTTATACATATAATATTTAAGATGCTGTCTATTTATAAAATCTCCAGAGGAAGACATCCTGGATAAATTTAATAATTTTCTTAAGTAAAAAAATCAATAATATTAATATTATTTCCAAACATTTTATTTACAACAATAATAACAGCAATAATCAATAATATTTTGCTTTATTGATAAGCCAATACATTTTTTTTAGAATTTATGTTTGGACTTCTAATTTGGACATTATAATATATATATATAAATGATATATTGTTCAGATTCATCCAAGTATGACTTTGATTACAAATATATCAATGTTTTGGATTGATTACACAAGCCATCAACTGGATGATGAATAGAATATTATAAATATGAATGCAGAAGGGCTGTAAACAGTGATTTATAACAATGTTAGTTCCATCAATAAAAAACAGATATATAAAATTGAAAAAATAATAAATCAGAAAATCTTTAAAAAAAATTCTTCCAAATAGGAGGATGTTTGCATGCGCCATCATGTTTGTTGATAAAATTTGTTCTTTTTTAGTATGTCAATGGCTTGTCTGATCTAACATTGGTAGCAAATGCCATAACTGAATAGGATCCTAGTATTAGAGAAATCAATATTGTGACCTTAATCCATAGAATGGAATGAGAGTGCTGATGATGATGAGTGTTGCTTAACTGCATTAGCATGTTCATTTCTTCTAGTACTGATAAGAGTTGCTCACACCTACAGAAGATGCTTTACAAATGCCACATCTGTAAGATCAGAGAAGGCATCAAGATACTAAAAAACGAAATTGTATTCACAAACATGTTAACACATGCTCCTATTATAAAGATTTTTTTAAACAACATATTACTCTGAAGATTTTCTGACTTTTATTTTATTTTTCTATATTTTTCTGTAATTTTCTATTGGTGGAACTTTAATATTATTATAAATCACTGTTTACAGTGCCTCTACAACCATCTTTATAATATTGTATGAATCATCAAGTTGATGGCTTGTGTGGTCAAGCTGAAACATCAGTATATTTATATTTAAATTCACACACAAATGATACCACAATATATCATTTATATCTGTAACCCTTGAAAATCTTTGTATCAATATATATATATAGAATGCAAATAAAATTCATTCTTGTATATTACACTCACTTCTGTAGTGAGACAACAATAATTTATTTGCAAGTTTGTTAGAATATAATGATTTCACATCTTCATTGTGCAATATCTTCAGTGGTAATTATTTAAAATTATCATTAATGCCATCTGTTGCTATTTTCTAGTATTTTTGAAGTTGAAGTGCTCAATTAATTGTCATTGTTAAAATTTATTAACAATCTGTGGTTTCAGCTTTGGTAAGAAAATAATTGCATAATAACATCTCACTTTAAATAATAAAATATAATCTCTACTGAGTAAAATCTGTGCTATCAGTTTTTTTGTGAATAGTTTTGATTATTATATAGAGTCCCCTTATTTATAGTTACACCTATTCATAACACTTGGGATTTTTTGTAGTGATGAAAGTAAATGCTATAATAAAATATTACAGAAGGATTTTCAGATAATCAATGAATTGAGTTATTGCAGTCATACAGTTACTAAGGTACATGAACATCAGTTTTGACTTTTTAAGAAATTGTTCATATTTTTTTTCTTTTATTCAGTCAAAAAAAAAGATATTATTTAATTAAGATATATATGACTAATCTAGGTCTACCATTACTTTTACAAAATATTCATAACTCTCAGTTTATAATTAATTTAAGTAAAATATATAGTCATTATCACAATTCAAATTTTAAGATTTTTATCTTTTTATATCATTAGTTTTCACTGTACTAAATGTAAATAATAGACACTATATTGTTAGATTGCAGATTGTATTTTCTACAGAAGACCAAAGAAACAAAATGCATTTAAGTCAATCATTGATTAATCAAACTTACATTTTAGCACCAAAAATGAAGAGAGCATTTTTGAAATATTAAATAAGAAGTCATGTATTTATTAATTCATTCCATTTCCCATTTACAACATTGCAAAAATCTTTACAGTTTGTCTCCAAAGTCTGTAAGGATGTCTGGCAGTACATAAATCCATTACATAAAAGTATTAAATTAGTTTTGCTTAAGTTAATTTTACTTCATATTAAAAAAAAAGATACTGCCAAAATATATATGTCATTTTACAGCAATTATATATGGTAGATTTAGCCTTCACTGCACTTGTTAAAAAACAATTTCTTATTTTACATAAATTATGAAACTTTTAATATTATCAATAGGCATTAAATGTCATTTTCAACAGTTTGTATATATGATATAGACAAAGTATAAAATATGAATAAAGCATTATTAAAAGATTGTATAAGTAAAGAAGAATAAAAAATGAGAATTTAAATAAAGTATATAATAAAGAGTTTACAATAAGGTCAAAGCAGAATCGGAAATATACTAGTGATTATATGTTGATAGATAAAATGGAATTAGAAAAGATAAAAAAAGTACTTTATGATTTTAAAAAAGGATATAATAATTATAATAATTTAATGTTGATAGAATTAAAGATATCTGGAAGCTAAGTAATAAAATGTATAGAAAGGTTAACAGGAATATAAAAATGATCAATGAGGTTAAATTGAATAAGTTTAGTACTATCTTGGAAATATTAATTAAAAATGGTAATTTTAAAAGTTATGAAGAATGAAGTGATATGCTTAAGAAGATATCTAATGAATTAGTAAGAAAAAAAGGGGGAAGGGGACTTTACAAAGTGTAAAAGTAAAGAAAAAAGAAAGACATTATGGAATTATAAAAATACAAGTAAAAAGATATGTGAAAATATAATGCAAACATGGAATAAATACTTAATGAAAAAAGAAATAGCTAGAATAGTATTAACACCAAAATGGGATGAACTTAATAATAAGTTAATGAAGTAAATTAACATTGCAATAATGAAATATTGTCCAAACTTTTGAAGATGTAAAAAGAAAAGAAATAAAAAAATCTTATATTATTAAGTATAGAAATAAGAGAATATGAGAATAAGACTCAAAAAATAACTTAATAGAAACTTGAATGAAGAAGAGTTACTAAGTGAATATGATTCATTACAGACCTTAATTATGAAAAGAAGATTTATGATAGAAGAAGTAATCTAGAACAATTACATATCAGTTATAATAATATAATAGCAAACTCTCCATATGGAAGTGTCACCCAGTGCATGATGCAAGAAAATTTACACATAAAATTCTTATCTATTGTCTCATCCAATATCTTCAGACTAGTTTTTAGATTGTGTATTTCATCAGTGAGGAGGATTGTATTTGAGAGCACTACATATAAGTCTTAGAATCTATAGCAACCCTCCTGCAACCAGCTTTTACCTATTTAGTTAAATATAAAGATATGAGACCAACATGAAAACAACAATATTTTCAATCCAAGCTCACTCACTAGTATAGTCATACACATCCGAACCCAGTTCAGTATCTCTACATTTTGATGTCTTTGTTTTTTTTTTAAATCACAGCCATTATTATCCTATGATCAGGATTGGTATAAAACCACTAGAAGATTCTATAATCACCATTTCCTATTTTTTCACAAGCTGTTTAAATAGCTTGTGTAAACATAGGAAACAGTGATCATATGATGTTTTAATTAAAGTAGTAGTGACTATGTGAAATATGCAAAAATTAATTAAGAATAAGTTTTAATAAGATTATGAAGAGAAAAGAATTATTAACTAATTATAAATTAAGAGCAATAACACTCACAATTTATATATTATTTTCATATATCTTAATGGATAGGCTTGAATAGAAATGAATAAAATTTTAAAGGAGATTCAGAATGGATTTTGGTAAAAAAAAAAAACGGTAGGAAAAAATGTATTCCCTGTAGCTCAGTTGATTGAAATGTCTTCTAAAGGAAATAAACCATCACTTATTGCATTTTTAGATATAGAAAAGCTTATTGTAAATTTTATAGAAATGGATTGTGAAAAAGTATTAAAAATATGTGAACAAATTAAGGATTGTTAAGAATATTTAAAATTTTTTACAATAATTATTTTTTTAATATATGCAGGGTTCGAACTCAGACTTTCACATGACCCACCACTCTCAGTGCCATCTCATATTGCTGACCCACCTGATCACATACATGTTGAAAAGATAAATAATCACCAATATAAGGTGGGTCAGCAGTATAAGATGGCATTGAGAGTGGTGGGTTGTGTGAAAGTCTGAGGTCGAACCCCACATATATTACATATATAAATGCAGGTTTAAGCCTGTACAATGTATTAATAATTATTTTTATAATTGTAAAGTGGAAGTAACTACTTCCCACTGAGTTACTGTCAAAAACTAATTCGAAGATACTATCTTTGGGTTTTTCTATTATATAAGTTTAGTTTTTGACTTGGTTTTAAATTATCCCATGCAATTTGGCTGTTGTTTTAATTACAGATATGTAGAAGTTATGATTATTTATTTACTATTACAAATATTAAAACTAATATTTCACTTAATTGTTCAAAAATTATTAAAATTAAAATTCATTCTTCATCTTTTAAATATATTAATATGGTGATTGCAAAAGATTTAGTCTTTACATAAATTAAAACAATAGACAAAATTCACTGTGTAATTTTAAAACCAAGTCAAAAACTAATAGAGTCTAAAGATAGAATGGTATTATTCTATTTTTTCATTGTTTTTTGATGCTACATAATTCACTGTGAGGTGTTTAGAAGTTATGATTATTTATTTATTATTACAATAATTATTTTTATGATTACCATTTTGGATATGCTGAATAGGGAAAGTTAAATTAAAAAATGAGATTGAATCTGGAATATTCATTATTACCTTATTATTTGCTTTGGTCCTAGAAGAATTGAAAGTGGAGATAAATATTTAAAGTTAAGGATTGGAATTCTAATAAAACCAAGAGAATATTTCATGTATTTGCTCTTTTATTGTAGTTGATATGGTATTTTTCATCAAAAAATGTAGAAAATATGGAATTGTTTTTAGATAAAAATGGAAAAGAATGAAGAAGTATGAAAATTAAATTCAGTGACGAAAAATCTAAAATCATGATATTTAATGGGGAAATAAAACTGAAAGTTAAAAAATGAAAGATATCTGTCTCGAAAAAGTGTAGATATTTTAATATTTTATTAAATAAAAAAATAAATTATGAAAATAATTGGGAATTAGAGTTTAAAAACATAAAATAAAATTATTGCAAGAATATTTGGTGGAGTGGAAGTTGTCTTAAAAACAAAACTGTTTAAGTATCTGGCATGTTTCTCATATATATTACTTATAATACTTCACTCATATACACTTTAATGCAAGTAATTTTCTTAACCTTCTTTATTTTCTTACAGTTTTGACTGTCCAGCAGTCTTCATCAGAGCTTAATCCTCCTCACAGTGTTAACCTTAAAATAGGTTAAAACTGTGAGGAGGATTAAGCTCTGACGAAGACTGCTGGACAGTCGAAACTGTAAGAAAATAAAGAAGGTTAAGAAAATTACTTGCATTAAAGTGTATATGAGTGAAGTATTATAAGTAATATATATGATTATATGAAGATATGCAAAGAAAGTGAAAGAGAAGAATAACATAGTATGTTTCACATATACAAATATGCAATACATAGAATTATTCAAGTGGTAATGTTTGCTTTAACATTTGTAAATAACATACTATGTATTAGAACAAAAAATAGTAGGTATATATACATTAAATGATGAATAGCAAACAGTGAATAAGGCTTATTGACAATAAAATGGGAAAGATTTTTTTAAAGAGAGAAATCAAAAGTAAATTTAAAATATTTAGAAGGTTAAAATATGTAATGAAAATATATTAATTGGATTATGCAGACTAAATTTTATAATATGAAAAGTTAATAAAGTGAATTGTTTTATTTGCATATATTTATATAGCAAATGAAATAAATATGTAGTAAATGTATACAAACTTATAATAATAATAAAAAATGGGGGAAAAAAGGATAGATAAATATTTAGAAAAAATAATTAGAGTTATGGAAAATGAATATATAATTAAAATATAGTTTAGAGTTATATAAGAATAAATGTTATGTAAAACGTGAAAAAATATTTGGTAACCCTAAAGGAAGTTTATTGTGATCTGGTGCAAAGGTAGTAGCTTTCAATTTTAGAAAAAGAAGACAAAGATGGAATAAAATCAATTTGGATTGTATATGTAGTTTAACTAAAGATGAAACTAAAGTATCAAAAACTTATTTTTAAAGTATATATGTTGAAAGATTATAACGATAAATTTATAAAAAGTAGAAAAACAAATTGAAAGAAATAAAAGAGCAAAAGTTTTGTGATTCTTTTTTTTTGCTTAATTATAATAAAATTGGAAAATAGAGAAACAGGATAATAGAACTATTGAAAAAAGCTTTGATTAAAATGGGTTATGAGGAAAAACTGAAATGATTGAAAACTGGAAATATTATTAGATTAAGTAGGAAGAAATAAATTAGTTTATTATGATGTGTAAAAATTTTGTAAAAAAAAAAAACCTCACTCTATATAAAGAGATCATTTTATATCATATCAGGTTATCATTAAATAGCTTCAGTCCTTTATTTTATATGAATTAATAATAGAGGTTACAAAATGATTGTGAACCCTAATTAATTAATTAATTGTTTAGCAACTATAGATTTTAATCAACTCAGTTTTAAGTTAATGACAATGACTTTTGAATTTTAAAAATGTAATAATTGCTTCATGCCTCCACCAGTTAAAAGTTTTCAGCATTAGATAGTACTTACTTTCCTCATTCTCACCCATAAATGTAAATCAATGTAATAACTTGAATTTTGTTTTTATGTTAATCAAAATCATAAGGCTTAATTCATATATAGAGAGAGAGCCATATTCTGCAGATCTTAATATCATTTTTTTAAATTTTATTAATAAACTTATATTCTATTGTTAAAATTATTTCAGTGATTTAATTCTAAATATTTTTTCAGTATTATGAATTACATTATTTCTTGCCACACAATAATAGTTCTAGAGCCTGGGTTCTGTAAGCTAGATTCATGCATAATGGTCTATTATATAAAATGGGAGTATGTTAGTGTATGAGCATTCAGTTGATAAGAATCCTGGGTTGACATTAAGAGTATATTCTTTAATGTCCATGCACTGCATTTTTATTTAGTTTAATCTCTATTAGACATTAAGTTTATAGTTGGCCAGTACATCAATGGTACTAAATGGCCAGAACATTGATGATGATCAGCATGTTTTAATATCCCAGCATTATTGATTTTATACTTATATTTTCTGATGGATGAGCACTTAGTTTGTGCATCTCAGCTAATATTTAAATAATTGCCCTAAGCTGGCAAAAGCTAAATATTTGGCTTAGTCTACAGTAGACCCATTTCAAATCCAATCACAAGATTGACTGTTGATTTATTTTGACTGTTGATCATTCATGATGATGAATTATGTATACTTATTTGTAATGCTGGTGAGCTTATAATTAATTATGTTTATACTTAACAGTGCTGATCTCAGAGTGATGTCTCATGCTTATTACTTTATCATTTACTTGATATTTAATTTATATTAAATGTAAATAGTTAATTTTATATTTATTTTGAACTGGGGTTATACCTCCACACCATTATAGTATATATAGTAATTATATATACATAACATTCAAGATATGCTAAGGAACTATCTATAGAGTAATGTATAAAATAATATATAGTTTTCATGTCTTGGTCTAAATAACTATTTTTTGAGTATTATATATTTTTCAGTTATCAACTATTTTAAGATCATGTAAATTCAGATCATATATGTTTGTGTGTGTTTGTTAAATGAAATTATGGATATTTTATTTTAAACAAATATGCTTTACTAAATTCAAATTCAAAACTTATTTCAATATTTCTTCCCTACTACAGCATAATTATTTTTAAACAATAACTTTCTTATCAGTATTGCAGATAAAATAAAATAAAAAAATAGTATTATTTTTATATTTTCTAATCAAATAATTCCTCAAGAATTAAAGAAATATTATAAAAAATGAAATATGCTGAAACATAATTCATATAAATCTTTTGATAGTTTTGAATTTTAATTTAATTTTTGAAGGATTATCTATCCAGAAAAAAATCATTGTTCGTTTTATTCGACAGAATTTAAATCCATGGCAATCTTTCAATCAGTACACAAAAAAAAAAAAAAAATTATTTTGATCAATGTTGGGAATTAATATTGAAATATTAAAAAAACTGATATTAAATAACTGTATGATTTTTTGATCCTAATTTTAAGTTGATTTTTCTTATGCAATATATATATAATGGAAAAAGTAAAATAATACCAGTATTATATACCTGAAATGCTTTAGATGTTTAATAATATAAAAAAGTAATTCCTGAATGGCCCATTGGGTTTACAGTTCTTATTTAAATTGTCATTATTATGAGAAAGTTGTTAGTAATACAATAATGTATTCATGATAGTTGATTCATAAATAAGTTTAAATTTTCAACATTACACATTTAATATCCATATAAATATGCTAAATTTTTTAAGAGTTTATATGCTATAAAATACTCCAGATTAATATGTTGGGAGGCATTGTATATCTCCGATGATAAACATATGGTCCTAGTTGTGTTATGGATTCAATAAACTATATGACATTTATTTTATCTACATACACATCTTGAAAAGATAAAAATTAATCATTTAGATTTTAATGATTATTAATTAGTAGACATGTTCTATTATTTAGATGTAATACTTAACATATTTAATTTATGAAATATCTGATCAATTATAACAATGCTTCATGTTTTTTTATTGCTTAGATGTCTTATTAATAGGTAAAAAGCTTCATTAAATAAAATTTATTAAAATTCATGACAAAACTATCATTAAGTCATTTTGGAAGGTATCAAGCAAACCACAATAGTTATAACTAATGATAATGAAGTGTTACTTTTATCATTTAGACCAACATTTTTTAAACTGTGGGTCATGACCCCAAATGGGGTCATGAAGCAAAAAGTTGGGGGTGTGAATTACATAAATTTAAAGAAATATTAGTCACAATCTCTTCGTTGTCTTTAATTTGATATATTATGTTTTCTGTACAGCACAATTATAAAATTGTAATGATGGCCAAGTTGAGCTGTAAATTATATTTACATATTAAAAAATAACACTAAATGCATCATAATAGTGGTGTCGCATTGCAATTTAAGCATATAAGTTATTTCAGAATCAAAATATATGCTGCAGTGGCAAGAATAAGATTGGTGCCACTGTGATTATATAATGCATTTCTTGTCAAGTTATTTGTTTCAGTTTCATTTCAACAAGTATCCACATCACAAGAACAAGATAATATTGTATTTTACTGTTTTACTTGACTAAGATTAGTATTTATTGAAATAAATGTTATGAAAGATGTTATTTTTTTATATATAAAAATGCTTGTATACTTTTTTTTCTCACCTTTTTTATTCAAAATTTATCATCCTATTAGTTATTATAAAAATTTATTTTTGATTTGAAACTTGTCATTTATTTATTAACAAGTAAAAACATATTCCTATTTTTTAAACTTAACAGGTAATTTATAATTGATTTATTGATATTTTTTAAATATTAAAAATAAAAGATATGGGAGTATTAAAAAATAGAACATACAGGAGTAAATATGCTTCATATAATTAAACAAAAATCATGACTACCACTTGGTGTCTCTGCTAACTAATAAGTACTGTTATTTTATTTATATTTTAGAATAGAAATACTTTTTAACCATAGACAAATGGTTGAACTTGAGTTTCAAAGATCATGATGCAGATGGCAATGCATAAAATCTCTTCATCAGAAAGAGGCATCTAAAAGAAAATATGAGACATTTCTCCAATTTGGCTTTACTTTCAACAACTGTGATGGTAATGAAAACCTCATTGTTTAATTTGCAATAATGTTTTGTCTATGGAGAATATGAAACCATCAAAATTAAAAAGGCATTTTGAATCCAAGAATTCTTCATATGTCAATAGACCAAAAGAATATTTTGAACGACTGTTAAAACCTTCAAATAAAGAAAAACAATATTTTGAGAAATTTATAACTGTTAATGAAAAATATTTATTCACATCATATGAAGTTTCATATCTGATTACTAAAAATAAAAAGCCATACACCATTGGTGAAGATCTTATATTAACCGCTACTATTAAAATGGTAGAAATACTTCACAGAAGTAAATATGGTGATTAAATTCAGAAAATCCCTTTATCAAATGACACTGTCACTAATAGAATTTCTGAAATTAGCAATGACCAATTTGAGAAACTTATTACTAGACTTAAAAAACCCCAATATTTACAATTCAGTTAGATGAAACAACTGATATTTCAAATATAGTTCAGTTATTAGTATATGTCAGATACATTTATAAAGAAACATTGAAGAAGAATTGTTATCTTGTCATTCTTTGGAAGAACATAGAAGAGGGGAAGACATATATATTAAAGTAGACAAATTTTTTAAAACTGAAAGTTTAGAATGGAAAAATTGCTTTGGAGTATGCACAGATGGTGCAAAAGCAATGACTGGTGGAAATATTGGTTTTAAATCATTTTTTAAAGCTTTTGGTAATAATCATATAACTTTTATACAGTACCTGATCCATGGAGAGGCCCTTGCAGTAAAAAAATTACAAATGGAATTGAATGATGCGCTTCAGGATGCTGTCAAAATTATAAACTTTATTAAAAGCTGTGCCCTTAACAGCCATTTATTTTCAAATCTTTGTAAAGACATGGACTCTGAATACAAAAATTTATTATTGCTGAAACAGTATATTCCTTCTCTTATAACTGTTTCACCTATTTTTCTCCACAGCTCCATCTGTGCCAGATTTAAACCCTCTTTGAGTACATGTGTATAAGTCTCAACATGGCTATATATGTCATCACACACATATAGGTGGACAAACGACTGTGATATCAATTTATATACATTACAGTGTGTATATTTATTTTAAAATAATATATTTTGTTATACATTTTGTTTTGTTAAAAAGAGTTTACATTTTAAATTGCGTGTGGTCTATACATGACCATGTTATATGTAGAGGGATGTTGTTAAAAGCTTGAACAGTTTTCAATTTTAACGTTAAATAAATCATAAACAAAACTCTGCTTGACAAGATAATTTAAGTTGTTTTTAAACAATAGTATTTTTTTCCAAAAGTAAACAACAGTTCCGAACTGAAACTATTAAAGTTATTAGGAAATTAAAAGGTCAATTTTTAAAAAAAAAATTCTATTAAAAAAATGACAGGAAAATTTAAAATGTATTGAGTTATAGAATTTCAAAGGGGTGCTAAGTGATTCTCAAGAAGTAAATAGTCTTGTTAACAGCAGAGTGGTCTAAATCTTGAATTATATAAAGAGGCCTGATTTCTTATTGTGGGTTTCATTCTGTAATTTTTTGTGAAGTGTTCTCTACCAGAATCCATGCCAGTTTTACCCTGACATGTCTGGCTAGGCAAATGAAGATTTGCTGTCTCCCTCTCACCAGAGATACAAATTTCTATTCACCCATACATGCCTGAGGGCATGATCATCATCACAGAGAGGGGAAATCTTCCAGCTTCCTATCATAAGAAGAAGAGAATATCTTAAGCTGCCTATCCTGAGAAGAATGCCACAACACCACCATCTGATGTGCCTACATTACAAGCTACCACCTAGAAGACTAGTAATATTGTTTTCAAAAATTGCAGAGCTCTATAACTTAATCTAAATCTATAATGTTAACCTAGCTTATTTATTGTAATGAACATTCAATATTATCTCTTAAAACTCTGTTGAATAAAATCTGTTATAAAGTAAAACTATGTTAAACTTGCCTGAATTCCTCTGTATAATATAAAATAATTTATTAGCAATCTTGTTTTTTAAAATCTGTTAAATTAAATCATTCATATTCATCTTTAAAAAGTAAAAGAATATTTTTTTTATAATCTATAAATAACTGCAATCAGTTATGTCTTAAATTTCTCAAAACTGCAGTCATGCCTAGATTTATTGTTTTAGTCGTTTTGTTTAAATTTATTATATATGTTATAATATGCCCTACTTTCAAAACAGCGAATAATAATTGTTAACTAACTTTCAACTGAGTTAATTAAAATCTCCACTTTAAATATTTAAGAATGCTTCTTGGCATATCAAGGTGCTGTTTCAAAATACTACATTAATAGATAATAACTGATAGCTACATGCTCGTAATTATCATGATTTTATATATGTTATAAATTGCATTATATTTCATGAGGGTTTGTTTGGTCAATTACTATAATTTATGACTTTTGATATCTGTTGGTTAGAAATGTTATACTAGCTAGAGATGACATTAAAGTATATTTGTTAATGTTTATTAATGTCCATCAAATATATGTTCCCTCCTTAATTGTGATTATATATATATATATGCAGATTCAGTATTTTTACCTTAGGTTAAGATTTAATTTAAATCCTATGGTTAGCATAATTATAATGCTAGTTTAAGAACTGCATTGCATTAGTTTGGCTGATAGAAGCTAACTATTTTAGGTGTAATTAATTAATTATACATATACCTATTGGCCTTTTGTGTGTGCATTGCGAGTGTGTCTTTATAAAGTATGCATTCATATGTTTACATTCTGCTGCACTTTGTTCACAGTGAACGGTTGTCCCATTCTTTAGTTCAGGTATGGCTATCTTTATTAGAACTGGAACATGAGCGTCCAGACCATGTTTGTAAAGCTTATCTGAGTTCCTGAATTTATTTGTTCACATATTAATTGCAGCAAACTGTCTGGTCACAGAGCACCAAGCATTTGATGCTGCAGCTTTTGAATAATTACTCACTCACACCGCAAATTTATTCTTTAGTATTTTATATAGTCCCATAGTATATATATGCAAATCTAAAAATAACCAGTTCTTTTTCTCGTTATTAATTGATTATTCAGCGTTAGACTGAAATTGGTTACCAAGTTGAATCTGCATTATCTTGAGATTATTTATTTGCTCATACTGTTAATATATATAACAGTCATCTTAGAGCTGTATGTATTCATCATCTCTGCTAAGATATTATTTTATAACCTTAGAAACTATGAGCAATAGGATGGGTATATTACATGATTATAGGCATGATTTATTAACTGCACATACATTTATTTTAATATGTTAAGATGATACCACCACTGTACTGATAATAATCTCACCTCTTATTTAAACACCTGCTTGTGTTGGTTACACATTTAATGCTATATAATCTTTGCCATTTTGTTACCTTATTTTTATGTTATTGTTTTAATAAACATTTTTAAAATACAAAATGTGTTTTATATCTTTCTTACTCGTAGTTCTATTTCAATCCAATCCACATTATCTGATTCCAATTTCTTAATAATTTATATGTTGAACATAAATTGTTTTAGTTAAGGTAATTAGTGTGTTAAGTGGTCTGTTCCACCCATTGAGTTAAATTGATAGTTAGCCCTTGAGTCTCATGCTTCTCCCTGTTCTAAGCCAGCTTGAGTCTGAGTATGACCTCAGAAATGTCACTCGTAAGGTGTTAAATCATGAAGTACTAGCAAATTAGTTGAAGTTTGGTCAGATTAGAGGTCTCACCACCTCACTTCGGTCAGCTTTGGTGTACTTTGCCTGGACTCTGGATTTTGTTGTGTGAGTGTGCAACAAATCCTACCATTACATTGCATGCAGAAGTAAGATGGATGTCAAGAGGGCAAAGTTTAAGAAGATTATTGTTTTAAAAAAAGAAATTATTGTATTATTAACCGAACAAAAATCTGATCTTGCTTCTCTTTTTCAAAATGACTTATGGCTATCAAAGCTATGCTATTTGTCTGATATTTTTGAGAAGCTAAATGATCTTAACTTGTCTCTTCAAGAAAAAAATAGCAATATTTTTATTTCGAATGATAAAATTAAAGGTTTTATTAAAAAGATCAACATTTGGAAGAATAGGATGGAAAATGATTCAGTGGAAATGTTTTCAACTATCAACACTTTTATAATGAAAAAAAAAAATTGTAAAACTTTAATTGCAAAAATTATTATAGATCACTTAAATTCTCTAGAAATACAGTTTTGCAAATACTTTATATTGAATTTAGATTTCAAAAAGTTATCTTGCATTCAAATACCATTTTTGATTGACATTAATGAGATTAATGAAATTAATCACCTGCCATATAAATGCCAAGAGGAATTTACTGAGATTTTGAGTGACTCAAACTTAAAACTTGTCTTTCCACAAAAATCCTTGACTGAATTCTGAAGCTAGGACTGAATTTTCCACAATTTCTGAAATGGCATGAAATGTTCTTCTGCCATTCAGCACCACATATTTATATGAAATGACTTTTTCAGCTTTAATGTATATTAAATCCAAATATTGTTCAACACTGAAAAACATTGAAGATGTTTTACATCCAGCAGTATCAAATATTTCACCAAGATTTAATTTGTTATGCAGCAAAAAACAAGCACATCCATCTCATTAAAATGTGATTTTCTTTCATTAATTTTTGTATACTTAACACAAATCCTAAAACTATTTATTTTCATATGTATATTGTTTACCAAAGAAATAAATTATTTATGGGAATATTTATTTCTATATCTATTTTATATTTAATATATGGGGTCGCATAAAAATCTCAATGATAAAAAGGGTCATGAATGAAATAAAAAGCGCTGATTTAGACAAATCAGCTTCTCTTGGGAGTAAACAGCTTTAATTAACATACACATAGGTATAAATAGTAATCCAACTCCAAATTGTTCATCATTTTAAGTTTAATCTTATGAACCCTCTTTAATGAAAAATTACCATGTAATCATATTTTATTATCATGTTTAACGTAAAGGTCTTTTTGTTATTAAATTAGTGTGTTCTGCAAAATATTAGAACCAATCTAATAAATTGCCAGCATTATTTGAAAAACATTTATAAGTATATATACTTATTCGCAAATGTTCCATTTTAGACTTTCTTAAAAATAGTCCTTAAATTATAGTAGCACATTTTTTCTAGGATTATTCTAATGTTTTACAAATGGTTAAGATTACAAAGAATGCAATTATAAAAATGATTATTTAATGGAGAAAATATGAACAATATTAAATGCATTTTTGATACAAAGGACTTTTAAAAAAAACAAATGTTATATTATTAAAACACCCTATAATAAAATAAACTTTATTTTCAGTTGCACATGTTCCAGTAATACTTTCAATTGCTATTAGATCTTCTTTTCATTATTGAATCTACATTATTTAATGAGCCATGATTTATTTTATTGTGTGTTTCCTATCATTAAGTTTTCTGCAAACTATCTTTACTTTTTAAGATTGAAAATATAACAAAATTGTGTCATGTTCTAAAAACATGAATGATAATATTTTTTGGCTCAATTTACCATAGTTATTTTATTAAACTATTTAGTTTGTGCTTGCATATATACAATCCAAACATTGTGCTTTTAACATCCAATATGCTAATAATGTTTACAGCACTGAGAAATCATGTAATCTACTGGAGCACGTACAGGGGTGGCAGTAATAATTTGAAACGATGATGATAGGGCATTACTAAGTTTTCCAGAAATAAACTTTCTAGTTAGAAAAGTTTCTCATCTGAGAGTTTAATTTTTTATTTTATTGAAACTGAAAAATAAATAAAATACTTTTGGGATAACTTGTACTTATGTTATAAATCATCATCATCGATTGATTAATATTGTCATATATTTGAAGTAAAGCTTTTTAAATTTTTTTTTATTAACCATTCAACTTTTATATAATGTAAATATTTACTTTGAATCAAGATTTACGGTACATGTTTAATATATCATTATATAGTTTTGGTTCTTGATTCAAGCCCATTTACTGTTGCATATTTACCTTTACAATATGTAATAATAGAAGTGTGTGTAGATGAATAATTTAACAAATAAATATGAAGACATTGAAAAGACAAATACTTTAGACAAAAATTTATTAAAAATAAATAATGTGATATATATATTTTTAAAAATAGTCTCTCTCCCCATCTCTGCTCCTTTTTTCTCTTTCATCTCAGTTGTTGTTTTTAGTCATTAATAATTTAATCGTTATAAATCTTTTTCTTAAAAGCGCATTTGGATTCTTTATATTTTAAAACAGATGTTTAAGGTATCTTTATCAGTAAACGCTAGATAATAACTTGCTTTCAACAGAGTTTTATTTATAGCTGCTAGGAGATAAGCCACAATAAATCCTGTTGATATTTATTAAATTAAGTACAAAACTATAGAAAAGAGAATTCGCAACTTTTTCAATAAAATTACACATCTATATATATAAAGCAAAAATGGGTTTTAGGTAACTTTAATCTCCGTTATTATATTAAAATTATTTTTTATCATACAACAATATTCTCTGTACAATTTTGATAATAAATATTTTTAAAACGCTTCTAACTGCTTCTTATCTCAAAATAATGTCATCAACACTTGCGAAACAGATTTTTTTTTTAATGTTTATAACTATCTTAGATTTATAATAATAAATAAAAATCAAGTTATAAATGAAAACAGGTTTATTTTGCTTTGAAATATAAATAGGCCGCCATTAATCCGAAATCTATGATTCCAGGCTTTATGGATTTGAAAAATTTTCAGGATTATAAATAACCCCTCTCCGACTTCATATAAATGTAAACTTTGCTGATAATTTAAATAAAACTTTGACATACTGAAATACGTTTGTAAAGTATTTAAATATATTATGTTAATAACGTTTTAAAATGCATGAAATGCTTATATTAATATAAGCATAAAATTTTTATACAGCAGTAATTAAATCAATAAATCAAAACAATGTTTTATAATTTTGTTTGGATAATAGAAGATTTTGAATTAGTGGTATTAGAGATAATAATAGTTTACTTATATTTGTATTTTATATTCAAAGAGTAAATTCGAAAGTTTTTTTTGAATGTTTATCCTGTTATAAAAATAAAAATCATGATCTTATTTCATATATTATTTAAAGTCATCTTATTTCTACATCACTTTTTCACAAAAACATATCTATCTTTGTCAAGCGTTGGTGGCCGAGTGGTTAGCACAGCTGCTTTACAATCAGTTGTCCCGGGGTTCGTTTCCCGGCCGACGCTTTGACACATTAAAAAACAAAAAAACATATCTATCTTTCTTTGAACATTAACTTTCTCCTAGAATATTTTCTTTATTCAATGCAATTTATTTATAAATGTCCCCCCCTCCCAGTAGTAGGAACAATTTATTTTTCTTCTCTGTTTCTAATTTTATTTTCCCAATTTGTTCTTTCTATATTTAAATTTCAAATTTCCAAATGCCTTTTTTTTTTTTTCAATTATATGAAATAACAAAAACATTATTTCTAAGATTGTTTTCCATTGTTATTTTATAAAAGTATAATTCCGATTTTATTGAATGCATTTCAAACATCCATAAAAATATTTATAATTATATTAATAAATTATATAATTTACTAATTGCCAAAAATTCTTAAATTAATTTATAAATTATATTACAATTGGAACTATAAATATCAATCTTTGGCACGCACATTTTTGACACCATTTACTTGAGATAAATATATTAATGATTATTACTGATCATTTATTAAGCTACAGATTATTATATTATTCCTAGTCCAGATATAAAATTTAAAGTTAGTTAAAAATTGATATAATAAACACTTCCATACTTCCCCATTCTTTTTAAATTCACTTAAATAACGATATAATAAAAACAAATGACCCCCAAGATGCATTTCATGCTGAACCAGCACTCATCAGTTGGACCAGGTCACTATCTCTCATATATATCTTTATTATATGAAAAGTATTTATCTAGAGTAAATTGTTACATTTTCATTTACCATTGTCAAATTTCCTCCATTCACAACTTTGACACCATCCATTTCAGATAAATACAAATAATGACTATTACTAATCATTATCAAAACTAGAGATTATCTCTAGTACAGATATAAACTTTAAACCTCAGTTAAAGATTAATATATCTGATTTTTTTATTTATTTTATACACAAGGAATTATTAACCTTTCTCTTCTCTGTGTGTAATATCTTATAGAATTATATCTGTACTAGAGATAAACTCGAGTTTCGATAATGATTAGTAATAGTCACAATTTGTATTTATATGAAATAGATGGCATCAAGGTTGTGAGTGGAGGAAGTTTGACAATGGTAAATGAAAATGTAACAATTTAAAAATTGATGTTTTTATTATGACCCATAACCACCCACATGAAATCATTAATTCAATCAATCTCTCTTTTTTTGTGATATTAATATGAGAAGTACATCTTGAAAGCGCTTAGCCATTAAATTTAATTTTCAATTTGTTGTTATAGCTTTACGTTGGAAGTGTGAAAGCACAATTTAATATTATTAGATATATTTAAAATTTACATTCCATTACAAATTCTTGGAATATAAATAAAATATCAGGAAAAGATTTATTTTTTTCAGATGCCTTTACTCACATTTTTGAAGAAGGTTTGCCAAAATGGAAAGTTTATTCATTTTAATTAAATACAAATTGCTATTTTATATTAATGCTACACACTTAAATATTTTTTACAAAGTTAATAAATTTATTAATTAATTTTAGTTTACTTATTAATTTAGTTAAATTAATAAATTGTTTTAGGAAATGAAGACTTTCAAATGGTACTACCATAAAAGAAGTATTCCAAAAAGCTAACCATTGTTGTATTCATTCTTTACTATATATTTGTATGCTAACAGATTTACTTTTCCTTGCAATAAAATCAAATATAGAAATGAGTCAATATCTCTCCTGATATTAGAATTCAGCTTTTAATGTGAAAGAAAGGAAGACATTTAGTCTTTGACACTAATTACCCATTATAATTAATTATATTATGCTTTTTTATATCTTCAATAATTTTTTTTTCTTTTTTATATAATCTGTAAAAATTGACAGAGTTAAAAAAAATTTTTTTTATTAAGATTAAAAAAAGTTCCATGATTAAAATAAAATGTGAATGGCCGTGAGATCAGTTGAGCAAAGCAAATTGAACAACTTTTAGATCTAAATTGGAAAAAAAAGTCTACATCAATAAATAATTAATAAATTATAATATTTTATACAATTATAGAAACATTTAATTAATAAATAATGAACATCTAGGCAATAAAATTGAAAAAAAAAAGGGAATCTTTGACTCACAAGGGTTATATGTTAAATACTTTACACTCATGAATTTCATTGTCAATTATGCTTTATTTCTGATAAAACTTTCTTCTGTAAAATAAAAAGCTGCTATTACATGAAAAACATTTGGAACATAATTAATTTTAATCAAATGTTAAACAATTTCTTTGGTTATTATAGTATGATTCATAAGAATAATACATGACCAATTTCTCTAACAATCTAAAAGTAGTAGATCTTTTCAAATAAAAAAAAATACTAAGAAATCATCACAAATAATTTTTTTGAAACATTTTTATTATGCTTTTCTATAATTAATATTATTATTAATTTATGTTTAAATGTTTAATATTTTGAAATACTATATTATAATATTCAAATATAATTATATTATCTATACTAAATTTAATGTAATTAGAAGGCACTTGAAATCTGACTTTCAAGCTATCTATAGTTATGCACTCCATTTTTTTGCACATGACCACATACATGTCAAAAAGATAAATGAGCTCCAATATATGAATTTCAGGTTGAACCAACACTCATCAGTCGGTCCAGATCATTATCTCCCACATATATATACATTCAGTGCTCAGTTTTTGTTAAGATAGCAAATGATTCAAACTTTAATGGACAAGCTTCAATCTTCTCCACCATCCAACTCTTCAGCCTTCCATATCATTAAAAATCTGATAATGGAACACTCAAAGCCCTTGTTGATACTAATATTATTGTCATACCCATACTGACCTTAAGTCACTCTGAGCCCGCATATATAGGATCTTAATATGTCCATTAATATGTATTTAAATATGTGTATTTAATATGTGTATTTAAATGGGCATATTAAAGTCCTAAATGTGAGAGATCAGAGTGACTTAAGGTCAACTTAGGTATGACAATAATATTGGCATTATCAAGGGCTTTGAGTTTTCCACCACCAAATTTTCAATGATATGGATGGCTAAAGACTTGAAGGGTGGAGAACATTGAAGCTTGTCCATTAAAGTTTGAAGATTTGCTATCTTAATATAACCTGAGCACTGATTGTATATATGTGTGGGAGATAATGATCTGAACCAATTGATGAGTGCTGGTTCAGCACAAAATATGTATATCTAAGATGGTGATCTGGACCAGATAATGTGCTGAATGAAATACCTATATTGGAGATCATTTATCATTTTCACATCTATGTGGTCATGTGATATAAGATGAAGTACATAGCTGTAAGGAGCTTAAAAGTCTGAGTTCAAGTCACTTATAAATATATACATATATTGTAAAGTTATAAAAATAGTTGAAATAATGAGTTTTATATATATATATTATAAAAAATGGTTAATACCTTTGTCACCTAATTGTAAAGATATATAAAAGAACAAAACAGGAACATATTAAACTAATTAAGCTAAATGAATATTCCCTGCAAAATAATAACTATATGGCTAACAGATTCTCTTAGAATTTTAGATAAATAATAAATAAAAATTTCTGGTATCTCAAGGTTTTGTAAATAATTATTAATTATGATTAAACTTTTAATCAATATATTAAGATAACAAATGGCATTTTATTGTTCGAAGCTATATTCTTCAATAACTAATGTTTATAAGCATTATAAAGATATTATAAATTAAGATTAATAATGCAATCTTATATTAAGATATATACATGTAATAAATCATAATTGATTGACTATACTTTTCTTTTATTATTTCTAAAGAAATAAATACCATTGATAAAAATAATATTACCAATAATCTCTTGATAATTATATTATAGAATAAATCTAAAATATCATGTTATAAAATAAATAACAGAAACACATAGGCTTATTATATACCAGTGTTTATATATGTAATATATAGGGTATATGAGCACAGACTTTCACATGACCCACCACTCTCCACACTATCTCATAACACTGATACACTTGAACACATATATGTTGAAAAGATAAATAATCACCAATGCTACAGCAATCATCAATTGGTCCAGATTACCATCTCTACACATACATGCTATAAGTGCTCAGATATATATTAAGATAGCCAAACTCATACTTTAATGGACAGGCTTCAATCTACGCCACACTCCAACTCTTCAACCATTCATCCAATTGAAAATCTGATGATGGAATGCTCAAAGGCCACCCTGAGGCCGAGATTCTTGTCACACCCATGTTGACCTAAAGTCAATCTGACCCCTCATGTACAGGACATAATCCATTTAATACATATATAAGGGATGGACAGACATCTCTATTGTGAAATAACTGAAACACCCAGGCTTATTATATACCTGTGTTTATATATGTAATATATAGGAATCTTGGCCTCAGGGTGGCCTTTGAGCGTTTCATCATCAGATTTTCAATTGGATGGACGGTTGAAGAGTTGTAGTGAGGAATAGATTGAAGTCTGTCCATTAAAGTATAAGATTTGGCTATCTTAATATATATCTGAGCACTTATAGCATATATGTGTAAAGATGGTAATCTGGACCAACGGATGATTGCTTGTTTAGCATGAAATACGTATATTGGTGATTATTTATCTTTTCAACATATATGTGTTCAAGTGTATCTGTGTTATGAGATAGTGTGGAGAGTGGTGGGTCATGGGAAAGTCTGTGCTCATATACCCTAATATTATGTTATAAAATAAAACAAGTTTATTATGTGATCATAAACTACCAATTATATGATGATAATAAAACACATAAAATATTTTAATATAAATAAAATGTTTTATTTACAAATAATAATAAATAATATATTAAGATTATAAAAAATAAAAAATAAATAAAAAGTAAGATATCTCCTCGGGAAATAAAATTTTAATTTAAATAATGATAAAACATAAAAACATGAAAGTCAAAGTACTTTAATAAATATATAATATCCTTTATTTACAAATAATATAAGATATCGCAGAAATATAAAATTTTAATATTTAAATTACAGTATATCTAATATTATATATGATTGTTTCTATACCTGTTGTAAAGACAGACCATGATTTAAAAAATATTTTAATTAATATGTTTTATTTGATCTTTACTTACTACAATATTGTTAGTCTTTTAAACCATGTGTGTTTCTCTCATGCAAAGCATCACATCATTTCATTATATTTTAATAAGTACATCTATCCTATATATATATATGATTGTACAAATTGTTACAAAAATGCCTATCCAAACAATAATATAGATTAGTAAAGATTTTTTCTACTGAATGATTGTACAACATTAAGTCAAAAAATTCACTGCCTGAGGGATTAGAAATAATTATAAAATAATTTATCTTTAAAATTCAAGCATTTAAAGCTTATAGATATGTGGCATTATATCAATACATAGAAAGGCAACATAGAATAACAAGGAGATTTAATTTACTTTTAAACTCTACCATTCAAATTATTTAATAATATCTCACTACAATACAAACTGAAAATTATTGTAAAGATTAATAAAACATGACACTATATAAAAATAATCATAAGTATTAACATTATTAAGTATAAAGTTTTAACAAATAACCTCACTGTAGTAACAAACCAGCACACACATAAATAATGTAATAATATTAAATAAAACATAAATTTTAATAGCAAAATACCTGCATATTCGAGTTTTTTTGATTCCACATCTCTTTACTTGCTGTTATTATGAGGATTTATGTTTTATTGATAAGAATAAGGTAAAATAATAATAAAAATATCATCATAAACTAAAGTTCTTTAAAAAAAGTTGAGCTTCCTTGAAGATAAATTTTCATTGCTTTTATTTATTCAGAGATTTTAAAAAGATGCAAATATTAATCCTGATACTTCAGCACTTCTATTATCTAGAAATCCAAATGATGAGGCAATAATTTTATTTTTAAAATGAATCATTTGTGCCAGTGTTTGCACAATAGGTTTCCTCCAAAATAAGTTTTTCTCCTTTTATTAAATACTTATAAGGCTTTAATCTGTATCAAATGCACCTTGAAAATTTTATAGTAGTCAAGCAATATTATTTTGCTGATAGAGGGACCTCTCAAACCATGACACATGACAGTGACTTTTATAAAGATAAAAGCAGCTGTTTTATTATTTTTTTAAATAAATGTATTAATCAAAAGATTACAAATAGGTTAAATCATATATACAATAAGTAAATAACTGAAAAAAGTCTTTGACAATATTTATGAAAAAATTCAAAAGTGTTAAACATTAAATTTTGAAACAGATAAATTGTTAAGATGGGAAAGCAATCTTAACCCATGTATGTGTCCATATGAATAGAAGGTGAAGAAAGCTTTGAATCTCTGATCTTTGCTTGATGATAAAAATCAATGAAAACTGATAAAGCCGAATTATGTGGATGTCCAAAAATTAATTTACATCTTGTTAGCCTAGTGGAGAATGAAAGAAAAATAGACAATCTAATTGCAGCAAAGGAACCAAGTTTTAGTACCTTCAAGATTGATAAAGCATCCCTGAAGTTTAAAGAGACATTACATACAATAAAATCTCTAATGGATTTTAATGTGGGACAAACATAGAGTATATGTGAAATTGTCTCATCATATAACCCACACAGTTGACAACATGATGAAATATTACAAAAGCCTCTTGATGTAACAAGGAAAAAAGATGTAGAAAGCGAAGATAAGTTAAGCTTGATAATAAAGTCAATATGCTTAGGTTCACTGAAAAGAAGTTTAGCTTTTTAAAATAAAGCTACATTTGAAACACCCAAAAAAATTGGAAGTGAGTTGATATTCAGGAACTTTAATTTGTAAACATCCCAGAATGTTAATCTAACATCAATTGGAATTTGAGCACCAGGTAACATTTTATGTAGAAGCTTGTACAACTATTACATCCAATAACTTTCCATTGGAGGAGGGGTATCAGTAGGTTCAAAGATTATAGGAAAAGACATTTGAAGAATTTTTTGAGAGGTGTAACAAAAAAAGAAAATTGTTTTCTGAAGGTATAAGGTTGATACAGAATATAATCCACCATTATGTGTCTTTGGCATTTATACTTTTGCAATACTAATGGTAACTATTTTACCTTTCCATAAGAGCTTATAACATAATGAGTTCATGTTCCTTTCAAAGCATTTAGTTGGCTTGATTATAGGAAGATAATATCTAAGTCTCAAATAAACAAGAGAGTTAAGTAGCGAGACTTTTCCTGGAAGAGATATATTAATATTGATCAAGGATGTGACTATTTTCTTAGTTTTCTCCAAAATAAGATTTTGAACCTGTCTTGTTATGCATGAGTGCCAAAGAACAATTGGAAAGCCAAGAAAAGACAGGTTTTGCTGCAAAAGTTGAAGTGATAGATGAGCCTGATTTGATAGTCCACATCGCAGACTTAGTAGCATTAATCAAAAGATTTATGGGTCTTACTAAATGAATCCAAGATATGTAATGGAACTGGAAGAAAACTTTTATTTGGAAGAAAAACTGAAATATCATCAACATATGAAATGTGATGAATAATTTGTTTAAGAGCAGGAACATAAACTCCAGGTAAATGAGTATGAATCTGCATGAGTAAAGGATATATATATATATATATATATATATATATATATATATATATATATATATATATATATATATATATATATATATATATATATATATATAATAAAGCATAGCATAGTAAGAGAAGATCCCTGAGGAACTGACATATGAGGATGAAAACCTTCAGAGAACTTTCCATTAAGTGACGTGAAAATTGACCTATTAAGAAAAAGATTTGCAATGATTCTGATGTAGGGATAAAACAGAAGGAACTACCTAAATTTCTACTTATATAGGCCAATCTGAAGTATCCTGATTTGGAAGTGTGAAGTTGTTGTTCTCTTCATTGATGAGGTCCACAATTTCCTTTACCAATTAACCTTTGTGAAATCTCGTGATTTACAGCAAGTTAATGTTGTGATTTTAATACTGGAAAATCTATAAACTATTCTAGAGTAGTAAACAATTTTGTTGAGATGTTGCTTGACTATTATAAAATTTTCAAGGCACATTTGATAAGGTTAAAGCCAGTCTTATAAGTATTTACATATACTTCCTATGCACTCAACAAAATTATAATTACAACTCCTTTTATTAAGTAAGTTATGCAAGTGAAATAATAGTATTCCTTTAGACTTTTTAACAGAGTTGAAGCTTTAAAACATTTTTATTCCATTCATTTGGGTATTCTTATTTATCTGGATGTTTTATAGATATTACTTATTTATTTGGACAAGTCCAAGAGTTTTTAGTCTTGCATTTTTAAGTGATGATTATCCAATAGGGCTATTTTTTGCATATATGAAAACATTTAATGCTTAGCAAGTAAATCTAGGTAAAAAGAGAAAGGTTTGTCCAATTTAGTCTTATTTATAAGTTCCTTAATGTCAGATCTGATGTCACTTTTTTTTGGCAACATAAATAAAATTCCTAATTTTAATCTAATTTATTAAACTCATTTGTCCTTGATATCAACTGACCATTGTTTAAATGAGCACCTTAACAAATATTTTTAAATACAAAAATAGTACATATATCAATAAATATTTAGATTACAAATGTTAAAATTAATCACCTTTTTTTACTTTGTTTATCCTCATAATAATCAATCTTTTTATTTTAAAATTAAAATAATTTACCATTAGACTTTTTTAAAATAGTATTCCATTAAATTTAAAACATAAAATAAACAGAAACTAAATATACACATCCACATAAACGGTCAAGCATTATTTGAAAGTTATGTTAATTATTATAGATCATTTCAATATTACATATGAACCAACATGACTATTGTTTACTAATCTTACTTTCTATCATTCATTCACTTATTTAAAACATATCATGTTTTTAAAGTGTATTGCCCCTTTACTAAATTTTAACTTAGTGTTGCATGTTTATATGAAAATTGATGTCATATTACTTTACTGTGATTTCAAAATTTGTTACAAGAATTTCAATAAGTTATAATATACAGGTGACATATTGGAATTATGAGGATTATCATTATAAGATATATAACTTTGAATAATAATGTCATCTCTATAGTAAGCTAATAAAATGTTAAATGATACTTATTATTAGGTTTATAATGATTATTATATATTGCAGTATATAGATAGATAGATAGTTAGATAGGTAGGTAGGAAGGTAGGTAGATAGGTACATAAGTAGATAGGTAGGTAGGTAGACAGGCAAGTAGGCAGGCCAGCAGACAGGCAGGCAGATAGGTAGGTAGATAGGTAAGTATAGGTGGGTGGGTGGGTAGGTAGATAGATAGATGATCCATGTTTTATGATAAATTTAATGAGTTTTTCATTTTTTCTCTTAAACTTTACATATGCCGATTTATAAAAACCATTAGTACAAGATCTGTTTCTTTTTTCATTTTATTTAGCTAATACATCAACAGAATTTAAAGTATTTTGCTATTTTAATAACTTCTACATCCTCTTTTAATCTATTTATTTTTATTGATATTTTTTAATATTAGGATGCATGAAGTTATTCCGCCTGATTTTAAAAAAAAAAACATTATTGCTCCAATTTTTAAAAACAAAGAGAAGTAAGGTTGTGGTAATTCTCATGGAATATCATTATTATTTACTACAGCAAAAGTAATTTCAAAAATTTCGTTAAATAAATTGTTTCCACTTATAAATAAATGTGTTCCAGAGATTTAATGTGGTTTTTAGGAAATCAAGAACATTATAAATACGATTTTTGTTGCTGGGTAAATGCAAAAGTGTCAGGAACAAAGAAATGATTTTTATATTGCTTTATAGCATTGTTTGAAATTAGTTGGTTGTTCATCAAAATGTATTTGTATTACACAGCTTCTACATGACAGAATGAGAGGAAATGTTATTACTAGATATGGAAAATCTGGGATATTTAAAATGAGAACTAGGGATAAACAAGGATGTGTACTTGCTCTAATATTGTTTTCCATTTTTATGATAGTGATATTTGGAATTGTTTATAGGTGGATGGGATCGTGATATAATACAGTTTTTATTGATGGAATTTTTAATTGAAAATGGTTAAAAGCAAAAACAATAACTTCATATCTTGGATGCTGAATTTACAGTATGATGATGAAAGTGTTACTTTTGCAAGTTCAAAAGATGAATACAAATTATAAAAATCTTGATTTATTAATTAATATTTAAAAAATCAAGTTGTTTGTCAACCAGTAATTGAAGAAAAATCTTCAGTAACTTTTAGTTTGGATAGTTATCAAACTTGAGAATGTAAACTAGTTTAAATACCTTGATAGTGTTATAAGTAAAAAGGTGGACTAAAATGTTGAGATTCAACACAGATTGAATGTGCTACTGCTGCTTTTAACCAATTAAAAGATAAAGTATTTATTTCATCATAAGGAAATAAACTACTGCAACTAAGTTGACTATATAAAAAGCTGTTATATTACTTAATTTATTGTGTAGATGTGAAACACGAATTCCCTATCAATGTAATATAAAGACATTTAGAAAAGTTTCATTTAAGGACACCTTGCAAAATTTTAAACACACAATGGTAACATCATAAAACCAATCAATATGTTTTTCAGCTTGTATGATGTGATTCTGTTGAGTCCAGTATTGGAAAATTACACTTTTTCTTGATTGAACATGTAAAATGAATGAACAATGGAAGACTTCCTCAAAGAATTTTTATAGTAAATTTGAACATAAGTTTTATAGAAAAGGTAGACCTCATCTACATTATAATGATTATCTCAAAAACATTCTAAACAAATATCAATTAATTTCATTGGGAAGATATGGCAGGGAATATAATACCTTGTAGAGTTACAACTAGGCATGAGGCTAAAAAGTTGGAGGATGGAGAAGATTGAAGTCTGTCCATTAAAGTTTGAAGATTTTCTATCTTATATAAACAATACTGATTTTATATATATATATATATATATATATATATATATATATATATATATATATATATATATATATATATGGGAGATGATGATCTGGATCAACTGATGAGTGCTAGTTCAGCATAAAATACATATATTGGAGATCATTTATCTTTCACATATGTGTGGTCATGTGTATTGGTTATATAAGATGGAGAGAATAGCTGAAGGAAGCTTAAAAGTCTCTGTTCAAATCCCTTTTAATTACATATTAAAGTTCAGTATTTACAATATAGTAGTATTGATTTATTGGATGGGGTGGAAGTATTTATTCTGAGGAAACTAAAAGTCAACATTATAAAATATTTAGTAAACAGAAAATTGGATAAGTATATTTTATATGTAGATGTATTTGTGATTTACAGATTGGTTTGTATAATTACCCCAAATCTCATTTTTAGAGTAATTTCTCTCTTTTCTTTTTTTGGAATTGGAAGCCCACATTCATTTTTGAGTGGCTATTATTATTATTTAAATTATTATTATTATCATATCATCATCATCATTATTTTCAAATGACTTTGCCAGATTTTTACTTGGAAATTAGTCATAGGCAATTTAGTTACAATAGTCTTAGACTGTTTCATTCCTTTGTTACTAACTACTCAATAGATAAAACAGGCAAAACTCTCCATACAATAGTGCCACTCAGAGCAAGCCAGAGTAATCAATGGATGCCATTGATCATGTGATGTAATATTCAATAGATATTGGCCATTTATCTTTTTATGTATTCAAAAATTGTTTGAAACTTTGGTTGTTGTATTATCCATAATCTATTTATAATTATTGTCATTTTAATATTTATATATATATTTACTTGATTAATATATATATTCTTTCTTTTTCTTTGTATGTGTGTAATTAATTTTTATATCTATTCCCTATAGTTATAATTTATTCTTTGTATTAATCTTTGTACATTATTTTCTGTACAATTTTTTTTAGATAATTACTAAATATACATTATAACCTTTCTATTTGTTATATTATTATATGTATGTTGTTAAAGGTCAATTTTAATAAAATTAAATTTTATGTAATGACTAATAAAAAATCTATTATTTAATTTATAGAAGAATTTAAGTTAATTGTTTCATAAGTGTTAAATTTGAGTTAACTTTCTTTAGATAGTTATAATTTATATGTTATAATTTTGAGTTATAAATTGTACCATTTATTTTTAAAATAAAAAGCAAATAATAGTTAAAATAATGTAAAATATCTTTCATTAGTAATTATAATGATTAAAATTAATATTTTTTATAATTATTAATAATAAATTTGAAAATTGTTACTTATTTGTTATTTTAAACTTATTTAATTAATGACAAAATAAATGGGGAGTGGGGTGTGTGTTAATAGATGTGTGCACACCCTTTTATCTAATAATAATAATATTTAGTTGCTGTTAAAGTAGTTATTTTTTTAATTATATAAATAATAAGTGTTACTTTTTATCATATAAATTTAATATAAGTTTATAGAATCAATAATTAGAATAATAGTGTAAATTATAAAACTTAGGTGTTAAAATCTGATTTTAATAAAGATTATTTTCTTATTAAAATATAACTTAAATTTTGCATTATTAAAATTAACAAATATTGATTTAATAATATTAGTTTTAATTCATTTTAAAATTGTAGACAGTAATTCTCATTTTAGCTAGAGATTTGAAGATAATTAGCCAATCAGATATTGTAATTTTTTCTTTAAATAGAAGATAATCAGGCAATATAAAGGAGATAATCAAGAAATCATTGGAGGAAGAACCTTTTTTTCCCTAAAAATTTAAGTGTAAATTTATTAAAATTTTATTATTTTTAGTAGTGAAAGTTAAATAATAAGTCTAAATATGTGGAATTAATTTTACGAAGTTTGTTACTAAATTTCATCATGGAATAAGAAGCAAACTATCCTCATTGGTGCTCTACATATGCTGACTACAAGCTTATAATAATAGTTGGAACAGAACTTTATTCATTTAGATAAAATGTACTTCAACAAAAAAATGCATACTACCAAAACATTTTTGTTTAAAGCAAAAGGAAGATATAAGAAACTTATTTCTTAATATTTTTACATTCCATATGATAGAAAACATTTTCTGCTAAATCTTATCCTTATTAGGAAAGATAATTACTTATATTCATTAAGACTATTAATATTTAAAAATATTTTATTTATGATATTATTAAGATGATTATTGCATAAGAGAAGAAGAATATGATGCAGATTAATAATTATTAAAAAGTTTATAGTTACTAACTTTAATATCATTTAGATATTTATAACTTTTATTTTAAATATTGATTATTCAAAGGAGTAATATTATAATTTTTAATTCTACAAGTTTATGTCACAAAATGTAAAGAAACAAATGAAACTTTTAAAAAAATATATAGTAAAATATATTTAATAAACTGTGAAGTAATTATATAGATATCATAGAAAGAAAGATGAGCTTATGATACAGGAAACTTATTGTTGATAAATAATTCTAATGTGGATTTTTATTCATATTTTCAAATTATGCTACAAATAATAGTGAAAAGCACAGAGGGGAGAGAAAAAGAGGAAATAATTTTTCTTCTTCAAGCAACAGTTGATCATGATGTCATCATGGATACCATACTCTTAACTAAGTGTTGTGATTATCTATTTATTTCAAGGAGTTGAAGAAAACATTTTCTTTGCATTACTTTATTTGAATTGATTGCAATACTAATATAGTATTAAGTATTTAAAATTATTTATTTTATAGTATTTAAAAAAAATTTGTATAATTTTTTTTATTGATTATAATTCTATAACAGGGAAGGGTAATATTTACAAGAGAGTCAGCAATTATAATTATAAAATACTATAAGATATTTTAATAATATATATGACATTGGTATCTAATTGTAAGCCCAGAATCAGGTAAATAAATATATGTAATATTTATAATATGTAAATGAAAATATATGACAAAGAATTGAATTCATTTATTATAATATTAATATGTTTGTATAATTGTGTGTATGATTGATTTCTTTGCAAATTAAAAAAAAGTTAGCATTTATTATTCACTTGGATATGGCTGAATTTTTCTCAGTGAAAAAATTTTTCTTTATACATGATTACCAATGAAAAATGAAAATATAGCCAGTGATATGTGATTTTGCATTGAATAAGAACCTATTGTTTTAAAAGCTTGGATACATTTATGTGCTTAAAAGAAATATCATAATTTAAATGCAAAGTAATTGGATTCAAACTCGTGATAGTTATCATTCATGCTTGTTTTCTCTACTTAAAGAAAAATCATCTCTATGCATTAGGATCAGACACCAGGAACCAGAATCTCAATGGACTAGGCAGTGAAAATTGACAGACTTTTACTTAGACGGTATTATTTCTATGTATATATATTATTTTTTCTGTTAAGAGAAAAGGAGGGTTTATGTTTGTTTATATTTCATTTTAAAACAGGTAAATAATATATATCTATATGGGTTATTGTTAGAATTCACATTATAAAAAGGTCGGAGGGATTCGTTTTTGTTCTCATTATATAAACTCTTACTGATGAAATAGGTTAATATGACCCGATGTTTTCAAACATTTAAATTTTAATATATATGTCAAATTTAATTCAGGGATATTTATATAGAAAAAGGGTTTAAATATAATAGTTTTTTTTTATGTTAGCTTAATAATTTAGAAATAACATTAATGAATAAATGGAGATCTATTTTTATTTGATTACTTTTTTTTTAATTGCTGTATATTCTATTTAAAATCTCAGGAAAGTATTTAAAATCTCTCCTTCAGTTTTATATAGTATTCTTATCATGCTACACATTTTTGGAGTTTCATATACATATTTTTTATTATTTTTATTGATTCTATATAGTAATAAACTACCAATTAAACCTAGGATTGTATATTTTAGCTAGTTACAACTTTATTTCAAACATCATTTGTCTGTTATGTTATATATTTTTTATTATTACTGTCATAAACTTTTATTATAAACCAATAAATTTAGAGTTAATTTAAAATCTGGTGAATTCGTCTAATTATTTCTTTTGAATGTGCAAAATAATTTTGGTACTTGAAGTTTTATACAAGATCAAATCCATTTTGGTAAGTGAAATAGAATTAGATATATGCATATTTTATACATCATTATTAAATATGATTAGGTATAAATTTTATATTTGTTTACTTATCTAAGTCAATATTACTGGTAGAAATAATTTCATTAATTCACAGTTGATTATTTATTTGCTTATCTATCCAGTTATAAAAATCTTAATAGATTTTGTTCTGTCATTAGTCAGAATGAGTTGTTTTAATTACTTTTAAATTTTTTTGAAGTGGAGATCATAAATTTTATTGACAAGTATAACTTAATGTTATCTTTGGCATTGATAACTGCCAATTATTGTCATATATAGTTTAATTATTATAAAATCCATTTTATAATCGATTGATTGGAGATTTAAGTAGATGAATAATATCAGTGATTGTAAGTCAGTAAATATCCAATAGAAACCTATGGTATGTTTTATATATAATGTGATTGGGTATTGTAAAATGTCAAATTATCTAATGGAATTTATTGATAATAAATTCTTGTAGAGTGTTTCATTTTATAATATAACTGAAGCAATAATTGCATATCAATCTAATGTATGGTATGAATGAAATGTTTATATTATATTTAACATTTTATTAAAGTAGATACAAAATGAGTAAGGATTTATTTTATTTAAACATTATAAATAGTGTATAGGTTTATAAAACATTTTCAAAATGTAATTATAATTATTTAGAAATTAGTTGATTTAAATAGAATATCATTAAATATTAAAATAAATTTTGCATTACTATAAATAATATTAGATGAGTAGAGTATGTTGGAATTTAGTTATTTATTGATTTGAATTTAGTTTTATTTAATTATCAATCAAATAGATATCTTAAGCATACATCATTGTTGAGGGCAATAATATATGATTTCATTGCTTATTGTAGTTTACTTTGGGAATAGTGAATAGATTTGATGATGTCTGAAGTGATGACCTCATTTGCTTTATTTCATTTTAAATACCATTTGAATAAATAAGATTTTAATAGAGATTGTTAGTATTTTATGATAGTGTAGTGTGCAATCTAAATAATTATTGTTATTGCCTAGTGTGATCAACAACTGAGCTAGATAATTTTACACAGGTTCTAACAGAATTACTATTTCTTCATGTGAGCTTTGCTCTGTGATAAATAATATAAATCTTAAGGGCATTTCTTCATGATCTTTTATTTCCATATAGGGTCAGTGATAAGTGATTGTCTCAAAAGCCTATAGGTCAATTTTTTATATTTTATGACAGATGTTGACTGAATAAATGTAGAGCGGTAGTGGGATAGAAAATCCCTTATTATTGTGACAAAGTAGCTACCCAAAGCTAGCCAATGGTGATCATATACAGGTTGGCAATTGCATATATATATATATATATATATATATATATATATATATATATATATATATATATATATATATATATATATATATATATATATATAATTGAAAGGAAAAGAGAAATGGATTTCTGTAGATATTCTCTACTGTACTCTGGAATAACAGTAAAGACTAAATAATTTGAATTTAAATTTTTTTATTATAAATTAAACATTTAAAAAAGACCTAATTAAGATTTTATTAATTCTGATTTTGAAATTAAAACAAGCATATTTTATGTTACAATAAATATCCTGGTAATTATAAAATTCCACTATCTATTCTAGATATCTTTTTTAATGAAAGTTTTTATAACATATTTTGATAAATTTTACTATCTATTTTAGAATATTTTTTAAGCAATGCTTGTATAATATATTTTGATAAAATTCCACAAAGTGATTTTTTAAAGGATTAAAGTGCATTGAACAGTCATTAACTTTTTTCAATGAAGATATCAAAAACACTTTTAACTAATGTATTTTCCCCCACACCTTCACTATAAAAGGATTTAAAAGAATAGAGAGTAGTTTTAAGTGGTGCTTAAGACTTCTTAGAGTTGTCCAGATTTTGACAGAACTACCATGAAGAAACTGAAAGCAAGGGACAGTGGATCTGGCTGCTGCTAGTACAACAATGGAGATTTGATTCACATGGAGAATAGGATCAGCTTTCTATGTTTATTAGCATGTACAAAATATGTACTAAATGGCTTCTTGCCTTAAATCTATCTAATCCTAAACTAAAGAGAGATCACTGCAGCACAGAAGTTACCTGAATTGTACCTTTTACGATGATGACCAGTCAGTCTACTGTTTTAAAAGAAACCAGCTGACCTTATAAGAGAATCCATCAGCTTGCTGAAGAATTAGTTTATATTTATGATGATTTATCTATACACAAAGAAGCACAAATAAATGTACATATATGAATCACAGCTGGTGAGTAGTGATATATGTAGAGAGAATATTATTTTAAATCATTTATTGAAAAAAATGAAATTTAAAATCTATAATTTAAAAGTACAAGTAAATAAATAATTTTTGCTTGAATTAAAAATCTAAAGAATTGATTCATAGACTCCCCAAAGTATTTCTATGTTGGAAAACAGTATTTTTAAAGACATTTATAATTAATCAACAGTAACCTGTCAAAGATGTGATATTGTTGTTGTTTTTTTTTTAAAAAAAACTTTTATGAATTTTATGTATATTTCAACATGGAATTAGTATTAAAAACTATATTTTTAAATAATTTTATTATTTTGACAAATTAAAATATATGGTATAAACATCAATGTGCACACACATTTCCATGCACACACACATATATGTTAAATCAGTCATTAATTATGTATTATAAAAAAGGAAACAGAGTTTCATTTATAGATTATGACAATTTAATAAATTATTATACTGCACATCTGTGTGCTGATATGTATGTGTTTTATGTAAACCCATTGTGAGATATTTGTAAATCAAAATGTGATACTTCCTTTTTTTATTATTTTATGACAAATCAAATAGGTTCATAAATTATACTGTATGTCAGTGTGCATATATCAATATGTGTCAGGTAGACACATATATGTAAAACTTAATCATTTTTTATTATTATATGACAATTCAAAATCAAAATGTGATAGCATATTTGTTTGTATTTTAATCAAAATCAAAAGGCTAATAGCATTTACATTAGAAAATTACATTATAGTTATGACTGGTTATCCTGCAGTAGAGTGATAATAGTTGAAAAGATGATGGTGATGATTTACTGTCAAAATAATTAAATCTGTGGTGTATGTATAATTAAATATTTTATGTGTTTTTCAAAATATATTTTTGTAAAAATGAAATATTTAATATTTTAAAAAAATATAATGCTATTTTACATTATTGAAAAATAAGATTTTAAGACTTCTCATTTGATAATTTAATATACAAAATTAACAAAGTGTATGACACACTTGAATGAGAAGCTATAAAGATACACAGAAATTATTACACACTAAGTGCTTTCGAGGCCTTTTGCCTCATATTCATAGCAGTACTGTGAGCTAATGGCAATAATAACTCCATCAATAGACGAGATACCTGCTTTGACATCTCCAAACGTTGGACTATCTAGTTCATTTGCATACACTTTGCATACTGTTTTGTTTCCTTGCCCTATTTCTTCATTCTGCAGCTCACAGTACCGCTATGAATATGAGGCAAAAGGCCTCGAAAGTGCTTAGCGTGTAATAATTTATGTGTATCTTTATAGCTTCTCATTCAAGTGTGTCATATGCTTTGTTAATTTTGTATATTATTGAAAAGAAAATTAACCATTCAAAAACTATTAACACTGATAAAGTAATCTCATAAGAGTAAAAATGTAGATAAGCTATTACTACTGTTATTATTAAAGTAAATCTTTACTAAAAGAATTAAAAATATAATCTACATCAAGAAACAATTTTTTTGTCATTAATATTTATAGCCCAAACTAAAAATATTACAAACACTAGAATTATTTTATGCCAGATTGTAATGGGGTAGCAGATTTGTAAAACATAAAGGTACAAAATTTATTTTAATCATTTAACTTTATTTTATTATATTATTACCTTGTTACAACAAATTCACTGCTTGGTTTTGATATTGATAATATATTAATAAAATAATGTATTGTTTAAACATTAATATTCTAGAGCTATTATGCTTCATTACAGTAAAAACACAGACTATGTAACTCAATAAGAATTAGTTTCAATAAATTGAACATTATTTGAATTTTCATTTTTTTACAAAACAGTATTAGAAATTTATGAGATTATTTTAGTTTTTTTCACCTTTAAATGTATTATTTCAAATTTAATAATAGCATTGTTCATTTGGCTAGCACAGCGATCAGCAATTATTTTAGAGAAAGGATTTTTCTCTAAATTAAAATTAATCAAAAAAAAAAAAAAAACAAGAATAACATACACACTTATCTATTATAAAACATAGAAAATGAATATGTAAAAATTTTGATTTGGACAATATTGTGAGAGACCTTTTCATGAATGAAAAAAAGAAGAAATTTGTAAGCATTGGAATTGTAAATATATACACATATTTAATTTTCATTTTTTATATGTTTCTATATTTTCTTGTTTACAAATTATTTTAAATGATTCAGGTAGAAAAGAGACAAAAAAAACGTTACAGCCAAGTGGAATAAATTCATGAACTGGGCCTGTTTTTCCATGAACTTACTTCTTAGTCATGTGTAACAGCAATTCTATGATCATTTTAGCAATCAAGAATAAATGGCATGAAAGTAAAAACTATTTAAATTTTTTATATACATTCATTATATTGCTATTTAGTGTTACTGAGTTATTTGTATAAAATAGAATGTGGTAAAATTAGATATCATTACTATAGTATAATGCTATTTTAAGTATCAGATATATTGTCATTATTAATATGTATACAAAAAACATAAACACTTTATGTTGATATTTTCTTGGTCCAAGTTAATGATATATGAATTTTCATATTATTCTATAAAAATACTGTTGGGTATATATATTCTATTAAACTGTTTTCAAAGAAATAGAAGATTCATCCGATTTTCTAAAAAAAAAAAAAAAAAAAAAATCATTTAGTAAACTAAATTGATGAAGCCATAAAAATATATCGTTGTGTTAATTATTAAAGATTATTTTTCACTTTCTTAACAGAACAAATATAATATTTTACAATTTGTTTATAAACAATCTATATTTTTTTACAAAATAAGCATGTGGTTGTTGTGTGTGCCTGTGGAAAACACATGAGATTCTATACTCAATATTCTCTTATATGTCATTTTAATATTAAAGCTAAATTATAGTAAATTTAACAATTATTTAATCATACATGTATTATATTACTAAATATGATATATTTTGGTTACTAAAATTGTTTGAATATTTACAAAGAAACTGTAAATAACTGTGTATAATAATCAAAACTTTTAACATTATATATATATATATATATTGTAACAAAATTAAAAGTTCGATCAAATATAATACCATACCTGAGTTGTCTACAATATATAAGATCATAATATTTAAAATAACGTTGAATTTATCAAGATATCCCACTATCAATAATTATAAGCAAATTATTAATAACAAGTATTATAACTCAGGTATATGAAATCACGTGAGATGAGTACACTAGTAATTCAATAAAATATAACTCAGGTATATAGATAGTAGATCTTATCCACTTTCATTTCTTGGTTTGATGTTAAGTGCATGTTTAAACAAATACTAAGTGAATATGGTCTAGCAGGCGCCACTAGATTATCTGAATCTAGACACAGTTATATCTAATAACCTTTTCACATGTACCAGGTTTGAATCCCCTTTTGGGTATTTTATTTCTAATAAAAATGGGAGATTTTGCTTTTTGAGCCATATCACTATACGCACTAATATTTAGGTAAAAGTAAAAACATCTATAAACCAAAGTGAAGTATATTAGACATAAATCATTTCTTAGATCTTAGCATAACAAATGTGTTTCAATATTTTTATAAGTTTACTAGCTCAGATTATATATAACTAATTTAGGATGGCAATTCACTCATCCTTGCATGAAATAGATGATGGGATGTGGTTATAACAATACTAAGAGATCACTAAATATTATGAAATTAATATTTATTTATGGCCTTTAAACAGTTAAACAGCTCATTAATTAAAACGTTGATGACGATGATGATGATGATAATAATAACGATAATGACAAGGGTTTCAACTACAGCTCTAGGACTAAGCCTAAACATAAAACTAATTTTATAAAGATATTCATAATTATTGCTTAATTTTAGCATACTTACTTATATCTTAAATAACTAATATTCAACCATTGATGATGAATAATCACACTTAACAAAGACTACACCTAATGAAATATATACGCCTCATTTAATAAAACAAACTAATATTTATTACTGTATTTCTAACATATACATAAAAATTTCTAGATAAACATGAAAATTGACATGAATAATAATAATAATAATAATAATAATAATAATAATAATAATAATAATAATAATAATAATAATAATAATAATAATAATAATAATAATAATAATAATAATAATAATAATAAAAATAATAATAATAATAATAATAATAATTGATTATATAACAATCCTCAGATTAATTTCAAGTTCTTTCCCTTTTCCCTTCAAATGTATTTTGTATTAAGTTGGATGTCACATGAAAATTGACATGAATAATAATAATAATAATAATAATAATAATAATAATAATAATAATAATAATAATAATAATAATAATAATAATAATAATAATAATAATAATAATAATAATAATAATAATTGATTATATAACAATCCTCAGATTAATTTCAAGTTCTTTCCCTTTTCCCTTCAAATGTATTTTGTATTAAGTTGGATGTCACATTGACCATGATTTTCACTCCATGAGAAAAGTATTTCAAGAAAAAAATATTATCTGCTCATTAGCACACATACTTTATAAATCTAACATGTAAGTAGAATGTTAAAAAAAATGTTAATAGAATTGAAAGAGCAAGTTTTAGAAACAAGTTTTAAATTATTTTCTCTCCTCTCTTCTACCTCTGAAATGCTATACTTAACTTGAAACAAAATAATCTAACGTTCTAATACTACTCATTATTTCACATTCACTCGCAATTATACACATATAAAAATATTATTATGTATGTGTGTGTTTATCCCATAATAACAAAATATTATTTAAAACCAAAATAATAATAATAATATATTAGTTAAAACTAAAATCATAATACCATAAAAAAATTGTTTTACACATTAATATTTTTCATAACTGTAAAATTAATAAACAAATATTTTTGATATATTCAAGATCATTTATGAAGCTCAAAGTTATTATTAGTAAGACATTCTTGTTTTTAATCGATCTGAATAGTCTTTAAAAGTTCTTTAAATAAAATATACCACTTTATTGCTAAAATGTTTATTAAGACTATGATATCATAAAGAAAATAGATATAAAAAGTCATATTACCGATCTTTTGTTTGTGGCGAATTTCCAAGGGTTCAAACTTGTCTTGTATAATGTCTATATTTCTGCAGCTACCATTTCCATTTTATGTGGGAACAATCTCTTTCTTGAGGTGTATAACTATTTGATGATGATGACTCTATTGAGGTTATTTGCTTTAGTGGACAATTTGGAAATCATTATATTATTTTTTTTCTCTTCCTGTCAAGCATGATTCTTTTAGTGGATGAAATACAGCCGTTGTTTTCACATTTATAAATTTTCTTGAGTTTAAAATCAGTTGTTGTAACAATGAATTGGACTTGATGATTAATATTTATCAGTAGATTAATTCATCTTTTATCGAATGCAGGTGAATGCTTTCTTCCTTCTATTAAAAACATCTTATTTCTCTGGTCAGTTGAAAGGTGTAGAATATTATTTTATACACAACATCTTTTCTTCCTATATGATGTGCAGCTTCCCCAGATGGTCCGGCAAAGATGGGACATACATATAATTTTTCTAGCCAGCCATTTCTTATATTTTCAACATTCAATTTAATAGTCTAATAATTCCAGACAGCTTTTTATATCCAATTTTTAGCTAACTTAACCAATCAGAGATAGCGTCACTTGCTATTTTTGGACCAATTCGTTTTAATTAGATCTCTAATTTATTTTCAACTAAATTATTTTTCAACTGAAAAGTTTAATCCTTTTTCCAGACACTTTTGTTTAAAAAAAATAGACCTAATCCCTTTTTCCTTTTTACACCTAGGTAACACTTCAAATTTTTTGAGCTTCCTTCTTTAGATCTTAAGATAAGACAATTTCAAAATTAGATTAAGCTCCCAAAGTGACAGACAATCATTTACAAAAACAAAATTGCTACAAAAATAGATATCTGATTCAACAGATTTCCTCTTTTAACATAAAATTGTACAAAAAAAATAATTTGACAGATTTAATCCTTCCTTTTCTTTCAATGTTTAATAAATGTAAATTTTTGTATATAATGTACACACATACTTCATTATTTCAAATCATTCATAAACTAACATTAAATAATATAATTGCTAGCTTAGTGATTATAACCCTATTATTTAATTAAATCTGTAACTTTTAAATCCCAATTACAATTATAGGAAAGCAAAATAGAAGTATAGAATAAGATATTAGAATTGATCAAGCATAGGTTAGTTTTAAAGAAAGTTAAAATGTTGAATATTTGAAATATAAAACAATTAAATAGCTTACACATACACTGCTTATACGTATACATTATAACTTTGCTTTTTAACAGAAAAACTAAATATTAAATATGTGTACTACCTTTCTATCAACACACAAACAAGTAAAGCATATATTTGCTGTCCCACTCTCTTTCTGTCTAAAGCTTGTAAAATTTTGAACTGGTAGGGTTTGAACTTGGATGCCCTACAGCTTCTTTTATGGTTATATAAAAATGTGATGATGATTTTTGGTTTTACATTTCCTCACATGCACATTACTATAAATTTAGCTAGTGACTAAATTGTAATGGCTCAACTCCCCCCCCTTCGGATAAAATCATCAGCACTTTTGTTTTAACTATATTTAATAAAGAAAAAAAAATCCTAACTAATAAAATACACTAATAATAATAAACACACTAATAATTAAAATAATAATAAAAAAAATTTTCTAACTACTGGTAAATATTGTACTTTTCATTAGAAAACTAAATGTAATTTATTTGGCCAGGCTATTCTGCTGAAGTATAAGGGATCAAACTCCTAGCATTATAGGTTCCCTTATTCCCATCAAGAGCAGCAAGCATAAAGGCATTCTCTCCTATTTTCTTGGTAATTTGGAATGGCTTTTTCTTTTCAAATCATATTGTGGTCTGCATAAAATTGCACATGTACATCCAGTCCATTTTTAATATTTCCATTTTTCATCTTGACTGGGTATTTATAAAACATATCCGGAGGATTTATTTTATATAACCCCCTATTACAAACTCCATTTAGAAATATGGACTCTTGGTACCCTATGTAATATGCCTTGAAGTTTTCCAGAGAGATTGACTCTCTATACCATACATACTTTATTTTTAAACTTTCCAGAAAGATTGACTCCCTGTACCATATATAATTCATCCTTAAATCTTCCAGAGAGGTTGATTCTCTGTGCCATGTATAATTTATTTTTAAACTCTCTAGAAAGGTTGACTCTTTGTACCAGACATAGTTTATTTTTAACTTTTTCATAGTATTTAAATTTTTCAGAGAGATTTGGACATTTACATTTTTCAGAGAGATAGATTCTCTATACCATATATAAGGTATCTCCAATCTATTTAAGAAGACAGATTTTTGAAACCACACATGCTGGTTTGTTACTATATTGAGAACTACAGACTGTTGAAACTTTTGTTCTCTTTCTAAAATATCTGGTTTCATCTCCCCTGTTGCCTCTCTTAACTCAATCACCTTATCTGGTGCATGGAGTTTTTCCTCCAACTCTCTTTTCCTTCTTTTCACTTCATGATCTATCCCAATTGGCTCTCTGGCCATCTCCTCATGTACTTTCTTTACTGGGAGATTTGGTATTATGGCTACTATCGGCCTTTCTACTTCTTTTTCACCTTGTGGATTTTTAACTAAAGTAGGCATCCTTTTCTCTGACTGACTCTGTTCTGAGCTATCCCTACAGTCATCTGGACTGATGCTAACATCATTTTGCCTTGAATTTGGGTTTGACTGACTCTGCAACCCTATATCAACTCGATCTCTTAATTCCCCTATTTTCTGATAGAGATCTTCCATCTTGGGGTTCATGTACTCCATAACATATGCCTTCTGGTTCTCCTCAACCTTCTTCCAACATAACACCCAATTCATGTTGATTCATTCTGGGTCCCTCTTCTAAAGAACTTGACTTGTCCCTTTTCACTATCTCCTCCCTAAAGCTATCCATTTGTTTCCCCAATTCTTTCCTAAGATTTTGGTCCATCTGTACACACTCATTGGCCATGCTTCCCTTAACTTCTCATATTTCCTTTTCTAAGCCACTAAACTTATTTTTCATAGTGAGGGTTTGATCTACACAGCTCAAGGTGGCTTCCTTATATGAGTCCACTTTGGCTACCACCTCCTCTAATCTGATACTAATTCCTGCAGAAGTTATTTCGGCATTCTTTTCTATGCATTCTGATATGGATTGGGAGACCAACCCATGGACCTCATTCCTAACTAACTCAATCTCTTTCTTATTTTCTTCAATAGACTGCTCCACTTGAGCCTTTAATGACTGTAGTCCCTGACAGCCCTCCTGTTTGGTGACTTCCATAGACCTACACACTCCTTCTATCCTCTCCTCTAATGACACAAACCTATTTTTACACTCTATATTGGACCTTTCTATCCTAGTTTCCAAAGCTATGATCATTTGGTTGTTATTGTCAATAGAGTTCTCTAGATTTACCCTTAAACCTTCTATACTTTTCTCCACAGATTGACCTATCTTTTGTTCTAGACTTTCCATACTTTTATTATTTTTCTCTATCTTTTGTTCTAGATTTTCCATCCTTTGCTTACTATCTTCTCTTAGACTCTCTATGCTTATTATACTGTGCTTACTATCATCTCTTAGATCTTTTACACTTTGTTCTAGACCTTCTCTTAGACTTGCTATACTTTGGAACATCTGCATCATCATTAATTTCATGTCTGGGAGTTCTTTATTTTCTATCTGAATCTGGCCAACTTCTGGCTCCTCATCTACTTCCACACTTGAGGCCGTATTATTGCTACTAACATTAAAGGCATCTTCCTCTACTTCCTCTCTTTCCTCTTGTGTTTGTTTTAAGAAAACCTCCCCATCCTCTTCTTCAGTAGGAAAACGATCACTGATTCCTGGTATTGGGGCACCTTCCTCTTCCATAACCTCTTCCATACTATAATTTAGTTCACTCATGTTATAAAACTATATATATCCCATCTGTACTTCCCTGACCATCAAAAATCCACACATCTTCTCCCTGTCTGACACCTATTCTGACCAACTGACTGATTTGCTTTTCACCTTATTATGCATTACAAATACAACAAAAAAAATTTTAATATCCTTATTTAATGAACTACACAACAATAATCTATATAGTGCATGTCTGTCTGTAATAGCCCAAATTATACATTCATCCATTCTCCCAGAAATCCGACAGATATTGACAGTCCACAGAATGACTAGCAGTTCACAATCTTGAGATAAATAAAAGAATTCAGTCACAACACTATAATCACACAATGTATCATGAGCACTCAGAAGATCATCCCAATTCGGTCACTATTAACTACTACAACCCTTGATTGAATGAAGCAAACTCTGTTGCAATAAAAGAAGTATTAAGTCTTAGGGGCTAAAATAGATAAACTATGCCTTGCTCTCTCTCTTGGAGTCTTATGTGGCAAGTATCAAGGAATGCCCTGCTTATTATAGACTACAAAAACGAAACCTTGCTCTCTCTCTTGGAGACTTATAGGCTGATATCATGGCAGGACTACTGTTAACTGCTTCATGATAAAATAAGAATAACATATAAACTTGATTGGAAAACTATGCCGTGCTCTCTGTCTTGGAGACTTATAGGCTGGTATCATGGCAGGTCTGCTGTTAACTGCTTCATGATAAAATAAAGATAGCATATAAATTGGGTTGGAGCAGTGAATGGGTTTGATCATTCATAAGTTACACGAAATACATAGCATTCTCAAGGCAATGACAAAACTCTCCACTCATCATCAAAACTGCAATCTAACCAACCAAACTCCAACGATCAACCATCCAATCAAACCTCTAAAATCATAGACTTTTTACAAAATGAACTCCCCAAACACACATGAGACTACTATCCCATAATTCATCACTATTACTATGCCTATCCTATCTGGCAATAAATCATTTTAATGTTCCACAAAAAAAAATTCTATTATTTATTTCACCTTTGTCTTAAGTTGTGATATTCATCTCTATTTTCAAAATTGATAAAAAAACAAGCTGTTTTATGGCTGTACCCATTTTATCATCATCAATGAAAAATTAAATCATATTAAACATCATCATATACAAATCTAAAATAAGACTGTTTGGCCAAGAAAATTTTGTAAGACAAAAAAAAAATTTTTACTGAAAAAAAAAAATTTTACTAAAAAAAATTTCTCTATTTTTAACCACACATCTCCTATCATTCTATAGACTCCCTTTTCAGGTATATGGTAAAATATCAAGCCCCAGTTGGGTGTCCATTGTAACATAATTAAAGGAGTCCAAATAATAGCTATTACCATACCTGAGTAGTCTACAATATATAAGATCATAATATTTAAAATAACATTGGATTTCTCAAGATATCCCACTATCAATAATTATAAGCAAATTATTAATAACAAGTATTATAACTCAGGTATATGAAATCACGTGAGGTGAGTACACTAGTAATTCAATAAAATATAACTCAGGTATACAGACAGTAGATCTTATCCACTTTCATTTCTTGGTTTGATGTTAAGTGCATGTTTAAACAAATACTAAGTGAATATGGTCTAGCAGGGCGCCACTAGATTATCTGAATCTAGACACAGTTATATCTAATAACCTTTTCACATGTACCAGGTTTGAATCCCCTTTTGGGTACTTTATTTCTAATAAAAATGGGAGATTTTGCTTTTTGAGCCATATCACTATACGCACTAATATTTAGGTAAAAGTAAAACATCTATAAACCAAAGTGGAGTATATTAGACATAAATCATTTCTTAGATCTTAGCATAACAAATGTGTTTCAATATTTTTATAAGTTTACTAGCTCAGATTATATATAACTAATTTAGGATGGCAATTCACTCATCCTTGCATGAAATAGATGATGGGATGTGGTTATAATAATACTAAGAAATCACTAAATATTATAAAATCAATATTTATTTATGGCCTTTAAACAGTTAAACAGCTCATTAATTAAAACGTTGATGACGATGATGATGATGATAATAATAACGATAATGACAAGGGTTTCAACTACAGCTCTAGGACTAAGCCTAAACATAAAACTAATTTTTATAAAGAAATTCATAATTATTGCTTAATTTTAGCATATTTACTTATATCTTAAATAACTAATATTCAACCATTGATGATGATGAATAATCACACTTAACAAAGACTACACTTAATGAAATATATACGCCTCGTTTAATAAAACAAACTAATATTTATTACTGCATTTCTAACATATACATAAAAATTTCTAGATAAACATGAAAATTGACATGAATAATAATAATAATAATAATAATAATAATAATAATAATAATAATAATAATATAATAATAATAATAATAATTGATTATATAACAATCCTCAGATTAATTTCAAGTTCTTCCCCCTTTCCCTTCAAATGTATTTTGTATTAAGTTGGATGTCACATTGACCATGATTTTCACTCCATGAGAAAAGTATTTCAAGAAAAAAAATATTATCTGCTCATTAGCACACATACTTTATAAATCTAACATGTAAGTAGAATGTTAAAAAAAAATGTTAATAGAATTGAAAGAGCAAGTTTTAGAAACAAGTTTTAAATTATTTTCTCCCCCTCTCTTCTACCTCTGAAATGCTATACTTAACTTGAAACAAAATAATCTAATATTCTAATACTACTTATTACTTCACATTCACTCGCAATTATACACATATAAAAATATTATTATGTATGTGCGTGTTTTATCCCATAATAACAAAATATTATTTAAAACCAAAATAATAATAATATATTAGTTAAAACTAAAATCATAATACCATAAAAAAAATTGTTTTACACATTAATATTTTTCATAACTGTAAAATTAATAAACAAATAATTTTGATACATTCAAGATCATTTATGAAGCTCAAAGTTATTATTAGTAAGACATTCTTGTTTTTAATCGATCTGAATAGTCTTTAAAAGTTCTTTAAATAAAATATACCACTTTATTGCTAAAATGTTTATTAAGACTCTGATATCATAAAGAAAATAGATATAAAAAGTCATATTACCGATCTTTTGTTTGTGGCGAATTTCCAAGGGTTCAAACTTGTCTTGTATAATGTCTATATTTCTGCAGCTACCATTTCCGTTTTACATGGGAACAATCTCTTTCTTGAGGTGTATAACTATTTGATGATGATGACTCTATTGAGGTTATTTGCTTTAGTGGACAATTTGGAAATCATTATATTAATTTTTCTTCTCTTCCTGTCAAGCATGATTCTTTTAGTGGATGAAATACAGCAGTTGTTTTCACATTTATAAATTTTCTTGAGTTTAAAATCAGTTGTTGGAACAATTAATTGGACTTGATGATTAATATTTATCGGTAGATTAATTCATCTTTTATCGAATGCAGGTGAATGCTTTCTTCCTTCTATTAAAAACATCTTATTTCTCTGGTCAGTTGAAAGGTGTAGAATATTATTTTAGACAAAACATCTTTTCTTTCCTATATGATGTGCAGCTTCCCCAGATGGTCCGGCAAAGATGGGACATACATATAATTTTTCTAGCCAGCCATTTCTTATATTTTCAACATTCAATTTAATAGTCTAATAATCTGAATCATAATCACAATAATAATAATATTTCCAGACAGCTTTTTATATCCAATTTTTAGCTAACTTAACCAATCAGAGATAGTGTCACTTGCTATTTTTGGACCAATTCATTTTAATTAGATCTCTAATTTATTTTCAACTAAATTATTTTTCAACTGAAAAGTTTAATCCTTTTTCCAGACACTTTTGTTTTAAAAAAAATAGACTTAATCCTTTTTTCCTTTTTACACCTAGGTAACATTTCAAATTTTTGAGCTTCCTTCTTTAGATCTTAAGATAAGACAATTTCAAAATTAGAGTTCCCACCCAGATTAAGCTCCCAAAGTGACAAACAATCATTTACAAAAACAAAATTGCTACAAAAATAGATATCTGATTCAACAGATTTCCTCTTTTAACATAAAATTGTACAAAAAAAAAATAATTTGACAGATTTAATCCTTCCTTTTCTTTCAATATTTAATAAATGTAAATTTCTGTATGTAATGTACACACATACTTCATTATTTCAAATCATTCATAAACTAACATTAAATAATATAATTGCTAGCTTAGTAATTATAACCCTATTATTTAATTAAATCTGTAACTTTTAAATCCCAATTACAATTATAGGAAAGCAAAATAGAAGTATAGAATAAGATATTAGAATTGATCAAGCATAGGTTAGTTTTAAAGAAAGTTAAAATGTTGAATATTTGAAATATAAAACAATTAAATAGCTTACACATACACTGCCTATACGTATGCATTATAACTTTGCTTTTTAACAGAAAAACTAAATATTAAATATGTGTACTACCTTTCTATCAACACACAAACAAGCAAAGCATATAATTGCTGTCCCACTCTCTTTCTGTCTAAAGCTTTTAAAATTTTGATCTGGTAGGGTTTGAACTTGGATGCCCTACAGCTTCTTTTATGGTTATATAAAAATGTGATGATGATTTTTGGTTTTACATTTCCTCACATGCACATTACTATAAATTTAGCTAGTGACTAAATTGTAATGGCACAATATATATATCATAGGATGGATATAATATATATATATATATATATATATATATATAAATAACTGTGTGTAATAATCGAAACTTTTAACATTATTTAATAAAAAAAAGTATATAATTTAAAATATTGTGCTGAATTTCACAACTAAATATGTGAATTTACATACAATCATAATAAGCTTTTTTATTATCTTAGGCCAACCAAATATCTTATGCTTTTTCCCTATCATTTATTGATTCCTAAACCTGATAAATGAATGAATCTTGTATATAAACAAGAGAAATAAATTTAAAATAAATTTAAAATGTCTGAAACAAGTCTGAATCAATGAAATAAAGCAATACGAAAAAGGGTTCTCTCTCTCCTAATCAATTTGCACCATAAACATTTGCCTTTTTGATATATATATATTATATTCATTGAAGTTTGAAATAAGTTTCAATATATGGCAAAAAGTCAGTCATATTTATTTTTCTTTCTTGTTTGATTTTGATAGTGGATATCTTAACCTATGAAGCATTGAACTATGTTGCTATGACAATGATAATATTGACATAAAAATTGTTCATTATTAATTTATTGTATAAGGTTGTGAATTGACTTTATTCATTTTAAAAGGATGTGAGAATAATAAAGCATAAAGTTTGAATAAAATTATTATTTCTTTATTATATATTTTCATTCTTGCATTCACTGTAGTAGGTTATAATTAATACACCTAAATATTTAATGTCTGTAGTATATTTGATGTTTTATTTGTATAATATTATATTTGCAAGATATGTGTAAAAAGTTTATTTTTATTGTACTCTGAAAAAAATGTAGTCTGTTGAAGTGAAAACATCTTTTTTTTGTATTTTAAAAACATAAATGTTTGTTATATATAATATTTGTAAAAAAAAATTTTTATTTCTTATTATTGTGTAATAAGATTTTTATTTATGGAACACTGGTTAGAATTGTTTAAAGAGTTAATATATCATGATGCTATAGTTTTTCATGTGTAAAAAACAAAAGTTTAAACATAGAACCAAGCATATTAAATGCTCTCTCTCTCCTCTCCCTCTCTCTCTCTCTCTCTCTCTCTCTCTCTCATTTTCACTTAAATAGCGAATCTAAGTTCCTTCTTATGATTTTTTAAAATTTATTTTTAAAAGTATATGATTGACAAATGGATAACATAATGGGCTGAAAGCAATAATGTTCATCCATTGATTGGACATGGCTATTGAACCTGTAAGATTACAATTTTTTGAAATATGAAAATTAATTCTTAGCATTTTAAAAACCATCAGAATGTTTCTTTAATCTAAAAATGGATATTATCTATTTCTCAATGATAAAGTTTAAATGCTAACAACATATAATGTACATAAAGATTATGTTCTTCTGATATAATTTGATAAGCTTGATGTATTATTTATACATGGGATAAAAATTGGTTCAATTTCCATAGAATTGTAATGAAGGAAACCAATGTTTGTTTATTTATAAGGTTTTATGAATTGATTGCTTGCTAAATGAAGTGTTTGCACACTTATAACCATAGATCAAATATCTGCTGAATGAAAAGATAATTTGGAAATTTGGAAAATATCGGAATTAACAAAATGTACTTCAAACCTTATAGCTTTTTGTAATATTTCTACTTTTTCTGGAATAACAAAATATCAGACATTAATTTTTAGAAAAATAAACACTAGAACTATAGTACTATTTTCAAAATGTCATATTTAATGAGCATTTCTTTGATCACTTGCTTATATTTATCATTATTATCACTATCTATAATTGTTTCATTTAAACTGTATAATATTTATTGATAGAAATATTAATACAATTTTAGATTAAGTATTGATCTATTTACATACCTAAATGTAAGAGCACTCTGAGTTTGAATTTATATTTTGCAACATAGTAATTATTATTTTAATTTAAAATATTCATTGTTTTTTAATATTTATTGATTATAAATTAACTCAGGTATGTCACATATTAAGAGTTCAAACCATAATAAATATTTATTTAATTTTGTTCTCTTAAATTATATTCAACAATATATCTTATTAAATAATTGCAGTCTTCTGAAACCTTTAAGCAAATAATTTTTATTAATATAATAACAGTTTTGACTGTTCCTGGTAGAGCAATAGATTGGGATCTAAAGAAGACTGCCAGGAACAGTCGAAAACATTATTATATTAATAAAAATTATTTGTTTAAAGGTGTAAAAAGACTGTGATTATTTAATAAGATATATTGTTGCATATAAATAAGCAAAATTATTGAAGAAAAAGAAAGAAGTATATGTAAAATTATATTAAAATTTATATTAACAAATAAGTAGATTCATTTTGTATGTATATATATATATTATAGATTAATAAACTATATTCTAATATGAAGTATAGAAAGAAGATATATCTCAAACTCTCTTATATTTTGGAAAGTATTAATAAACAACATTTTTTGTTATATAAACATGTGTTTGTATTTAGTATCTAATCAGTAGACATTGAGATGCAATCACCTATTTAAATATGAAGTTAATGTCAATTGAAAACCTATTGATTAAAGTATAATAGGATTATATGCATATATTTTACATGTTTATTTGCCATATATATTTTTTGATTTTAATTTATATCAATTTGTTAATAAATTTTGAATTAATTTAAAACAAACTTGCTTGGTAGTCATTCAATTTTACAATGCAAATTTATTAGTTAATCATATTTGGATGAGACAATATTCACTAATTGATTATATTATGTAATTCATTACAAGCAGTTATAAAAATAATTTGGAAATAAAAATCACAGGATCAATAAGAAAGTATAATTACATATAATTTTCTTAATATTAAATTTAATGCTTATTGTCTGGCCAGATTTAGATTTTATAGAGCAATAAAATTAACTGATTTTATATTCTTAAATATTTAATAAATACTTGGAAGCTTATTATAATTATTTTCTTAGTAACAAGTAATAGATATACTAAAATAGAAATTATATATGAATTGATTTGATGATTGATAAATGTGAAAATATGATAATTATTGAAGATGAGTAAAGGAAGTTCCAATGAAATGGTCAAGTATTTTATTTTAAAATCATTGTTGATTGATGTAAATATTATATTGAGTTAGTATGCAACCATAAAGATCATCTTATTTAGTTATATAGCTGGTAATAATAATATATTTTATTATGTTACAAATTAGAATGATTTGTTTTAATTATATTAGAAATTCATTAATGTGGATTGTATTATAAATATTAAATTTCAATATTAATATTTGATTATAATAAATATAACAATGTTTCATATGCTTTAGTAGTTGTAGTCTGAAGTTGCAATAACTTAGCTTTAATAAATTGAAGAATAATTAGATGTGATTTTGTCAATTGTTAGAATAAGCACCAAATAAGGATCTATTATGAATTTTATATAGTTATGATTGGATATTGAAATGCTTAAGATTATTTAACAGGATGACCTTATTTTATAATATATTAAGTTGGTGAAAATAGAAAGCAATATTGCCTTAATATGATTTTGAATTATTAGTAAGTATTTAATCTTATTATAAGCAAGGTTGAGCTATCAGTACTTTTATTTTATTTAGTTGTAATTAGAAATCAATTATTGAGTTATATATTTTGTTAGATATCATGATATTGTAAACTTGTGGGGAGGGCATATTAAGATTATTATTTCATCAATATATAAATTATTTCATTTAAATAGAAATAGAAATAATGTTTGACTTTTAGTATAAGTTTGCATTATTATAAATAGTATGTTGATTCATAAGGAATATTAAAGTTTGTCTGTGCAATTCTTTGTCATTACTTTCATTCTATTACAAAGAATTTATATTATAAGAATATACTGTTATTTATAAGACTGATATTTAGTATTATTACTTTATCTTTAATCTATTGCAAACAATGTTTATATTTTAGGGTAGTTTTGAAGTAATGTTTTATTTATTTTCTATTTGTTCTAAATGCTATTGGAATTTATGAAGTTATAACAAAGATTATTATCATTGTTTTATTAATTTAAATGTTAAATTATTATTCATTGATTGATATTCGTTTTAATTTACTTATTATTTTCATTGTTTTGCAAATGATGCTACAATTTATGGGTAATATTAAATTAGGATTGTTCTTCCTTAATTCACATATTTATTCTGTTATAAATACTTCCCAAACAAATGGGGCTCTAACAGATGTTAACATATGCACATATTTATTCTGTTACAGTATGTAATATTTAAATCTATATATATATTAAATACAGTAAAATTCACACAAATTTAAATGAGATATCCTTTCATAACACCCATAATTCAATATATATTCATAGTATTATTTTCAGGAGCTTTCATATAATAAAAACATAAAAGCTAAGTTGCTAACCTTTGAGTATTGACCTGCAACATTAGCTATTTAGCTATTATGTTTTTATTACACTTAAACTCCTGGATATAATACTATGAATTAATTTATCCATGATAATATTAGAATATATATATTGTATGAGTATACATTACTCACACATACATATAATCAAAATATGTATACATTATATTTTTATTTCTATTATATTTATGAAAATAAATATGTAACATAGTAAATTAGTATTTTTCCTTTTTTAAAATAAAAAACCATTGTTGAAATACTAATTCATTAATAAAGACAATTGACTAGGTGATAACCTTTAAATTCAAATGCAATTTATCAATGAATTAAAGGAAATGAGATTAACTCAATTATTTAATATAGAATTGTAATATCACAATGTGTAATATGATATGCTTTAGCAAACTCATGTAACTATAAATAGGAAAAATCAAATCATTTTAAAAAAGATTAAAGATTCTATCTTTTCAGCAATATCATCACAAAGACTTATAATAAAAATTGCTGAATCATATTTGATTGATGTTGATAATGTTAATAAATTGCAATCCTTTCATATATTAAAGCCCTATCAAGAAAAAATATAATAATTTCCTTAAATAATCAATCACCATAAGTTATGTAATGCCTAAATTATGTAATAATTATTAGGATTATAATGAAGAAATGTAAAAAATTAAATTATGAAGGAGAAGGAAATATATATAATTGTGTCTAAAAAATTTATAAATTCATTTATAAAAATAAAAACCTAGGATGGATCATATCATTAATATGGAAACAGAAGACTGGTTGCTTATTATTGGCAAGTTCATAAATGAATTCCAACTGATATGTTTATTGGATGCTAAAAATAATCTAGTAAGTCTCAAAAATTAAAGAGCAGGATTAGTACTTTTAAATAAGTTTATGTGTATTCATTTATTGGATGTCAGTGATAATCTAGTAAGTCTCAAAAAGGAGCAGGATTGGCACTTTAAAGTGATTTATACATAAAATATTTATGAACTAACTAATTAAAACTTAGTTACAAAATGATCAGGTTTTCTACCATATAATTATTTTGATATACCATTCCAAATACTTATTATATTGATAAGGATACATTATATGGAAATTGATTGAAAGAAGTGAATAAAAAAGTAATCTATATAATGATTTTTATATAATTAATTATTAAATTATTTAACTTTATTAGGTAATAATTTTAAAATAAAATAGAATAAATGGTGATATTATAGAAAAGATATTACATCTAATCTATGATTTGATCAAAACAAATTATATAAGATGTACCATATCTAAGACATTATAAAAATAAAAAAATAAGAACCCAATTGCAGATAAAACAATTTAATTAGTATTAAATATAATAATTAATAATCGTATTTTTTCTCTAATAATTGAGTAAAAATTTAAAAATCTTAAATCGAGAAGAAAATGAAAAAAAAAAAAATATGTGTTGTAATAATGCATAAATGATGATAAAGAATTAAAATAAAATATTAGTTTATTTTAATCCACTTTAGTTGAGGGGAAATGTATATATAATCAATATATGTATGTATTATATTTTTATTTCTATTATATTTATGAAAATAAATATGTAACATGAAAAACCATTGTTGAAATACTAATTTATTAATAAAGACAATTGACAAGGTAATAACCTTTAAGTTCAAATGCAATTTATCAATGAATTAAAGGAAATGAAATTAACTCAATGATTTGATATAGAATTGTAATATCACAATATGTAATATGATATGCTTTAGCAAGCTCATGCAACTATAAATAGGAAAAATCAAATAATTTTAAAAAAGATTATATCTTTTCAGTAATATTCTCACAAGGACTTATACTGTGCTTGATTTAAAGGACAGTGTATAGGATAAAATCCATATTTTTAAATGATTTAATAAGAAAACTTATTAGAAGAAATTTCTAATATTTCTTTTAAAAAAGTAATTTCTAAATTATTTAATTTAAATATATTTTCATATTCTATAAAGATCTTTCTAATTGGAGTTCTAAATATAAAGATCATTTAAAATTTTTTTTTACAAAAACTTCAAATAAATTAAATTAATGAACTTTACATTATAAAAAAATGCAAAGTGAATAAAACCCCAATTTTATTGTAGGATATATAAAATGCACTTGTCTAATCAAATATATATATATATGTGTGAGTAACAACTTTTGCCAAATGCCTTTAAAATTATATATAAGCTATATCTTTGAAATGGAATTATAATTGCTAATAAAAGAACTGTGTATAAAAGAAGATGCTTTCTATATACAAGGAGGAAACTAAACATCAACTTGAGACTTCATATTATCTTCTTCAATGCATAATAACTAAGGAATTAAGGTTTTTATCTTTGAAGGATTTTAATTCGTGAATTCCAGGAACATCTAGTACTATTGAATTAACTTTTATAATTACCATTCTTAAAAATTACAATTGGTGAACATTAATCTCATTTCCTTTATCATTAAATTCATTTCATTGAAGAAATGAATAAAAAGAAAAAATCAATAATTTAAAATATTTTTTTATATTTAATGAAAATTTAATATGGAATAAGGAATATAAATATATTAAAGGGGTAGAGTGAATTTAGAGGGAATAAATTAAATTATTCTTCAATTTACATATTTTTTTATGATGTGACACTTCTTTGTTTGTACTAATTCAAATAGTTTAATAACCATCATTTTTTATAGTTGGATAGATGATTAACATTGGTATGAAATATATTTATATATTTTTTTGTATTAATGGTCATAAATTACATATAATTTTAACGGATGAAAATATTACATGTAAATAATTAAATTATTATTTGTATAATATAATTACTATGTGATAGTTTCAATATAGTAATCTTAATATTTAAATATATATATACTTTATATAAGTTATAAAATCTTTATTCACGATCTTTTCAACTATTAAATCGTGTAGTGTTAAAAATTTTAAAATATATCTACAATGGGTAAATAGAATATAGTTATATTTTAAATATAAGATAGTAGATATATAAATAATTATTATATATTATAAAGTTTAAATTATTTATTTGTTAAATAAATAATTGTTCTGTTTTATATTAAACTAAATGAAGTCTTTATTTTATTTATTCATTTAATTTTATAAGATAAGATCAAATTTAATATAGAATCTTTATTGATTATTATATTAACTTCATGAAACCCATTTTAAAGAGTTAGTGAGATTTATTATTATTACTCTAGTATATTGATAGGAACCCCTGAAGAGAGTCAATTGTTAAACTTTCCTGAGTTTGAAATCTGAGCAAAACGGTTAAATCAATTAAGGTGAAGATTGATTTGATGTGGTTTAGATATAATTTATATTAATAATTTAATAAATTATTTATTTGGAATAGATATAATTTTATATTTAAATTAAATCACATCATTCATGGCATCCTATATGAAGACCTTAAATCTGATTATAGTGAGATGCGACTGCCTTAACTTATCTCATTGAGAGGGTAGGTACCATTACAATATATATATATGAAACAAACCACTGGAATTAATATAATTATCAATATACTAATATTTAAAGGAATTAAATCTATAGTCAGCTATAATATTTATTTATTTATTTTGATAATGGTTGTATTAAAAATTATAGAATTAATTTCAAAGTTTTGCTTTATTATATATTATTTTGTCAGTTGGTATACATTTTTGGGAATATTTTATTGTATTTTATTTTGCCTGATATATAAAATTTTAATAATGCAGTTCTGTAGTTGAGTATGAATGATGAAAAACTTATGATAAGTTATTTAAAATTTATCGTACAATTAATTTTTCAAATCTTTATTAAAGCAATAATATGTATTCGAATATTTGTAGTTTATAGTATGATAGAGGATGATAATGAAATAACAAAAAGTTTAAGTTTCAATAATTATAGAATAATAAATAGTTTTTAAAAATTGAAATTAACTGAAAAGTATAAGATTGTTTTAGAAAAATATATTTTTAACAATTTTAAAATTTGCTTGGATTTAAAAATAATTTTTATGTTATAAAACATTTATGGATAAGCAATTAAAGAGAAAATGAAATAAAAAATTACAGTTTCTACATAATAAACATTTCTCTCTGAAAACACAGCTGTGAACTATAATATATTTTATTAAAAGGTCCCTCATGTTCAAATATGTATAATGTATAATAACTCATGTTCTGTTGATAAATATTGATTAGAATAAACAATTATTGTTTATTGACCTCTAAGTATATAGTATTACTTCACACATGTATATATATAACACAGACACTTTTTATATGTATAATATTCAAATATAAATGGTAATTGTGGAGAGACCATATTACCACAGGCAGACAGCACTGCAACACTATCAACAACTGGCTCGAAGCTTGCAAGTGATAAATTTATATATAAAAGTGGCTGAAAATTGACAAATAAAAATGCCTGAGGCAATATATATCCAAGAAATACATTGAAAGGACAAATTAGGACAAATTATAAAATAAAAAAAACAAGAAAATGCTTGAATTAAGGTTCAGTGTATTATTTTATTATTATTATAGCTATTAGCTAATTTTACATTGCTTATATGATTTATTTCTTCATCCAGATTTAATTTATCTGAAAAAAGGTTAATTGCTTTGATGAAAATGTTTTACTACCAAAAATCTACTCACACTGATAAATATCTACAGTTTTCATCATGTCATCATGTAGCTTAAATGTTTAGCAAAAACCCATTTTACTAGAGCAGTATTTTGACATTTGAATTATGTGTATATCATTTTATATTTATAATTTTTAAACTTTTATTCTATATTATATTTTGAATTTTAGATATCACAAATATAAATCTATAAATGAAAAACATTCTTAAAAATAATATTTCAACATTTCAGATATAGAAAAAATAACAATTAACTGAAATGCATAATGACAGAAATTGTTTTTTTTCTTATTGTGTAATTGTCTTATTGCCAATAATTTTTTTATATAATTTCACTTCTAAACTCTAAATTAATTATTCTTAATACATTATAAAGCAATGAAATTCCATTTTACAATTTGGAATTGCTCTTATTAAAATATTAGAAAGAATAGCTGCTCAGCATTTATGAAAGCATTTTTTTTCAATGAATCATAACTTTGTTTTATCATGATAATGGTTTCATTATTTTTGTTTTAAAATAAATATATTATAAACATTTTATAAAAATAATTACAAATATATAAATAAACTACACAAAACATACAATGGTTTTCTGAAATGAACACAAAAGAAAAGCAGTTGCAAATACTCAATAGGTCTTGTCAAAGCCTATATAACAAAATATATGCTGATCAGCAACATTATCATTTCATTTGTTTTAGGTTTTTTAAATAATAGTGAATCTTTTCTTTTTCTAAATTAATAAATCAATATATATATTTTAAGTCCTGTGTCATATCAATGCCAAATTAATAAATGAATGCTTCAGATCACCACAAAAGAATGACAGTAAGCTGAACATAACTACAATGGCAACAGAAAGCATTTACCAATGCAACTAACAGGGAAAACTGTTAAAACTAGTTTACTTTAAAATGTATTTTGAAATATTTTCCATTGAGTATACTTTTAATTCATAAAAGAAGTATTTTACTAATGTAGTATAATAAGCAATGTTTACCAAATCTTTTGACTTAATTAATGGTTTATATATATATATATCAAAGCATTGACCGGGAAGTGAACCAGGGCCAGCTGCTTGGAAAGCAGCTATGCTAACTGCCACCAACGCTTGACTAATTAACGGTTTTAACTTGCTGTTTTAATAATAAATCAGTTATCTTAGTGTTTTCCAACTAAAAATGTTTTTTTTTAATGCAGGCTTTTAAAAACTTCAGCCAAAATTTGAGAATTCAATTCCTATCAGTTTCTTTCAGTTATTAGCAGAAAACATCTATTAATCTTAGAGGTTCTTGAGCTATTGCCTTTAATGTAACAATGACAACCATGTTGGGTAGTTTCCAGCATAAAACAGCTGCTTACTATTTAATAACGTTAAAATAAATAAAAATTATAGTTTTTTATAATACTTAAATGCAGTTGTTATATATATATAAATAATATCAATCACAGATTAAATGATTCACAAAATGGAATTTCGCGTCCCAAGGCCGATGCTATGACACTTAAAAAAAAAAAAAATGGAATTTCATTAACAATTTGTAATAATAATAAAGAGTACTTAAAGATTCTCCCGCAAAGTGAAAAAAAAAATCCTTATATTTTAAACAAACAATGTTTTGGAGGACTTAATAAAATATTCAGTATAAAAAAAGATAAGCATTTTAGTATTTATATTTTTTTATTTAAATTCATTTGTTTGATTTCATTTATATTTGAATCGTTTAAAAAAATATAAGCATTTTAATATTTCAATTTTTTTTATTTCAACTGCATTTGTTTGATTTCATTAATATTTCAATTATTTTGAATGTTATATAGAATATATTAATATTTTTTATATAATGTTATATGCTTTTAATAATATTTAAATATGTATTAAGTTATAACCTGTTGTTAATGCATATTGAATGATGGGAATTAAATTAATAATTTGAAATAATTATAATAGATTAGACTTATTTAGGCTAACATTTCAAATATAGTATTGCACTGAGAAACTGAACCTGATTAAAACTTCCATGTATATCTAAACAAATGCATTTGTAAACTAATGTATATTATTTGTATTTATATGTTGGACTATTTCCATCACCTAATAAGTGTATTGAATGTCTTTTAAAAATTTAACTTTATTTAAATATTCCAAATATATTCAATTGTTAGTAATAGCACACTGGTTAATATATGCACAACTTTTTGAAAGGTATTATTCTTCCTTCTTCATGTGTTGCTGACCTGAATATGACAGTACTAGCATTGGAATCGAACCTAGACCCTTATATTCTTCAAGTATTAAATTTTAACATAACACTCTAACCAATTGAGACATCCTGCCAAAGGCAACAGTCAATAGAAAATTTATATACTTATCTATGAGATTCCTCTTGATTTCTCCACTTTTTGTAAGAGTAAAGTTGATTAGTGGTTTCCATACATTATGTATAGTCTCACTAGGTTATCTTATGGGATTTTTGCCACTGTTATGTGAGCACCTTCTTTAAATTTTCTTCTTTGCCTAAAGTAGCAGACCATTTGTATTTTCCCCATTGAACATATGTTTTTTGATACATACTTTAGGCACATGATTTCTTTCTTCTAATCATCAGTTTGTGTTCTTGCAAGCATTTTTCAATGAGGTGACTGGTATTACCAATATACCTTCTTCCACATTCATGTGGTATTTAATAGATCCAGTTTTTTCTTTTCAGCATTTCAAGTTTACGCTTTGTAGATATTAGAATTTCTTATATTGTGGTAATGCTCTGGAAAGCTGTTCTAATGTTATACTGATTGCAGTTTTCTTTAATTTGTCAGCTATGTTTGGTATATATGATTACACTACAGTACCAATAATTGTTTTTTTCTTTTGATAGTTATTTTGTTGTCTATTTAAGGCTTTCTTAATATCAGCTGATGGATAACCATTTTGCATAAGAGTTTGTTCTATATAGATCTTTTCTTTTTTCAAATCACTGTATTCTGAACAAACCTCTTTTGCTCTGTTCCATAGTGTCAGCATAATTCCATGGTTTATATTTTTGATGTGATTGCATGTATAAACTAAATATTTTTCTGTGTGTATAGGTTTTTGATAAACTGTCATTTTGATTTTGCCATGAGGGAATCTTGTCACAAGAACATCAAAGAATGCCAATTTTTGTTGCAATGGGTATAACTGATTATGACAACAAAACACAAGAGTTCCTCATACCAGAATAATATAAAAACTGAGTACAAAAACAAAGCATCATAGCTATTTCAGTGATTCAGAAAAAAGTAAATCATCATATTTCAGCAAAATTCCTCACCTTTATTGTCTACTTAAAATCCATAAGGATCATGTTCCATAATGACCTATTGTTAGTTCTAGAGATACACCTTGCCAAAATTTATCAAGATTTCTGGTCCTTTGGCACTCAAAATCCAGTCTTTTGTCAGGGATTTTAGACACATTGTAGAATTAATCAAGAACATGAAAATTGAAAAAACTGACTTAGTGTTAAGCTTTGATGTGGAAAGTTTATTCACAAATGTACAAAGCATTGACTATTGTAAGAAAAAGATTAAATGATGATAATAACTTACAAACCAGAACAACTTTTCCTATTGATAATATAATGGAATTATTAACATTCTGCATAAAAACAATGTTCTTTTGATATAACACAAAATTCTTCCAACAAAATCAAGGAATAGCTATGATCTCACCATTGTCACCCCTGATTAGCAATATTTACATGGAAGAACTTGAAACCATGGCCATAAAACTAGCCCATATCCACTTAAAGTTTGGTTTTACTATGTAGATACTATATTTGTGTATGGTCACAGGGTAAAGTACTACTACAAACTTTCTGAAATCACATCAACAACATATCCACTTCAATTAAATTCACAATAAAATCATAACAAGAACAAAAATGCCATTCTTAGACATTCTTGTGACAAGACTTCCTCGTGGCAAACTACAGTTTACACAAATGCACACATGCAGGAAAAGATTTAGCCCATACATCCAATCACACCAAAAACACAAAACATGGAGATATACTATCAATATAGAACAGAGCAAAAAGTTTGTTCAGGAACCAGCAACTTGAAAAAAGATCTATACATAACAAATTCTTATGAAAAATGGTTATTCATCAGCTGGTATTAAGAAAAACTTAAATAGACAACAACAAAAAGAACCATAAAAACAATTATTAGTACAGTAGTGTGCCCATACATACTAAAAATAGCAGACAAATTAAAGGGAAAATTGCAATCGGTATAACATCAGAATAGCTTTCCAGAGCCATACTAGCTTGCAAGAATTCTAACACCTACAAAGTCTAAATGTAGAGTGCTAAAAAGAAAAAAACTGTATCTATGAAATACCATGTGAATGTGGAAGAAGATATATTGATGAGACCAGTCATCCCATTAAAAAGTACTTGCAAGAACATAAACTGATGATTAGAAGAAGAGAAAACAGATGTGTCTAAGGTATCAGACCATGTATGTACCAATGAACATGTTTTCAATTGGGAAAATACATAAATATTGTATAGAGAAGGAAAGGTACAAAAAATAAAATTTTAAAAAACTGCTCACATGACAATGGTAAACAATCCCATAAGTCAATGTAGTGTGACTATACATTATGTATGGAAACCACTAATCAACTCTGCTCTTAGAAAAAAATGAAGAAATCAGGAAGAACCTCAAATATAAGTATATGAAATTTCTATTGACTGTTGTGTTTGGCAGAATGGCCTATTTGGTTAGAAAATTACCTTAAAATTCAATACTCAAAAAATCTAAAAGTTTAGGTTTTATTCCCATACTAGTAATGTCACTGGTCAGCCCAACAACCCCTAAAGAAGGAAGAATAATACCTCTTGAAACATTGTGCAGTGTGTGCCATTACTAACACTTTAATGAATTTGGAATATATAAAGTTAAATTTTTCTAAAGATATTCAATACTCATATTAGATAATAGAAATAGTCCAACATTTCAATAAAACTAAAACACGATCATCACAAATCTTCAGAAAAACACTAATGTATATTAAACCACTAAACATCACATGATCACTATCTCATACTAGCACATAATTGTTATTAAACAAGGCAAAACTCTCTCCATACAATAGTGCCACCCTGTGCCAATCATAGTAATCAATGGATGCCAGAAGGCTTGTGCATAAAATCCCTACCTAATGCCTACTCATCCAATATCCCCAGACTAGTTTCTGGCTTGTGGCCATCATCAGTGAGGAGCCTTGGATCTGAGAACACTGCACCTAGATCTTAGGATCTAATGCAACCCTCCAGCAACTACCTTTTATCTTCACTTGACTACAAAACTATGAGAAGGAAATTGAAAACACAGTGACATTTTCAGTCTAAGATCAATAGCTCATATAGTCATATGGGTCTGAACTCAATTCAGTACCTATACATTTTGGTGGCTTTGGCTCTCTAACAACCATAGCCACCACTATCCTATTAGGCAGGATTGGCGTTAATCCACTAAACATCACATGATCACTATCTCATACTAGCACATAATTGTTATTAAACAAGGCAAAACTCTCTCCATATAGTCAATTTTATTCTCATCATTTTGTAGTTAAGTGGAGATAAAAGGTGGTTGATGGAGGGTTGCATTAGATCCTAATATCTAGGTGCAATGCTCTCAGATTCAAGGCTCCTCACTGATGATGGCCACAAGCCAGAAACTAGTCTGGGGATATTGGATGAGTAGGCATTAGATAGGGATTTTATGCACAAGCCTTCTGGCATCCATTGATTACTCTGATTGGCACAGGGTGGCACTATTGTATGGAGAGAGTTTTGCCTTGTTTACTAATGTATATTATTGTTATTTGTTCACCAATCTTATTGCCAATAATTAAATATTTTTGTTACTAAAATGTGATTCTTAGCATTTTATTCTTAAGTCCACATTTCTTTTGTATAATTAACTAATAATTGATTTCATGCTTTCATAAACTGAGAAAATCTGTTCCTACTGACTGAGATCTGTCCATATTGTGATATATATTTAGAAATATGATGACTCAAATAGTAAATGTTTTTTTTTCAAAGATATGTGAGTGGTTAAAATAAAACTTTAATCTTTACTATTCCTATATGCATAATGCTCATTTATTTTTACTATGATGATTAATTTGTGTGGCAAAGAAATTGACTATATGTGATTATAAGAATCACTATTGTAATATTCAAGTTTTACTGTTACATTTTACAAGAATTTCTATTACATATTTATAACCCAGTATATAGCTGGATAGATTAATCATTATCTAGATCTTTTAAGATCTATAGTACAAATTAAAATCATCATGTGAATACACTATATATAGAATTAAAACTCAAGTGCAGGAAAATATTTCCTGGGAGAATTGTCTCTAAACCCAAAGTAAAATCAAGATCATCCACGTAAAATTACACATAAAGCATTGGTAGCCAAGAGGTCAGCACAGCTGCCTTGAAATCAGTTGCTTGCAGACAGTTTTTGTGGGTTCACTTTCTGGCTGATGCTTTGCCATATGAAAAAAAAATCCAATTTAAGTGTGGGAATTATATATATATCACATGATATCACATGAATGCAAATAAACATATAAATAATTCAAATGCATCAGATAAAATATTCACAGGATTACTAAATAAATACACACATATTCCAATCATTACTTTTACATGAATATGTGATACCAAAATCATCAACATGCCCAAAAAATTTAAGTAAACTAAATTAGTTTTCTAAACTGCCTATATATGTATGTGCACATTGTCATCAATCACAAATACTTTTATTTTTATTCATTTCTAAATATACTGTTCAAATGATTTTTGAATAGCTTCAGAGAGATAACTTATATAAAGCTAAATTGTAAGTATTTAAAACCAAATCTTTCATATATTCTTTTAAAACAAAGTAATTCTTTAGGGGAAACACATCTTGATTATTAAAACTGCCTTTGTTATTTAAAACTTTGAGAAATATTCATGAAAATAAAATTGATTTTGATTTAAATTTTTTTAACTGTGATTAAATTTCCTACAACTTTCTCTTCATCATGGTTTACAAGCACATATTCAGGATCATATCTCATGTATGTCAAATTTTATACTAAAATTACAGTAAGAAACACAAAATATAAATAAAAAGCAAAAGTTACAATAGGAGAAAAATATGATAAAATAAATATACACAAGGAATTAACTTAATTACAAATTAAATGACTTAGATAAGTATTCTTGGCATGTAGTAATTAAATATTTTTTATGTTTATTAACTTGATATTGTTTGTCGTAAATAGAAGAGTTACTTTAAGCCCATAAGAGATAATTTTAAATGTAAAATGAAGATTAAATTTATGCTTGTATATTTTGTTTTTGGAAAGATGTAAAAGAGTTCTTTGTAGTTCACTAGTGAAAAATATAATTGTTTTCAAATATTTAGACACAATGAGTTTTTCACATTTACTGATAGAGTTTACTTTAAAATTGTTTAACCTACACTGTTGAGTTTGTCTGTAGTCATTGCATATAGTTAGTTGGTACAATGAAATTAACTTAATATATAGATGTAACATCCTTGTCAAGGGTCCATACTTTGAATGAAGCTCTTTAGTGTCTTCCAGAACTGCTTTAAACATTCTTGAAATATATGTTGACAGCAATGAGCAGAGACAGCAAGCAAAACTCAAAGACAAAAGGTTTGCCCATTTAGACAGTTATCAATTTTGCAAAACATATAGTAATTATTTTTAATCATCCACATTTATAAAATTTCTTATAAGTATATTAAATAACAACTAAAAATGGGTTCAATTAAAATTTTAAAAACTTTTACAAACATCTAATAAAGGAATTTACATTACTATTATGATAAACGATTTTATATTAAAATTTTCTTAATTCATTATTAATTAAAATGATTTTCATTCTATAGTATAACTTTTAATCAAGTTTATTTAGCTGAAATAAATTAGATTTAGTTTTTTAAAACCTAAATCGAAAAAAATAAATCAACTCTATTTTTATTTTTAAACAAATATATGATTACCTATGCCTATACATGTCTGTGCCTATAATATATAAACACTTAACTTTAATGATTAAATTTAAATTTAATTTATAAAATCTGATTCCAGGTCATGTTTGCCCTACTTTTATTTTCTTAGATATAAATTGAGATAGATAATCTATTTGAATTCCCTCTTGAAAAGAGTAAAAAATAAATAAAATTTATTAATAATATTTACCTATTGAATTGTAAGAAAATTGTCTTTTTATATATATATTAAAATTATTCAAATTATTTACCATTTTTTGCCATCAGGATTTATTTAGATGCAATCTCAAACAATGATTTTTTTTTAGTTTTACTTTATCTTTCTATCTTGATCATATATAAGTTTTCTCAGCAGATCAATTCTTATCTGTAATTTTTTTTTCATTTTGTATCTTATGCTATATGATTGATCAACTAATTTAAGCTGTTCTTTATCTTTTTTACGCTTTTCCATCTACAGAAGCTTAATGGCCCATTTGTACATAATCTCTTTTTAAAATGGCTTTAATAATCTCAGTATACAATATCAAAATTAGAAAAGAATAAAAATGCTTATGCTGCTCTTCCACAAAACAACAACAACAACAACAATTATTATTATTATTATTATTATTATTATTATTATTATTATTATTATTATTATTATTATTATTATTATTATTATTATTATTATTATTATTATTCTCTAAATGCTAAATGGCTGGACAGTTTTAGTCTTATAAGGTAATAATACTATTTTTTGAGCTGTAACACATTTCCCTCCAGCAATTGCAGTGAATAAAAGTACTTCTGAAAGTTTTTTTTCTGAATTGGAACTTAGTGTGAATATGGAAAGATATTCTGAAAAGTAGCTTTGTTGCTCATATTGAATTCTTTGAATGTTTCGTAATTTCTTTTCAAAAATGTTTATTCAGGTATTTCATCCAATAAATTCAGTAATTATGTCAGCAATTTTGCTGTGTTATGAAAACAATAATCAAAAGGCTGATAAATCTATAACTCTATTCTTTATAGGAAGCAAATATCTTTTGTAAATGCAGAATTTCCCCAATCAGTTACGTCAAAAGATAATTTGATATCCCCTGGTTTTTGCTTATGATCAAAGTGAGCCTTTAATTCAGCTTTAGCCCAATTAATATGATCATGATTTACATCTGCTTGTTTTATAAGATTTGTGATTTGTTTTTTCAAATTTTGTTTCTTCTCATTTTTTTTTTTATCTCCACATGTTTTGAATCATTTTCTATTACTTGTTCTTTCTTAATTTTTATATTTTTATCTGAGTGTTCTACAATGTGTTCTAATTCATCCTTTTCACTTTCAATTTCTTTCTCTGATCCCTTTTCTCTCTTGGTGTCTTGTGTAAATTCTTCAGTAGGATCAGTATTATTTTTCTTAACATCATTTCTGTCTTTAATATTTTTGTTATTATTCATTATGTGACATTTATTCTCTATAGGATCTTCAATTTTATCTTGATTACTTTTATCCTGTACTCTTATTTGATATTGTAATGCTCCTGACATTATTTCTTTCTTCAAAATCTTTCTTTATTTGATCTATTTCTCTATGCATTACATCCACTCTTATTCCTGTTTTTTATATTTTCTTTAATATTACGTATGACTTTTGTCATTTCAATCATTTCTACTTGGACCTTTTTATACTTTTATTTCATTTTTTGCTGAATCTTCTCTAATTTTTCTTGTACTGAGAACTGACTTTTATTGAAATTTTATTTCCATTGAGTGTTGACTTTTTTTAATTTCTTGCATTAAGAGCTATATCTGTTCCAATCTCCGTTTTATTTCTTGCTGATTTTCTTTCAATTTTCGTTTCATTTTTTGCTGATTTTGATTTTTTTTTGTTTCATTTTTTGCATCATAAGAATAATTATGTTGACAAGCAATGCCTGTTGTTGATTTTCCAATATATCCAGTTCCTGTTTCTTATCTTTTCTCTTAATTATCTCTGGATTTTTTAATATCCTCAGAGCTGTTTTCTTCCCATGATCCTTTCTTAGAAACTGAACTCATTAGATACTGAACTCAGTCTGTTTTGTTTTTTTATTGATTCCGTGTTAAAGAGAAATTTTTTTTTTTTTATATTTCAACATACTATATTAAACATCCTTTATTTTTTTAAATTATTATGTAAAATTTCTTTATTAAAATATATTAAACTTGTTATGTTTTAATGTTATGTTGAAATTTTTTCCAATGCATCTCACAACACTTCACAGAATATCAGTTTTCTTGCATCATCTAATCAGTTTTCTTAATATTGTTTCTTGTCCCAATCATTAAAATACATTCTGCCAATTGGTTTTTCAATATTTCAGGGTGTATTTGTTTTTTTAGTTACTTATCTCATTATAGAATCAAAAATTAGAAAATATTTACTATATAATGGACAGTATCCTATTGTACATGTGATCAGTATGCAACAACAGAAGTTTTTATTCAACTTATACAATGTCTTCTCAAGCAACACTATATTAAAATTTTATTGATAATGAACTTAAACTATAAATACTTACATAGCTTCATATCAAAATTAATGATTATTTTAATGCCTCTAGACTGCAGAGAGTAGAGTTCTTTTAGAAACATCAATTGACAAGTGTAGATAGCAGTAAACAAACATGAACAATTTAATGACAAAGCAAATTTGTTAATAGTTCATTTATAATACATAATCTTAATTTATCATTACATGTTAATATACATTACATTTGTTGACACCAGGTAGCGCTTTTTAATATTAACAATGACAAAACCTTACTATTTAATTATGTATCATTTCTGAAGACTATCATTTGTCTGATTCCATTAGATATTTGTTAGCTATGTTATAGTGTGTGTATCTACAAATTTCACTCATAAATTTAAAAACAAGCACTAATAAAACATACTAACTTAACTTCATTCATAATGTAAAGTCAATTACAGTATCAGTTTTATATAATATGCATTCACTGCCACACCACATTAAGAGAATAAAAGCTACATAGACCCCTTATGACCCAGAGTACAAATTAAAATTATCATTCAAGTAAACTATATACAGAATTATAATAATATTAAATAGTGCTATCATACTTATAATGTGAAGCTGTATAAATTAATAGCAATTAATCAATTAAAATGGCTTAGCACTCTCGAGAAAATGTATTTCTCATAATTATAGCCTGTTATGACTCATTCATTGAAATCATTCTATTATAATTTGGACAAGCATAAAGCATAAATCTATAATTTATTATATAAAGAATTAAAATTCAATCAGGAGAGAATATATTTCTGAAGAGAAATGTTTTTAAATTCAGAGTAAAATCAAAGACTACATAGAATCAAATTCAAGTGTGATAATTATATATATCACAGGGAAACAAACATTTATAGAATTCAAATACAGTGAGTAAAATATCTACAAGATTCCTATATAAATATGCACACATATTTCAACCTTTAATTTCAAATGCATATGTAATGCAAAGAAATATCAATCTGCTTAAAAACTCTAAATATATTAAATTTATTAAGTGCAAGCAGATGATACAATAATAATAATTATTAAAAACTCTAAGCAAAATAAATCACTTTTCAAAACTATCAATATGTATAAATGCACACATTGATGTCAGCCAGATATAATTTTATTTCCATTAATTTTTAAATATATCATTTAAATGATTTTTAATTGCTTCAGAAAGATAACTTTTGTAAAAACTAAATCTTAGTTATTTAAAACCAAATCTTTCTTTTATTCTTTTAAAACAAACTCTTTAGGAGAAAGATTGATTTAATATTTAGTTAAACTAAATCCTGTTTATTAAAAGTAACTATTATTTAAGACTTTTGAGAAATGTTAATGAAAATAAAATTGACTTCAATTTAATTTTTTTTTACAATAACTGAACTTTCTATAACTTTCTTTTCATTACAATTTAATGGCAATATTTTCAGGGAAATACCACATATACATCAAATTTTATAATAAAATCAAAGTAAACATTATAAAGTATTTATAAATAAAATGTAAAAATTAAAATTGGAAACAAATACAATAAAATAAATATACAAAAAGCATTATCAAAAGTACAAATTAAATGATATAGATAAATATTACTGGCTTGCATTAACTACAGTCTTTTTAAGTTTATTAACCTTTTCCTGAAAGTCTCTGGTTATAATCAACAAGTTGCTCTAAAACAGTCACTTTTTACCTTATCATAATGAATTTATGGTCATTTTAAAGCTTATGTGATGTGATGTGATGTGATGTATTATGGCTTCTCCTTAAACGAAGTCAAGAATATCTCAGCAATTATGCCCAGATAAACCTGTTAGCCACTTTCTTTTACATTCTCCACTCTAAATTTACCCATAATCTGCTCTATCCCATTTCCACAACATAATTTTTGTCAACTCTATAACCTTTATATCTAAATCCCCCTTATCTTTTCCCAAACCCAGCATAAAAACCAATAATTCACTTTCTGTATAATCACTCTTCATATTTATTTTTCAACAACTTCATTATATGTACCCTTTCTGTTTTCAAACATTTACATTCAATTAACAAATGCCTAATATTTTCAATTCCTTCCTTACATAATTTACAAAATAAATCACCCATATTTTTCCATTTACATGTATATTCTTTTGTAGCTAAAGATCCTGTTCAAGCCTTAAACAATAAACTACTTTCCTTACTATTATCATAAATTAACTCACACCTAATATTCTGTTTATTTCTATATATGTTTAAACTCTTTTTACTCTCCATACTATTTCTCCATCTCTCTAACTCCCTAGTCTTTATTAATAAATTTATTCTTTTTACTTAAGTGTGGTGTGGTGTTTTTCTCCCAAAAAAAACCTTTAAACCTCCCCCCCCTTTCTTTCCCCCCCCACACTAAATCTACCCCTACCCCTCCCCCTCCCCCCCCCACAACATAATTTTTCTATACCATATCTATATTTATACCCCCCCCTTTTTTTCCCCCACCCCCACCAAAAAACCAAACATTTCCTTTTTTTTAAAACCCTTTTTCATTTTTTTTTTTCCCAAACCTCATTATTTTAACCTTTCTGTTTTTAAACATTTACATTCAATTAACAAATGCCTAATATTTTCAATTCCTTCCTTACATAATTTACAAAATAAATCACCCATATTTTTCCATTTACATGTACTATAAGATGCTGCCCTCTCTAGAATTATTTTACAAGTAAAAAATCAATATTATTCCAATTTTAGTTTTAACAAATGGAAGAAGGTGGTCTTTCCTAGGTGCTGATTGGTTTTGCTCATATTGGTCAAAAGAGACCACTTGTCAAAAATTTTCACCACTCTAACTTCCTTGTTTTGATTTTGAAAATGAAAATGATAAGTTTTAGTGGATTTTAAAAGTTTTTTTGACATATTATAAATTATTTAGATAAAATATGCTGAAAATAACATTATTTAAAAAAAAATAGTTAAGATTTTAGTTAAAATTATTCACTTTTATAAATTTTCTTTTTAGGTCTTCCGCTATTGAATATTTTTATAATTATAAATAGAAATTTATTTTTGAAAAAACTTTTGTTCACTTTCATAATCTGACAAATTATTAATATACATTTTACAAATGAAAGTGAAATGAATATATTATTAAAAGATGAATATATTTTTACTGCTGATTCTGTAATTGACCAATCAAAAGTTTAGAGTTTTACTTCACTCAGCCAAACAGAAATTTTGATGGGGGAAATGTTAAATTATTATTGTTCTTAGTAAGTAAAAGAGTTACCTTAAGTCTGTGAAGAGATTGTTTTAAATATAGGGCAAACATTAAATTTATGCATATATTTTTACTTTTCAGATCAATGTTCAAGAACTTTTTGTAGTTCACTAGTGAAATATACAATTGATAGTTTTCAAACATGCAGTCATAATTGTGTTTCACATTTCTGGTAAAGTTTGTCTTAAAATTGAGTAATCTACACTATTGAGAAGTGCTTTTGTTGTAGCTGTGTGTACCTGGTTGGCACAAGGTTGAACTTAACTCCACACATAAATGTAGACATCCTGGTTAAGGATCAATACTTGGAATGAAATTCTTTAATGATTTCATGCTGAGTATTTTAACTGTTTGGAACAGTTCTTGAAATACATGTTGACTGCAATGAACAGAAACAGTAAGCAAAAATCAAAAACAAAATTATTTTCTGAGTCTATTTATTATACAATTATCAATTTTGCAGAACATATAGTAATTATTTTTACCAGACATATTTTCAAAATTTTTTATAACTATATAACCACCAAAACATCACATGATCACCATTTCCTATGTTTACACAAGCAATAGCAAACTCTCCATACAGAATTGCCACCTTGTGCAAGCCTTGGTAACCAGTGGATGCAGGAGAATTTGTATGTAAATATTCCCATCTAGTGACTACTCATCCAATATTTCCAGACTAGTTTCTAATTTGTAGCTTTCATCAGGGAGGAGTTTTGAATCTGAAAGCACTGACCTCACTGCTAATAACAGCTTGTGTAAACATAGGAAATTGTGATCATGTGATGTTTTGGTGGTTTTATACTATTCCTGTCTATGGGATAACTGCGGTTTGATTGATAAACCATAAACATCAAAATGTATTGATGATGAACTGGGTTCTTATCTACATAACTGTACAGGTAAATAATCTTGGATTGAAAACAATATGTTTTCACCTCCTAGCTTTATAGTTAATAAATAGGTAAAAGGTGTCTTCTGACAGGTTGCATTGGAACCTTAGATCTAGATACAGGGTTATCAGATCTAAAACTCATAATTTATAAAATGCATAAGCTAGAAACTTGTCTAGGAATATTGTATGAGTAGGCGCTATTTAGGAATTTTATGTACAAATCTTCCATCCATTGTTTACTAAGACTCTAATTGGGTAACTCTACTGTATGAAGCATTTGTGACTGCTAATAATAATTATATAAAAATGTTTTTTTTTCATGTTGGCCTAAGAAAGATTGGTCTGTGTTGATTTTTTAACACATGCTGAGCACGCTTTAAGCCAATAAAGTCAGAATCAATTAGCATAGGGAAAGATAAAAATTTGTTTCAAATTAAAATTTCTTATAAAATATAAAACAACATGTTTACTTGCATGACAACTAGTTGTTATTTTAAACTCTAAAAATACATTTTATTGAAATTTTAAAATTATTTACCAATTACATCTAATAAAGGAATTTATCTTACTATTGTGATATTTTATATTAAAATTTTCTTATTTCAACATTAATTAAAATAATTTTCTCTTTATAACATAACTTTTAAAAAAGTTCATTTTAGCTGAACTAAATTAGAATTAGTTTTTTTAAAAAAACTAAATTGAGAAAAATAAACCCTTTTTTTTTTCATGTGTCAAAGTATCGGCTGGGAAGTGAACCCACGAACCGGGACAATTGCTTGTAAGGCAGCTGTGTGGACCACTCGGCCACCAACAGCGAACCCTGGATAACTGCTTGTAAGGAAGCTGTGCTGACCACTTAGTCACCAACGCTTGACTATTTTTTTTTATTTTTGAAGGCATATATCATTATCTATGTATGTCTACGACTCACAGCCAGCTGCTTGGAAGGCAGCTATGCTAGGCCATCAATGCTTGATTTTTTTAAATATAAATTGAGATAGATAATCTATTTAAATTCCCTTTTGGAAAGAGTAAAAAAGAAATAAAATTTACTAATAACATTTACATATTGAACTGTAAAGATTTTTTTTTAAATTAAAATTCTTCAAATTTTTTTAAATTATTTATTTATCTACCTTCATGTTTTATTTAGATGCATTCTCAAGCAATTTTTTTTTAAGTCTTCATTATATATGTTTTCTCAGCAGATCAATTTTTATCTGTGGTTCTTTCTTTAATTTTATATCTTCAGTATTGTTGCCTAGTATTTGCCATATGCTATATGACTGGTCAATTTATTTGAGCTGTTTTTTATCATATTTATGCTTTTCCAGTTATCTACAGAAGTCCAGCACTTTATCTAATTGATACTATTAAGTAGAAAATCTGAAATTTTCAAACATTCATATGTCTTCTAATCCAGCTATCTAATTTAAATAGCTTTATGGGCCTGAACCAAGTTCAGATCCACCATATATTAATAACTTTAGCAATATAAAAACACCAAAGCCTTAATAGTAAAAAATACAATTTACAAAGAAATCAAGTTGTATGTCACATAACAGATTTATCAGGCTTGTATTACAATGTTACATATAGAGCTCACAAATAAGCTCTTAACAAGCTTTGCAGAATATCCCCAACCCAGACTGGTTTCTGCTACTGGCTTTCTCAGTCCCATATTGCTATTTAAGTTAGATAACTGGATTGGAAGACATATGAATGTCTGAAAATTTCAGATTTTCTACTTAATAATTATCCATTAGATAAAGTACTGGGTTTCTCCTGGTGTTTTTAATCTAATGCTTAAATATCCTAGCACCTCACTGAGGAATCCAGTAGCAGAAATCACTCTGGGGTTGGGGATATTCTGCAAAGCTTGTTCTATGTATAACATTTGTAATACAAGCTTGTTAAATTAGGTCATGTGACATATGACTTGATTTCTTTGTAATTTTATTTTTTACTATTAAGGCTTTGGTGATTATATATTACTAAAGCTATTAATATATGGTGTATTTGAACTTGGGTCAGTTCCATATGGTATTTAAGTTAGATAACTGGATTGGAAAAAATATGAATGTATGAAAATTTCAGATTTTCTACTCAATAGTTATCCATTAGATAAAGGGCTGGGCTTGTCCTGATATTTTTAATCTAATGATTGAATATCCTAGCACCTCACTGAGGAAACCAGTAGCAAAAATCAGTCTGAGGTTGGGGATATTCTGCAAAGCTTGTTAAGAACTTATTTGTGAGCTCTATATATAACATTTGTAATACAAGCTTGTTAAATTAGGTCATGTGACACATGACTTGATTTCTTTGTGTATATATATATATCCCATGATGAAAGAAATTGAGCACATTGCAGAAAGTCTCTTTTTTCTTCATGTTGGAACAATTATTAAGGTGATATATTTTGTCGATGATATCCTGATAGTCTTTACAGATATGCAAAACATTCCTCTCATTCTTCATATTCTAAACAAATCTGAAACAGTAACAGTGTCTACAATACAACTTTGTAAATTGTCCATATGGCTGATAGCTACAGGCTGCAATATACATTCTTTCTTCATAAGTACTTACTTATCCTTTCTTGTAATTCCAATAAACTTATTTAAATTTCAATTAAGTCATTATCTAAATTATCTAGTTGTCAGCAAATTCAATACAAATATAAAAGAATTCTTCCCAAAATTGCTTTACCTTATAAAAGTTTATACAATTAATGCTACTCTGGATGATATACTTGCTTTCTATGGTTCGTGAATACATTTTTTTAGAACTATTGTTAGAAATCTCATATCCATAATAAAATCATACATCTGGGGATTATCATCAAATTTTCTAACAATTACAAATGCTTGTTTTCATATTTGTAAAGGTGGTCTTAATCTAATATGTCTTCAAACATTTATCTTCTATATCAGAGCTAAAACACACTTTGTAAGCTTAGTCTAATCTTGATAATTACTTGTCTAAACTGCAAGATTGCTTGTTCCACTTCCATATACAATTTTTTTATTTTTTACTAATCATGTTATCGAGAATGTAGATCTATTGGAAAATTATAATATCAAATCTTTGATTAGTATTTAATTTAAAGATTTGATAAAAATTATATATCTTAATAGACATCCATTGTTATCTTGTCCAATTGCCAAAATGTTAACTAGATTCCAATATACATGTTTCTCAATCATGGTTGAAATTTTTATTCAACTTATTACCTGACACTATTTCTACCAAAATGTTCCTTATTAACCAATTTAAACTAAATCTGGATTTCATTATGTGTCTTATGGAATAATCATCCAAAATATATGATACACCTTTTTCAAAGCTTTCCATACTTCTTAATCCTTATGGCACTATGTCTTTTATAAGCAAATAATTAATTTTAAACAATTGGTCAAAAAATATTAAAAATTGTTATGATTATAATGCCATATTAATTATTTATAATCTGTTTGTTTGCTGCTCTGTAATTTTTGACAACAAAAAATGTAATGTTTTTACAAGTACTATGAGCAAAATTTGGCAGAACAATATTTTTATTAGTTGTGCATTACTTTGCAATGATATGATTATACATTCATCTACATAAGATGAAATCATTTTAATCTCTTTAAAACACTGATCATAATGATTATATATATATTAAAAATAATTCAATAAAAAATTATTTAATAAGACAACTTTTATAATAATATTATGTTTAATAAACCTCATCAACCCGGATTTCACTTCTATATTGGAGCCTTATCAAGATATAAATACAGAAAGTTATATTATAATTCTTTCTATTTTACAGCAACTCCATCTACAGGCTTCATTTTACATTACAATATTAAAGGTAAAATAATCTATTTCCTATTCATTACATACATAAATAATTATACATAATATTTACTTATAAATTATAATCATGTATTTACATTATATAATCACACATTTATATTTTAATATTATTTATAAATTTCTTAATTTTCTCTTTCTTACATATTATATCTATATTTAATAATTTAAACTCAACATAATTAGAATGATAATTATCTATATAAATATATACATATAATTTACCTATAATTATATTTAAATTAAATTTTCCAGCTATCTAATAACACCCATTTTCCAGCCAATTTTACAGGACCTTTAACTATATTCATACATTTTTTAAAATTTTCTTGTATATACAAAGATTCATAACATAAACTCTCACTATATTGCTTTACATATTTAATTACTTGAATGTTTTTTTCACAATTTATTCTATGTCCAGTATTTAAAAAATGTAGATAAATCCCTGATCTCATATCTTTCCTTTTAATTGCTCTATCAGGTTCTTTACCTCTTTCTAATGCAGTTTTCTCTGTCTGACTAATACACATCTTGTTACAAAATTCACAAGTAATCTTATACACCAACCCAGCTTTATCATTCTCATTATTATTTTCTATATTATATATCCATTTCCCTAATAATCTATTGTTTTTCCATCCTATTTTAATATTATTAGGTAATTTTTCCTTTACCAATTCTTTATATTATCAAAATATGGAATTGAAATCCATTTATTATTTATAGTTAATTTATGATTATTATAATATCTACTATCTTCATTTTTATTTTTAAAAAATTTACTTATATTTTTCTTTTTATATCCCATACTAATATAATCATTTTCAACTGCCAAATTTTGTATTAATGCTACATCTTTATCTAAAGTTAATCTATCATTTTTTTTCTTTAAACCCTTTCATTGCTGCCATTTTTTGAGACCATGGTTGATATGAACTTGGATCTATTATACCTCTTTTATCTTTCTCTTTAATATAATGTCTTACAACAACCTTACTTATTATATCCTTCCTTACAAAAATATCTATTACCTATTATTTAGATAAAGATGTAGCATTAATACAAAAGTTGGAGGTTGAAAATGATTATATTAGTATGGGATATAAAAAGAAAAATATAAGTAAATTTTTTAAAAATAAAAATGAAGATAGTAGATATTATAATAATCACAAATTAACTATAAATAATAAATGGATTTCAATTCCATATTTTGATAAAATATATAAAGAATTGGTAAAGGAAAAATTACCTAATAATATTAAAATAGGATGGAAAAACAATAGATCATTAGGGAAATGAATATGTAATATAGAAAATAATAATGAGAATGATAAAGCTGGGTTGGTGTATAAGATTATTTGTGAATTTTGTAACAAGATATATATATTGGTCAGACAGAGAAAACTGCATTAGAAAGAGGTAAAGAACATGATAGAGCAATTAAAAGGAAGAATATGAGATCAGGGATTTATCTACATTTTTTAAATACTAAACATAGAATAAATTGTGAAAAAAACATTCAAGTAATTAAATATGTAAAGAAGTATAGTGAAATTATATATTAGTTTTATAGATATAGAGAAGACATATGATAGAGTAAATAGAAATAGATTATGGATAAGTTTAGTAAATTTGGGAATGGATGGAGCTTTAGTAGATATTATAAAGAAATTATATGAAAATAATTATTATATATATATATATCAATTAGGGAATATAGAATCAGTTAAAGCTAAAAATGGGGTGGGACTAAGGCAAGGATGTCCTTTGTCACCTATTTTGTTTGTATTGTATTTGAGTGAAATGGAAAGAGCAATAGAAAGATTAGGAAGAGGGATAAAGATACCGTTAATAGGTAGTAAGGGAATATATATTTTGTCAGGTCTTTTTTGCAGATGATATATTTTTATGTGCAGAAAAAAGAGAAGATATGGAAGTTATGTTGAGAACATGTGCAAGAGTTGGTAAAGAGATGGGGATTAAATTTAGTGAAGAAAAATCAAATATTATGGTGATTAATACTGGGGAAAAAGAAGATGTAGAATTTTTTTTGGGAGATATTAAGTTAAGTGTGGTGAATAGATATAGTTATTTGGGAATTATTTTAAGTAATCATAAAAATTATTTGGATGAATGGGGAGGGGGGAATTGATAAGTGAAGCAAAGAAAAGAAAGAGATTGATAAAGAAATTAACAATGTTTTCATATAATAAATATAATGTAGCTAGAATTATATGGAAAGGAGTTGCAGTAGCAAGGTTAGCATATGGTAATGATGCATTATATGTTATAATGGGGTATTAAATTACTTAGAAAAAGTTCAAAGGGAAGTAGGAAGACATGCATTGGATGCAGATGTATGGACAGCAAGGGAGGCAATTCAAGGAGAAATGGGATGGTCAAGTTTTCTTATGAGAGATGCAAAAAGTAAAATGAAAATGTTTGGTAGATTGCAGTTTATGGATAATAAAAGAATAGTTAAAATAGTATTTAACTGGGTTATGAGTAAAGGGCAGGTAACAAGATGGGTGAGAAAGGTAATACGGTATGCAAAAGATTTGGATAAAGAATTTATATTTGAATAAAAAATGGGATGATTGTGTTAGGAAGATTTTTGAGTGTTATAGTGGTAAGGAATGGGATAAAAGAATAGATTTACTAATAAAGAATAGAGAGTTAGAGAGATGGAGAACTAGTATGCAGAGTAAAAAGAGTTTAAATATATATAGGAATAAACAGAATATTAGGTGTGAGTTAATTTATGATAATAGTAAGGAAAGTAGTTTATTGTTTAAGGCTAGAACAGAATCTTTAGCAACAAGCGAATATACATGTTAATGGAAAAATATGGGTGATTTATTTTGTAAATTATGTAAGGAAGGAATATAAAATATTAGGCATATGTTAATTGAATGTAAATGCTTGAAAACAGAAAGGGCACATATAATGAAGTTATGGGAAAATAAATATGAAAAAAGTGATTATACAGAAAGTAGATTATTGTTTTTAATGCTGGGTTTGGAAAAAGATAAGGGGGATTTAGATATAAAAGCTGTAGAGTTGACAAAGATTATGTTGTGGAAATGGGATGGAGTAGAATATGGGAAAAATTAGACTGGGGAATGTAAAATTAAGTAGTTAACAAGTTTTTCTTGGTATAATTGCTGAGAGATTCTTGACTTCGTTTAAGGAGTAGCTATAATACATCATATCACATTATAATATAACTTTGTGTATTTACATCTTGATAAGGCTCCAATATAGAAGTGAAATCCAGGTTGATGAGGTTTATTAAACATAATATTATTATAAAAGTTGTCTTATTAAATAATTTTTATTGAATTATTTTTAATATATTACGTTGCAAAGACAACATCATGAGCAAGTTTTAATTTAAAATTTGATCATTTTTTGATATATATATATATGTGTGTGTGTCATAAAAATTATTTTTTTCTCATTTATATATAATTTGTCATTAACAAAGTTTTAAAAAAATAATGATAATATTTGTTAGTTATAAATGTTAGTAATAACTATGTGTTGATTAGAAGATGAGAACTTTTCATTCAATCATACATATTTTTAAATTAAATTATTACTTCAAAATTCTATGAAGCCTTCAAAATATATAATCTAATAAGAATTTGGAAATTTAGTTAGCTGAAAATTTTCAGGCAAACTTCAGATATTTTTTTTCAAAAACTATGTCAAACCAGCTTTCTAAACAATTACTGATAAGTAAATAGATGTCTGCCATTGTTGAGTAAATAGTATAATGACAATGTTTAAAAAACATAACTGTAGAGTATTAAGCAGCTATTTAGTCTAATGTCATCTTTCAAATATTCCTTTTTGATTAAAGATAACATTGCCTACCTTAGGTGTATATGTAAAAACTCAAAGCAAAAGTGTGTTAAAGGCAGAATAAGAGTATTTTCTAGTGATTTTAAATTTACCAAGGAGGTTTTCACTACTTTCTTACCATACTCATGACCAATATTGAATAATGTTCCAAGATTGAATGGCAATTTATGATTCAATTGGATGTTCTTTAAAATACTCTTGCTTAACTCCTAACAATCTTTGAATTTATTGTGCATATTAATGAAATAAAGTGATTTCTTATTTATATATATATTTGAGTGTGTAATAAATTAACTAATACACCTGCAACATATTTGTAATAAATCATATCTTTTAGATTTATAGTATATTCCTTACTAACTTATGATGAAATTAATGATTTATGTTTCTTTCACATTATATGTATTTCACACCGTAGAAGCAGCCTCAATTTACCAAATGAACTATAAGTCTCATCTAAACAACAATCCAGAAATATTATATATAAAACTTGATTATGATCTGTTTGATTTTTGAGCTTCAATGTTTTAGCAATTACCCATACATATATAAAGTATTTAATCTATAATTGTATCTCATAATGAAAAAAGTTCTAAGAAATTTATATCCTATATAATACCTCATGATTTTATGAAAATCTAGCAAGAAATGCACTGTAAATCTGAAAGATTTCATTAAGTTACTAATATACCTCAGGTTCATTCATATCAATTTATTGCATATATATTTCTTATACAGAGGCAAAACTTTCCATACAGTAGCATCACTCAGTGCAAGCCAGAGTAGTCTCACAGATGAAAGCCACAAAAAAGGAACTAGTCTGGGATATAGATGAGTAGACACTAGATAGGGATTTTATACACAAACCTTTCTATATCCATTGATTACACTAGCTTGTACTGAGTGGCACTACTGTATGAGAGTTTTGCCTCTGTGCAAACAGCTTATGTGAGTACAAAGAATGGTGATCATGTGATATTTAGTGGTATATTTTTTACAGTGTAATATTTCTATTTTATTAGGTATTATAATGTGGGCATAAATTATTCTAACATACTGATGCATTGGTAGATACAAGCTATTGTTAAAATATTCATATTTCAAAATCAAATAGGTGAAATTAGGATATTTTGGTATGAATATTTAGGGATTTTAAACTTTTAGATCACCTGATAAATGGCGACTATTTCAATAAAATGTGTATAATGCTTGAGATAGTCTGTGAAATTTTATGTTGGATAAATAATTCATGATTTATAATATTATAGCAAGATGTGTGTTATACATTTATAAAACATGATTAGCTATATATATGTATTTTACAAATAAATTACAAATATTATAAAAAATATAAAATAAGTATTCTTTTACTTTTGTAATAATAAATATATGTAAATAAATCAATTATTTTATATAGCGCGATGTTTAGTATTCAGTCATTTATAGTTATAAAATCTGCAAAGCGCATGTGCAACAGTTTAATGCTGTTTAAATATTACAATAATAAATATACTAACAAGTTTATGTATTTAGGTAGCAGTGTGCTATAATTAAAGGAAACTTTAATTATACCATATATTTATTTGTGTGTTATTTATTCTATTATCTTTCTACCGGGCTTAAACTTAAATAACAAATTAATAAAATATCTTGCCTTGATAAAATGCATATCTTTGCATTATCACTATTAATATATTGAAATAAAAATCCAATTAAAGACTATGAGTTTTATATAGCTTTTTATTCAAGATTTTAGTAGTATTTATACAATTATTGAAAAAGAAATTTTGTTTTCAATTCTGAATTAAGATTTAGTTGAGATCAATTTCACATTCCAATTCTCTTGAGATAAATATTATATATATAAACTTAACACGTCTAAAGTTTTCCACTCACGCGAATACAATATAATATTGAAGGGTTGAAGACTTTGGGGGTAAATATCATTCCCTTTATTAAATAAAAAAACGTTGTGCATTTCGGTTGCGCTGAAAGAAAACTAATCTTATTTTCAATTATGAGATTCTTTTATTCTAAATTTAATTTGAAAAATATAAAATATCTTCAATAAAATCACTAAAAATTAATTTAAATTTTCTAATCAAAACTTGAAAGCTAGTTGTTAATGTTGTACAAAAATAAGTATTTCAAAAATATATTATTTAATCAGTATTTTACATACGTACATATATATTTCCAAAGAAGCGCAATATTTTTTGTTGGCTTAGAAAAATCAGCCAGGTAATATGATTACAATGGCTGACAAATTTTAAATCCTTATCTAAACTATTTTCTCCAAATTAACATATATATATACGTATATTGGGATTTTTTTTACATGTCTAAAATCATGTGTATCAGTTTGAGATGAAGTGGAGGATGAATATAGGATTAGTTCAAATTCCACCTTACCATAGTAAGCATTCAGTATATTGAATGAATGGATTAATTACATATGTATAAAAAGATTCCCAGCTATATGAATCTGATTTTTTAAAACTGAAATTAAAACAATCACATTTTTATAGAGGAAAAGATTATTCAATTTTTTGCATTAGGATAATCATTAATGTTTGATCTTTAAATTCAAACTTGTCTTGCATTGGTGATCGAGAGGTCAGCGCGATTGCCTTACAAGCAGTTGCCCGGGTTGCAGGTTTGCATCCCGGCCGATGCTATGACACTTGGAAAAAAAAAAAATCAAACTTCAAAATAGAAAGTAAATTTACCATCCTATTCTTTTTGATTTTCCAATTGTTCCAGACTCACCCCTGATCATTATTTTCCATAGTTTAATTAATCAAAGATTGATGTCAATAAAGTAATATCAATATAGATATATTTCCCTAGGAATAATCATCGTACTTACTTTCTCTGGACTAACCACAAAATATGATTAGCTATATAATGCACTCATTTCTTCATATGTTCTCATATCTATCTATCTACTATTCTATATATCTGTCTATTTATATGTATAACATGTATCCATTTATGTCTTTATCTGTATTTGTCTATCTACCTATTTATCTATATCTATTTCTTTATCTCTTACTCTTAAAAAATAATAAAATATAAAGTAAATTACCCTTTAAAATTTAACTGAAGTTTTTAAAATTTAACTGCTGCAAACAAAAATAAAATTAAAACTAACTGAGGTCCTTGGGCAGGTGACAATTTTATCTTCTTATACTGCTAGTCATGTGATCATTTTACAAGATTTGTGAATAACCTTTTAATCTTTGCACCCTTCCCTTATTAGTTCAAGTCCTGATCTATTTTAACCACAAAAGGTTGTTGGGTGAAAATTTACCTAATTAATATTCAAATTTTAAATAAATCACTTCCTAGTTGCAAATAAAAATAATTAATTAAAAATTACAAACACCAGGATAAAATAAAAATATTATTATAATTAAAATTTATATTTCATCTTTAATAAAATAAATATTACAAATAATATATAATGCATTTATTTACCATAGCTTAAATCTAGACAAGTCTCAGAATAAGTTTTCAAACTATCTTTGAAATATCTTAAAAATAAATAATGTAAAAATAAATATTATATTTATTCATTCATTCATCATTTATTCATTATTGCTTTTAAAAATCTTATTTTAATTACTAGTATTATTAAACTCTTTCTAAGTAATTAAGCCTAAAAATATTTAACTGTAATATTATGAGTTAAAATTAAAATATTAGATCTTTAATTTAAATACCAGCGAATCAAAATATAATATTTGAACCATGTTTTTTTAATTTTAAAATTAATATAAATTTTTGAAAACATTTTAATAGTTAAATTAAGACAAAATTAACAATATTGACTTAAAATGCATTATTCATCATATAAATTTACCAGCTATTTAAATATTTAAAGATTTTAACATGTTAGACATTTATTTAAATTAAAACTATTATAATTTATGTTTTGTAAAAATTATTTTACAGCTGTACTTTTATATATAAAATGTATGGCATTATAAAATGTTAACAACAATTTATTCAAAACAAAACTAAAGTATATATATATTTAGATATCTTGATACAAAATTTGACTTGACTTTTAGCTTCTGCCAAGCTAAAGTTTATTATATATATATGAAGTAAAACAAAAATTTTACATCAATACAATTATATGGGGGGGGGGGGTAGCAAAAATGAATTAAACTTTATATAATTTTTAATATAATTGCTTTAAATTGTTAAGAGTTAAAATATTAATATATAGGTACTTTTTATAAATATTTATGGATAATAATTTGAAGTTTTTAATTTAAATCACTTATAACTTGAAAAGTTTATAAAATCAGAACATACACTCTAGTTAAATCTCAATGGCAGAACTCAGGATTAGATATCCACATTCACAAATAGAATAGCTTTATTGGCCATAATATTAGGAATAAAAAAAGCACATATATGTGTATACTTTAAGAAAAAATGACATCACATGTAGATGTAAAATAACTTCAAAATTTAATTTTTGAATATAAAAACTTTTTTATTTTATTACTATTTGAAAGAAACTTATGAAGTTAAAATAATCCATATTTCTTTCTCATATCAACTAGAAGTAAAAAGATACTTAAAGTTTTATTTTTTAAAAAAATTAAACCCATGTATGAAATATATATATTTAACTTCATGTCACAATTGCAAAGAAGAAATTTACATAATATTGTTTTATATAATACAGATTTTTCAGAAATTTTTAAAAAAAATTATATAAATATAGACAATTTGATCTAAGATAAAATGTAAAATAATTCTCTATCATTGAATCAAAAAAAATATTAATATAAAAATTAAGTCTAAATTAAAATAAAAATAACTCTTTCTCCTTGCATTAAAAATTTATCAAGAATTAAAAAATATTTGCTATTCATTTTTAAAAAGTTGTTTCTTTGAAAATGTCTATTTAACTTCAAATGAGTTTATCATCAATTTCAAAATTATAGAATTATTTTGATATTAATTAAAATTTTCAGAATTAAAATAAAAATCTGCAGCAGCTTCAGAATTCTTTGCAAAATATTTTGGTGTTGTAATAACAGTTCCAAATCACTAATCAATTCTTTCAGATAACTATATTTGTGTTTTTCTTTGCCATTCTTTGTTTTCCATTTATTGCTTTGCTTTGAATGTTTTTATTATTCTAATGCTGTTTTTCTGGCTTTCTTAATTTGTTTTATGCTGAATAATATTGTTAGTAATTGGTCTAATTTTTTTCAATACCTTTGCTGCCAGTTATCAAAATTAAGCTTGAAAAGTATTTGTAAACTGCCACTAAATTCTTCTGAATTTACATACTTGAGTCTTATTTTATTATTAATCTTTGTATGCATACATTTTTGTAGTACATTAAAAAAATCTATGTTTGATATAAAAGAATAATAATATTAGAATCAAAATAACAAATTCATTTTTCGATTATGACTTTTTTCAAGGATTGCCTAATTTTTTTCTATCTAATACTTTTTCTGTTGCTTTATCAGTTATTAGTTAAAACATTAATTATTCGTGAATTATGTGGTTTTTCAATTCTGTTTTAACATATTTATTTATAATTCTAAAGAAATCAAGAAAATTTTAATATCAAACTTATTAAGCCATTTTACAAAATATAATTCACAAAAAGCTTTATTTAGATGTATGAAGTATTATAGTATTACCTTCATCAAGTTTTATAAATTTTTATTCAGATTAATTTGATCATAATTTTTAGAAGCCATTATAATTTTGCTATAATCAGAGAAAATCTAAAACCTTCACAACATGTGAAAACTATTTTTTGATTTAACTAAAATTTTTGTATTGTACTCTTATCAACATTATATTAAATTATTACATTTATTTACAACATAAAAAATAAAATAATGAAATAATAATATAAAGTAATAATAATGTCAAGTTTTAAAGTTCTAACAATTTATTACTATATAAAAAACTGGAGGTTAGATAAAAGTGATGATTTTTTATCTGGCAAATAGATTGGCATTTATATAAGAATATATGGGTATTATTTGCAAGTTCATTTAAATGATTCTTTCAGAATCTGATAGATAAATTATCATCTAACATTTTTGAACTTGATTGTTTTCTTAAAAAGATCAGCGACAAATCAATGCTTATTGTTACCATTACTTTTATATTGATTGTATTAAATAATTTTGATATTTTTAATTTTATATTACTTGTTATAATTTATTTTAGTCAGTCATTATAGAACAAAAAGAGAGAGAAAGCATTTGAGTTAAAGAAGAATTATTATAATAATTAAAAATATGTGCCCATATATTATATGCTCTTTTATTTTATTTACATTTTGTATACTACTTGTTAATTTTTACCCAACTTTAACTGTAATTTTGTGGTTATCCTAAATGTTTAGTCACTCCAGCTTTAAATCTCTCTCTTGTATATATCTTTTGTTTTCATTTGTCAATTTGGATTCATTTGATGGTAAAAACTGGAACTCACATAATATTGATTTATTAATTTTTAAAAAAAATCTCAAGATGTCAGCATTGTACTAGAAATTTACTACAAACAAACTTTCAATGCTACTTATTAGTAGTTTTCTTGTTTTCAGGCCAAAAGTGATTGTGAAACTTTTTGAGAGTAAACATGCTTTTCTTTAGATTTTGAGAATAAAACAATATACTTTTTATAATTTATTTATATATTTCTGATTATTTTTGCAAAATACTTATGTAATTATTTAAACAAGACCTTTATTTTATATAGCATGATGTTTTTATAAACTGTAATATTAATAAGCCAATAAGCTAATGCACATGCACTTTGTACATTTAACTATATAAATAAATACTCCCACTTTCCAAACACAAGATAAAGTCTTTGTGAAAATATAGAATGAATCCATCTATCTTTTTGACCCAAACATTATTATTTTTTGATAAAAATAATATGATTAGATTCACATTTTATTCTAGAATATTTACTTTTAGAAAAAGATAAGACAAGAAAAATCAATAACATACAGTAGTAATTGGCTGGAATACTATAGCAATTATTTTTAGCACTTTTAATAACTATAAATACAATTTTAAATTTTAAATAGAATTTCATTAGCTTTAAGTAATGTGCACAATATTTTATTTAGATTTTAGAAACTGTCCTTAAACAAATCTAATTTTATTTATTTAATATTTTTATTGGCAATTCATCAATCATCCAATAAGAAAAAATTGTTTTAATTACATATTTTAATTTGTTTTTTTTTAATTGCAAAGTTTAAGTATTATGTTTAAAATGATAGGCATTTGTAAATTTATATTTCTAACAAATAATTTAAAATTTGTGAAAATAAAAAAATTAATTCATTAAAATAAAAAGTTGGACAATTAATTTAAACAATCAATAAATGTTATCAAAAGCTACAAAAGAGTTTATTTTTCCATTGCAAAACTCATTGCCTGATGGCAACATTTCACTATATTCTATTCTCACATATGTTCTTCAATGAAAACAATTGATTCTTTTTATAATAAAAACTTTTATCAAGTCCATCATAAAATACTTTTTAGAAAGACTGTTAGTCTTTTTCTGTTGCACATGTTCAGTGCAATGAAAATATGTTCTTATAATTATAAAGTGAATACTATTACTTTAGCAAACTGAAAAAAACACTAGTTGGATGTAAGATCTTGCCATCATGTTTTTAGATAATTATTATAAAACAAAAGCAGGAAAGTTTAAAGCTATATATATATATATTTGAAAACCAGGGACTCTTCACAAACCTGGGAGCTTAATTGTAAGTATAGAGGATTTGAACTCAGATTTTCAAGCACTCTTCAACTATCCACACTATCTCATACAACTGAACACATGACCACACATGTAGAAAAGATTAATAATCACCAATATACGTATTTCATTCTAAACCAGCACTCATCAGTTGGTATATATATATATGTTAAAACGAAGATTTGCACGGGTTAAATATATAAAATACATATTTTGCGGGTTCATCCATGTTAAAAACTTTTAATATCAATATACTGACGTTTCGACTTGGTCACACAAGCCATCCACAGAACTCTGTGGATGGCTTGTGTGACCAAGTCGAAACGTCAGTATATTGATATTAAAAGTTTTTAACACGGATGAACCCGCAAAATATGTATTTTATATATATATATGTCAAATGTGTTGACCAGAAAGCAAACTCAGGCCAGCTACTTGGAAGGCAGCTATGCTAACCACAAATACAATACTATAATACATCAGATATAAGTTCATAATAGCTAATAATGTACTGGTGATAGATATAGTAATATGAATAGAATTCAGTTAATTTTTTATTTAATGAGCAGATGGCAGGCACTTTATGCTGATAGTTAAAAATGGCATTATTGTGAAATTGGATATCATAATATAATCACAACAATGATGCTGATTCGTTAAACATGTTTAGATTTAGTGAAATTAAATTTCAGTAGCTTTGATTACCATGATGTAGTCAAATTACATCAATGTTGGTAATAATTACTGATGTAGGTATTGATGATTCTGTCCTTGTATAAAACACACAGACTACAATACAAATTGTAAATAATGATTATTAATTAAAATATAATTGATAATTTTATGATTATTGATTGTGAATTAGCCACAAGCTTTTTATTCAGTTTTCATGACTGATAAATACGATAGGTTATAACATTTCTAAGCATATTTCTAAATTGTGATTTGGTTTTCATGAACCCTAAGATAGAATTTTTTTTCATCAGTTTTTGACACTACATAACTCTTGATGCTACATAACTCAGTGGTGAATAATTACGTTCACCACCACCTCATAACAACTCCTGGCTTGATGTTATTCTTCAGTATCTCAATCAATATCAGATAATCACCAATACCACTTTCAACTCCAAAATCTCTATATGGGATGCACATCTAATTTTTCACCCAATCATCAATAATATAAAACCATCCTTAGGGATCAACAATCACAAAATCATCTCCTTATTTAAATTCCTTAAATTAAAACCCAAATTTCTTACCTTCTTAATTAAGGTAAATCAAAATGTCATGCATACTAATCACTTTTTACACTTCAAGAGATATCTAAATAATATTGATCCAATATGCCCACTCTGCAAGACTCAAGAGGATACTTTTGACCATATTATTAAATCGTGCCCTCGGCTGGTAGGCATTAGATTGCTAATATCTCAAAGATCAAGCATTGACTTTTACAAAATTCTATCATTGAAAGACTCCTTACAAAGTAGACAATTTCCTTTCATTAGACTTTCATTGTTTTTAGTTCATACAATCTGGAGTGTCCATTGCAAACTAATCTTCACCTTCCCACCTCCAAATCAGGATGTCATATTTATCGATCACTTTAATAAGTTAAAAAGTAAAGACCTTATTCTGTCTTCAAAATTCCTCTATAATGAGACATGGAATCTCTTTCAAATACCAAAAATTACCTAAGACATAAACAATCACACACAAAATTTGATACTAGCATTTTCATTAGAGATCCTCCAAGGGATTAAACTTTAGATCCATCACAGATTTTCAATTAGGATGTTAGAACTTCTTACCAAGAAAGGCAATGTATTTACATATTCTTAAATAATCAATTATTTTTCATTAAAAAAGTTATTTTTGAAACTAATTACGTTCATTTTGTAATTACAGATATTTAAAACTTATTATTATTTATTTATTATTACAATAAAATGATTTTGTTTTCATTGATGAAATTTTGACTAGTTTCTTTAGTAATGTCTGGATCTGTATCTTCTAATTCAGTTGTCCTGTTCTTTCTGAAACGAATGTTTTCACTTCTGTGGTTAAGTCTCAATTTTTGATTTGGCAATATAAAAAAACTTAACTGATTTAGATAATCAAGATTATTTGATCTTATTTGCTTATGATAATATCCATAACTTATTTTATGTCACCATTTTACAATGTGATGTGGCACCTTAGTGTTTCTCTGAAATTTGTCTTCAAAAATCTAATCTAAAATGTTGACCTTTTAAAATTAATTTGAGAACAGATAGTTTTGTTTTCAAAAAGTTGTTCACGATTACTTCAGTCGTTTTTTATTTATGACATAGCTTGTAGCCAAAATTTTACTAATAGAAAACTTATAAGTATATATTTGAGTTTTTTAAAAATATTTTAACCAAAAGCTATTTTCTTTGGTTTTATCGGTATATTTTTAGATAAAAAAATTGATAGAAAAATACGGTGAGCAATTATTACTTAAAAGTATGTTTTTTTAAATGTAGATATCCATTGTTTTAATCAACAGCATAAACAAAGATAAATACTTTCTATAGCAGATGTAAATAATTTATCAAACACATTAAGCTATTTACTGAAAGCATTAATGGATTCTAAAAATGGTTTATTATGCCAAAAACTATCAGAATTAATATAAAGCATAAACTAAACACTGTTCAGTCCAGAAAAATAGATGATTTTTTTATTTAGCTAAAATGTATTGTGTAGGCAAAAATGTTAAACAATGATGTATCTTAGATTTAATGAGCAAATCAATATTTTTCTTATTCTTTCTGAATATTATCAAATAATTGTAATACTTTAATGAGCATAAATGAAAATTTAAAAATCTAAAGTTACTAATAAATAACTGTGAGAAATATATGTTTTAAATAAAATAACTAAAATTGACAAATGTAATAAACTTTTAGTATAAAATTTCTTTATTTAATTTTTTAAGTCTTAAATTAATAATTTTAATTTATATATAAAAAAATTGTATTAATTAAATTTTTTTGGCACATATTTTAATTAGATATAAAACTAAATATTTTGATTTAATGCACATCTACAGTTCATCTTATTAGCACAGAATTTTCCCTAGCTTTATTATGTGCAAGTTAACCTGTTTTATCTAATATTAATCAAATGAGTCTCAAGAAATAGATGGAAAATAGGCCACTTTTGTTAGGTCACCATCCTTCATATTGAAAACATAGTATCTATTCATCTTTGGATTAATATTTATTAGCAACAAATACTGCTCTTTTAAAAAGCACTTAACACTTCATCTCTTGAAATAACATAGTGTTTTAAATGTTTCCTTACAGCTGCATATATTGTATTTAAAAGTGTTTTAAATTACCTTTTTTTATTATAAATAGTAAGTAGTACAGGCTTCCATCTTGAAGTTTTCTTTTTATTCCTTATCCAATGTTTTTTTTTATACTTCTTGATATTAAAAATATTAATAATGGTCTCAATGTGTTTGGATATATTTTCTCTTCTCTCTTTTTGTATATTAAAAAATGATGATGTTCCTTATATAGCCTCTCTTTTTGCTATTGATCACAAAAACATGTTTGTCATATCCCCTCATGTTTTTTTTCTGAAACATGATAATATTTTCATTATTTTTTATTGTTTTAGTTAATTAGTTGTTGTTTTATTCAACAATGTGTTTTAAAGATTATTATGACCTTTGTTTAACATTTACACAATTTGCTTGAAATTTACTCATATATATTTTATTAAAATGTTTTTTATTTTTTTACTTTCAACTACTTTACATTTACTTAATACAGTTTTGTATTTACCATCAACATTTTTTTAATTTTATATAAGATTTGTCTTTACAAACCATATCCAAGTTCAAAAATTAGAGTGCTATATAACAGTTTCCATTTATGATATGTACATTTTTAAAATTTTACTATTTACTTCAGCTGTATATATACATACATTTGCATTTATAATTTACTTATTTAAATAAAATTTTATATAGCATTATAAATTTTCACAGTGGTATATTTTTTTCTATTCTAAATCTTAGTGGGCTTACAATAATCTAAATAAGGAGTGGCCATTAAAACAATGTTGAATAAAATATTTTTTGAATTATTATTATAATAAAAAGTAAGGAGATTATATCCATGTAAATGAAGATAACTTTTTGCCTTTTGTTGGTGCCAGAAAATTATCATTTATTGACAATCCACCTAAGGATAATGTTTCCTCATTAACCTATAATACCTCTTTTGTCACATGTTTATGTATAACTTCTATGCACTCTTCAGTCATATGGCTATAAATGGAAGGCTGAAGAGTTGTGAGTTGGAATAATATGAAGCTTGTCCATTAAAGTATGAAGATTGGCTATCTTAATATAAAGCTGAGCACTGATTATATATATATGTGTGAGGATAGTAATCTAGACCAACTGATGATTGCTGGTTTAGCATGAAATACGTATATTGGTGATTATTTATCTTTTCAACATGTGTGTGATCACGTGGGTCAGCAGTATGAGATGTACTGAGAGTAGTGGGTCATATGAAAGTCTGAGTTCGAATCCCGCATATATTACATATATAAATGCAGGTTTAAGCCTGTACAATGTATTAATTTATATAAATAGTGTATAATAGGTCTGCCCATTCCTCGCATATGTATGTATAAATGGATTATTCTCCTGTACATGAGGTGTCAGAATGACTAATATGTCAACATGGGTAGAATGACAACCTTGGCACTAATAAAGGCTTTGAACATTCCATCATCAGATTTTCAATGAAATGGAAGGCTGAAGAGTTGTGAGTTGGAATAATTTGAAGCCTGTCCATTAAAGTATGAAGATTGGCTATCTTAATATAAAGCTGAGCACTGATTATATATGTGTGTGTGAGGATAGTAATCTAAACCAACTGATGATTGCTGGTTTAGCATGAAATACATATATTGGTGATTATTTATCTTTTCAACATGTGTGTGATCAGGTGGGTCAGCAATATGAGATGGTACTGAGAGTAGTGGATCATTTAAAAGTCTGAGTTCAAATCCCACATATATTACATATATAAATGCAGGTTTAAGCCTGTACAATGTATTATATAAAGATGAGTAAAATAAAACCAACTCTCATGCAAATTTAGAAAATTAATAGATATATTTGGTATTTAATTATTTTCAAGTTCACATTGTAACACAAATGAGATATGTGTTATAAAAACTACATATATCTCAACCATCAACTATCCCTCCCATTGGGAACCAATTGAACTGGGCTGGAGAAAATTGCTCTGATTATTTTTTTAAATCACAATTTTAACTCAGGCTGCACTTCTACTACAGCAACAGACCAGCCCTTCAAACAGAGAAATATAATACCACAGATAGATGAAACATCAATGGTACCTATAATCAGACTGATGCTATACAAAGTATAACCTACAATCACATTTCCATGCTATAGCATTTCTTGACTGCTAGATTCAAACCCATGCCATCCAAAACACTATGTGTTTTGAGGATTAACCTCAGGCAGTGGCTAACTACAGGTTATATAGTCATCATGCTCCAGACAACAGGTACACAATCTAGTACTTGACATATTCCAAGATAGCTTCTTTTCTCAATTGTGAGAGGGAATCTTTGGCACACTTGCCCAACATTTATAGTTATTTATAAATTAACCTACTAATGACACAGTTCTAAGGGAGAGAATCAACCAAACAACAATTAAGCAAACAAATATTTATTTTAGTGCAGGGTAATAACATTTACATAGGCAATATTAAATATTATGTTGGCTATAACTATGATAGTTCATTAAAATTCCGTTCATTCACACATATGTGTAGATATTTATAATGGAAAAAAAGAATTATATTTACCTAGGATTTAGAATAATGTGTCACACTTTTATGAATTCAGTTCCTTGTTTGTTTCCTTATTTGTAGACTACTAACTGTTTGGCCTTTGATTTCCATTGATGGTTTCTGGTTTCTTTTTAATTTTTCAAGTTTACAATGAGTGAAAGGGAGAGAGATTTTTGGCAGTTCACATGTCATGCAACAAGCATTGGTTCCAGGTGGAGAACATATGGTGGTACTGAGGACTCAGAATCGAAGGGTAGCTAAACACTTCTAGGGTTCTCTAGCACTGCATGTTGCTATGTCATCCTTCATCAAAAATAGATCAATGAACATGCATACTGGAAATGTAGACAGCTTTTTCAAACATCTTCTCTTCTTTATTTTTTTAATAATAATACAACAGAGCAATGGTCATAATAATACTTTGCCTGAATAATAACTTGACTGCGTCCCAATAACAATCTGACTGGAAATTATATTATTTCTTGTCTCTTCTGTCATTTATATTTCTACCTCTCATTGTTTTCTCTTTATCATCTTCAGATCAAATTTAATTTTATATTTTTATGTTGATATCCTTCCAGATTCATCTACTGTCTCATTAGAATTAATTTTTGCATTCTTTTTTATCTATATCTCATTCAAGATTAATCTACCTTTCTTGATAAGGTAGTGTATATGAGTTTTCTTTTTTTTAATTAGTTCAATTTTATCTTTTCTTTTATCAGCCAAGTAATCTTTAATGAATTGCAATTTTAAAAGTTTTCTTTTTCACAAATCATATTTTTAGTCTGATTTTATTTTTACATTTATTCGTTATTTTTTTCACCTTTTTTTCATCCATACATTTTTTTTAAATTTATAAAAGAAAGAGCTAGTTTCAATTTTTAGTTAGAATTATTATCCATCCTCACTTGCTTTTTAATACTAAAACTTTTATTTTTTTAAAAGAAACAGTGATGCAATACTTTATTTTTGCAAGTTTTGCATTTCTTAGGGGAAAAAACTCTAGAAAATATTATAATTTTATTTCTAGTTTACTATTCTCACTTTTTTTAAAAATCAATTTGATCATTTATTTTTAAATGTTATATATGTAACATAGAATATATATACAATATAGTTGGTGTTTAGAAAAATATAATCATTTCTAATTTATAAAAGATAATTTAAGATTATTTCTATACTTATTAAAAGTTTGTTTTTTGAAATAGACATTGGTTGAATTTTATAATATTTATAGTACTTACTATAAGAATCATTTACAAATCAGATTATTTTAAAAAGCTTCTAAACAACATTCATTGGTATTAGATTATAAACCTGATGAAAATAAATCAAATACATTTGGTCTATAATATATAAGTACTAAATCATTATTGATATTTTATAGGAAAATCATTACATTCATTAACAGCAATATTAGCAAAGCCTTAATCTACTAAACTCAATTTTAGATAATACTGTGGTTATAAATATTATTTTAATAACAAAGAATGGCTGTTCTTATGTAGCTCTGATAGCTTACAGATATGTGAAAGCAATGCCCAATCATATCTATTAACCATGTAAAAATAAATCATTTTATCTATTCCCCAAGATTTTTTTCTGAAAAGTGGATTAACATTAATATTTTGTCAAGGCAAAACATTTCATTAAAAAGCAATTTCTACATAGTCTGACTTGTACCAGGTGCATAAAAAGATGATTGCTTCAGAAACATTATCAAATATGTACATAATAGGTATTGTTTGTTTACAGAATTAATAGAATTTATAATTTATCTGAATAGATCAACATTTTGCTATCACCACATGTGTCATTTCATTCATACAAAGTGTCAATAAGTAATGAGTTATTTATAATTGTAAGACTTTGAAGACTAGGTGAAAATGACTCATTTTTATCTGATTTGCAGATTATCCACAAAACGTCATTGTTTGCAAGTCTATTAAATTGTCTTTTAGAAAGTCAAACTTGTAATGCATATATGAATAGTGTTACTTCAAATATATTGTTATATATTATCAATACTAACTGTTGATTGTTTACAGGGTTATTAACATTAATATAAAATATGCATATCTATTTTAATGGATTTTCAATATAGAGTAAATATAAATAATTAGAAATGGTTAATAAAATCAAATATATTCAATATCTATAAACAACTTTGATGATGATAATCAAATAATCTACCACTGAATATCAAGTTAAGTATAATTATTCCAAAAGTATTTTTATTTTTCTAGATCCAATTTAACGTTAATTTTCAGGCACCAAACTTTCTAAATAGGAAATGAAATTTAATTCAGAAGTCTTAATACCACTGGTCATCATTTTAAACTACTACTGTTATATCTGTATGTTCTCTAGTGGATTGCATAATTTTTCAGTTAGTGGATATCAATGAAATATGTTTGAAATGAGTTCAAAAAACAAAAACAAGCTAAATTGCTTAATAATAAAAAATAAGCTAACAATTTAATTTACAATATATAGATTAAATATGAAGTTGTTGCTTATACTTCTGCAGCTGCTACCAGATAAAACAATAAATACAATACAAAATATTAAAAACAAGAATAAATACTAATTATAAGTATTAAAACTTAAGGCATTATTGATATATATTAAAGATATGATTGTATTAAATGTTTTAAAGTTTTAAAGGTGTAAACCATGGTTTTCAGAGATATATGTTTATTATATATGGACAAGTCTTTAGTGAATTGGTCCTGACTGTGGTTATTCTTTGTGTATTAATGATCATAAATAGTGTATACAGTAGATTTTATGGCAGAAACCATTTCTTCCTTTATGGCATAGTGTTCTTTAAAGTAGATAATGTCATATTTTATGCAATTTTAATGTTCATCTCTGGCTATGACTACATAGTTTAAATTTTTTTGTATGGTTAAAGTTTTCTAGCCAATGATGTTAAATAGTTTTCTGCTAGCTAATGTTATCATACTTTCTGATGTACGTGGAGTATTGAAATATACTTTAAAACAGTCAACAAGGTATGGGTATCACTACTATTTTAATCAGTGCTTTCTTCTATATTCATGAAATCAAGCATTCTGAGATTTTTTAGTCAAAATTTAGACTGAACTTCTGTCATTTTTCTTTTCAGACCTATTTATGCTTCATATTATCAAATGTTTTTTTTTCCTTTTTTAACATCTAATTTGTAATCAAGTCGGAGTGTATTATGTATTTATTTTATGTAATATTTGATAGTATTATAAAATCTATAGACTAATTTTATTTTATTAAGTATTTAACAATATAATAAACTTTATAGACCATTTATTTTTAATAAACATTTAATACTGTGATTAACTCTATAGATCTATTTCCTTTTAATTTCCCACGCTGGTGTACTTACTGTATGCATTTATTATATTTAGTATGTAAATGTATGGCATTTTATAAATTTATTAATCAATCTATCAGGATTTTATTTAAACTTTTTTAACCATGCAGTTTTGTAATATAACTAATTTAAACTATGATCATTTGTTTAATTACAATTCCCCTCCCTTTTTAAATGAGATAAAGAAACAGGGACATTTTCATTTCTCATTTCTATTCCTACTACAAAATTGAATTTATTTCTCTAAATATTAAAACACTTTAGTCATTTATATAAAATATTATTTTATTAATATAACAGTACATAAATAAACAGTATATATATGCCCATGATTTGACTGATCTTAAATTACAAATAGAATAAATATGATCTTATACCTCTGAGATTTATAATAAATTCAACCATAGAACAATTAGATATACAATAAAGCATGAACACTAGAAGAATATCCCACTTTTAATATTGTGCCACTACCCATAATATACAAATAAATAAATTAATACTAATAAATAAAATCTTATTTCCTTTGATAACATTTGAAAGTTAAGCCTTGATTTCTTTTTAAGTTTTAGAGGTTGATGAAGCCAACCAACATTTGAATGATATCTTGTTTCCTCTGAGCATTACAAGTGGACAAATAGAATACTTTAAAACATGTAATGTGAAATATGTGAGATATATACACTCAAATTTACATGACAACATAGTGTGTGTACATGAGTCATGTACATGACCAAATCCTTCTCTCTTACCAAAAGTTGAACATATCTGAACAAACTTTAGCAAAAAATTTCTTCCAATCTCTTTAGAAATTAACATAATTTTTCTGATCATATGCTTCATATTTACCTATACTATTTTTATCAATATTATGCAATTTTATAAATCACCTTGCTGATAATTTTTCATTTCTCAATGAATTTGTCTAACTTTGATATTTCTATAGTCACTTTTGATGTTATCCATTTTAAAATTTACATTTTTCAATTTATTTTCTCTGGAAAACATCTGTCTTTTTAACAGATCCAGATCATTGGAGAATAGGCCATGATTTATTTCTTTATAATCAAACTTTACTTCACTCCAGGTATTCTCTTATTGATGGAGGTATCACTTGGGGTGACCTGAAAAATCAAACAAAAGTGGATTTTCCATTTTTTCTTTTTTTACTCTTAAACTTTATTTTTCAATCCCAGAACTTAGTAGTAAAATTAGATTACCTGTTAAGAAAAATCAGTTGATTTAAATTTAGATTCCTTTTAGTTGGTTTTATCTTATATTATTTAACCTTTTTCTTTTGTAGCCTTTATGAAACACTTCTATTTTTATTTATTTTTTGCAGGTATTCTTTTTTATTATCCTTCTTTTTAATATTCAGATAACAGAATTTATTTTTTAGCTTAATGGGAAAAATCTCACGGGTTTCCTAAATAATGAACCCTGGTATTCAAATACAAAATTTGTAACATGTTATGATACATAGGTTTTCATAAATTTTCATAATAATTTTTTCGATATTTAATTCATTAAGCTCTTAAATTTTATCCTCCCTGTTCATTTTGTGTTTGTTTTCAGTTATGGAGTGCATTGCACTTTCAAGTTTAGAATCCTCTATTATTTGATATTGTAAAAGCTTTTTAACATCAGTGCATGGTTTGAAAGTTACCTGAATTTGGATTTTCTCTTCTGCAGTATTATTACAAAAATCATAATTCAGTCATCTTAATTCTGCAATATAAAATACATCAACTTAATATCATAGAAGAAATACCATGTAAATTACTTACAATTGTTGAGAAAGTAATGTTTTATTTTTAAAAAAAATTGTGAAATATTAAAGCACTGAAAAAAACGCTGCAATAAATAGGAAAAAATCCACTTTTAAATCTCGCAGGTCAAGACAAAAAAAATCTCATGGATCAAAAAATCAAATCTCGAATTAGTCATGTCAGTGTCTTCGTTGCCATGACAACGTTCATGTGTTCTTCCGATGACGCAAAGATTGGATAATTAGAGTTGTATGCCTTCAGGCTAATGATATCATAGCAAGGTAAATACTGGATTACCAAAATGTATACACATTATATTACTTTGACATCAATAAGCTTATGCCATTTTCAATCATTAATTATTTTTTAATCCTTAATTAAAGTTTTATAAAAGGTATATTATTCTAATAATAGTAAAATTATGTCACTTTCCAATATGTCTATAAAAGTAATTATTCAGACTACAAACTAAAGATGTAGTAATCGGTTAAGATAATATATATATTGTATACTCCAAGATATTATATATTCGAGATAAAACAACTTGGAAAACACTTGATCACACGAAGAAAAGAAATTAAAAACAATAACTTTCAAAACTGAAAATCCATTAAGAATAAAAAGCTGTGTATATTATATCAATTTGACGTCAGTAAGTTTTACAGTTTTCAATTATTTCAATAGAATATCGTAAAAACATCAAAAAACACATTTTGATTTAACTGATATATATTAACAAAACACATTAAAACACTTTAACTTGTATTTATGATAACAGATCGTTCTACCAAAAACACCTCCGTAGTTTTCTGTTTACATAAACGTCAGACCATTCACTATCTCTCTTTATTCCACTTTCAATCATATTTCAAGTATTTCATATATATATGCACATTAATCCTTGATCAATAATAATGAGAAGCTATTTAACAAAAATTCCATTAGTGTTTAAAAAGAAAAAGAAAACACGTCCTTCTTCAAGCACCAAAAATAAAAATAATAATAATAGTAAGCTAACAACTTATTTTACAATATATAAATGAAATATTAAATCGTTGCTTAAACTTCTGTATCTGTTGCCAGATAAAGACATAAATACAATACAAAATATTGAAAATAAGAACAAATAATAATTGCAAATATTAACCCTATTTTCAAACTTTTTTAAATATTTTTTCCAAAAACCACCAAAAAAATTTTCCAGAAACCCCCCCCACCCCCCCTATTATTTTTTGTTGTTTGGTTTTCAGAGAGATGGCAGGGTAACTTAAGGCATTATTGATAAATATTAAGATAAGGTCTTATCCAATGTCTTCATTTTTTTAAGTTTTATAGTTCTAAATCATGTTTTTCTGCAGATACTATATGTTTACTATATATGTGGACAAGTCCTTAGCAATCCAGTCCTGAGTGTGATTATCTTCTTTGGGAGTTGATGATAATAAATAATGTATAATGTAGGTCTTATGGCAGAGTCCACTTCTTTCTTTACAATATGGTTTTCTTTTTTAAAGCAGGCAATATTGTAATCTGTGCAATTTCAATGTCTGGAAACAACTACATAATTCAAGTCTTTTTATTGGCATTGTTAAAGTTTTTTAGCCAACTATGTTAAATAGTGTTCTGCTAACTAATGTCATCACATTTTCTGAGGAGTGTTGAAAAAATATTTTAAAACAGTTGTCCAGGTACAGTGGTCAGAAAATATTTAATCAATGGTTTCTCCCATCTTTATGAAATCAAACACACCTTTTTTTTCTTCAGTTAAGACTCTCTTTCAGATCTATTTGTACTTCATATTCTCACAAGTTTTTTTCTTTTTTTAACATCTAATATATAATCAAGTTTGTGTTTATTTATATATAGATGTTTTTCAAAAATGTATTTATCAAGACCTACTTATCAGACTCAAAACATGTTGTGTTTATAAATGTGTTTCACATTTAATGATTATTTTATAAATAAATAGAATTAAAAAAAATAGTTTATTTCCTTGCAATAATGAATGGAAAAAAGAAAATTTATGACTATACTTTGAAATTTGTTCTCTAACCTTCTCAATTTTAGTGGTTTTTACATTTTAATGCCATATTTAGATTTGCCATTCAATTTACTACCAGAAAAGTCAAATTAACTTCCATCAAGACAGAAAATCTAGATGAGTCACAAAATGCAATATATTGTTTTAAAATTACACAAATCAAATTTATTTGCATGCACTAAAACTAATATTTTTTTCTTGTCTTTCATTACATGAGGCATCATGTATTAATTATAATTTTATAAAACACATTTGTTCAAGATCTGATAGTATTATAAAATTTATAGTTTAATTTTCTTTTATTAAACATTTAATAATATGATTAATTCTATAGATTTATTTCTTTTTAATTTCTCAAACCAGTGTACTTAAGTTATACATATATTATTTTTAGTATTTGCACTTACATACATGGATATCTATAAATTTATTAATAAATCTATCAGAGTTTTTTTTATTAAACTTGCTTTAACCATGTAGCTTTACTAATATAACTAATTTGAGCTGCAATCAGTAATGAAAGCTATAAAACAAAATAAAAAATAATTAAAAAAATAATATCTCAATATTGGAAGAAAATTATTTTAGCAATAAAAAAATATATTAAAAAATGGGATGACATCATAACATGTATGCAATACTAATTAATAAAAAAATTATTCCATATAATTATGATGATGTCATATAAAATTATAATTATTTGAAATGAAAAGATGATATATGATCTTCAGTCTATGAAGAATGAAAGAATTCCAAGAAATAGTGTTATTATAAGTTCGTTAAGAAGAAATGTATGATGTAAAAAAATTGTTGGCAAAGATATTTATCAATTCCCTACATGATAACTAACTACAGATGATTGGAAATAACATATTATAAATGTGGATATATTAGTCCAATAACAATTCTGTACAAGAAATTTACTGAGATGACTACAATTCATCTCCAGAAATTTGACATTCCAATCTGAATTAAATAATTATTGCATCATATATCCTACTTAAATATTAAGAAAAGGTTTAGAAAAGAACTATTTATTATGAGATGATAATTAGTTTTAGATCTATAGATTATGAAAAAAGCATTTCAGTTTATAAAAATTCCAGTGGTGATTAAAATTTTGAAACATCAAAGTATCATTAAACAAGGCAAAACTCTCCATACAGTAGTGCCAACCTGTGCCAACTAGAGTAATCAATGAATGCCAGAAGGCTTGTGCATAAAATTCCTATTTAATGCCTACTCACCCAATATCCCCAGACTAGTTTCTGGCTTGTGGCCTTCATCAGTGAGGAGCCTTGGACCTGAAAGCACTGCACCTAGATCTTAGAATCCAATGCAACCCTCCAGCAGCCACCTTTTATCTAGGTGCAGTGCTCTTAGATCCAAGGCTCCTCACTGATGAAGACCACAAGCCAGAAACTAATCTGAGGATATTGGATGAGTAGGCACTAGATAGGGATTTTATGCACAGGCATTCTAGCATCCATTGATTACTCTAGTTGGCACAGGGTGGCACTACTATATGGAGAGTTTTACCTTGTTTAATAACAATTATGTGCTAGTATAAGAGATGGTGATCATGTGATGTTTAGTGGTTTATCAAAGTATAATCTTAGGATATTGTCTAATTCTACAGATTATTAATGAAAAACAAAAACCTATAATGATGATATCAAAAAAATTACATTAGAAACCCTTCCAACAGGGTAATTCCATATCTCCCAAACTTTTTATATCAGTTTTATGGGAAATATTTTGTGAATTAAAATAGGAAAATTAAAATAAGTATAGAGAGCTGATGTTAGATAATTTTTGTCACAATTAGTGCTACAATGTTTTAAAACATATTACAAAGTCTCTTAGATTAAAGCAAGAATAGAAGATAAGTGTTAAAAGGAGTAAAGGGCTTTTTAAAAAGAAAACAAAAGATTGATAGTAATGAAATTAAAATTATTTATAATTAGCCATAGTTAAATTATTAAAACATATAAAATGTAATATATAAAATTAATGACAGAATTAAACTTGAATGAAGTGGTTTTGATAAAAATAATTGAATGCTTAAAGTAAATACATTTATGTACTTGAAAAGAATGGGTTTTTTTATAGATGTGTTTTACCAGAGTTAAAATATCAGTATTGAACTTCAGACTGCAAAAAATAAAGAGTTGTATGTTAGGAGTCATAGTGAGGAATTGTAAGCAAAATACAGATGAGAAAACAATTAAATAGCACTCAAATTATGGAAATATTAATAATTTAAAATAGAATTATATTGAACATGTTACTGTTAAAAAATGACAATTGATGGATGATTAAAATCTAAAAGTTGATTCCAAAAGATCATAAAAGGTCTAAAAAGAAATTAGATGTAAGATTTCTGGAATGATGTAGAGAAAACTTGGAGAGGTCTTTATCCTGAAGTTACTGATATTATGATAAAATGATGATAATTGGTGATGATAGTGATGATGTATATTATCAGCATCATAAACACATAATTTTAATTATATTATGTAAAATTACAAATGAATTTAATGTAAAAATAAAATTATAATACCAATTATACAAAATGTAAAAATTTTACTAAAATCTGAATATACAATATTGAACATATCGATAAATAAAAGTAGGAAAATATATATGTATTTTAGAAAGCCATATTGCATTATATTATTCCCAAAATTAAATGTGTGGAAACATAAAAGATTATCTGTGATAAGGTCATAATGCTAATTGCTAACATGATTTTGAATTAAAATTAATAGACTGGTGTAATCTGTAAAGATAGGTTATGAATACATAAGCATAGTTAAGGATTAGAAAAGAAAAATGTAAATATTTGAATTTTTTGTCTCATTGTTTTTATGCTTTAAAAACTGTTAAGAGAAAAATCTGCTTTTATGCATTATTTTTGATAAATGTAGATACTATTTTTGAAAAAAAAAATATTTTAGGTTAAAAATTACTTTATGGAAAATGAAAGTTGATTGCTAAAAAATCAAGTGCCATTGGAGTTCCAAAGTAATAAACTAATTACAATAATATTATTTAATGCTCTAAACTGAGACATTTTAAAGCTTTTTTTTTCAAAATCAATTCCAGAATTTTAACATTTGATTCTGACACTTATGACTTATGATCACAATCTAGGATTAAAATTTTATAAATCTATATTTGGGAATTTTGATTATAACATATATGGTAATATTATGATTGTCAATGCAATAAAATAATTCTACCAATAGCAATTAATGTGGTGATATTTAAATTATTTAAAGTTAATGATGTGAATTTTAAAAATTAATAATGTGTATTCTTCTGCAGTGAAAAATGACTTCTGAATGAGATTATTTGTTGATCATAAAAAAAAATTGGGATTAATTGATAAATGAAAAGCAGAGTATTTAACTTTTGATATATTATTAATTAAAAAGTAAAATAATTGTTATATCCTAGAAAGTTATTTTGTGCTAAATAAATATAATTTTAAAGTCGATATGGTTGTCAAAAGATTTTACTTCAATAAAAAAATTTAAAGTTTTAATAGTGTATTCCAAAAAGAAAATGTATTAATAAACCAACCTAGTTATAGTATTTGACAACTTTACATGATTCATCATTATTCTTAAGCATTTTTAATGACATTTCAAATATTAGAATAATAAGTTATGCAAGTGGTAGAAGAGATAGAAAAATAAGGGAGACTATTTTAATAAAGAAGATAAAACAAGATATTAATAGAGAAGGGGGTTTGAAAACAATCTTAGTATATAAAAAATAAATATAAAAAGGGTAAAAAATAAAAAGTGAAAACGAATAAAAAATAAAATAAATAAGTAATTGTAATAGATAGTGGAGAGAGCTGTATATAAATATAAAAAAGGAAAAGGAAGTAAGAAGAATGGTGGAATAGAGAAAATGGTGATGGAGGGAGAGAAAAAATAGAGTAGGGTAAGAAATAAAAATACATATACAAATAATTTTATAAAAGTTAAGTAAATAAACAAAGCAGAAATAAAATATGGATAAAAAAGAAATTAAGGAATAGAATAAGATAAAAAAATTAAGATAATATGTAGAAATAAGTGAAATGAAAAATAAGGTTAAATATATGAATATAGTAATATAAGAAAGATCTCATAAATATTACATTGAATTTCTAAAATTATGGAAAAGGTAAAAGGTGAATAAATATAATAATAATTAAGAATAAAAATAAATAATAAAAATAAAGGATAAAATAGAATTAAAAAGTTAAAACTTATAGAATAGTAAGTTTAACGAATAAAGTAATGTTAATAATTAAGTTGATAAAATCGTAATATTATAACAGATATATGTATGAAATATGGTTGTATTGATATAGTGTTTAGATTATGTAGATCTGGTGAGGACTGCTGGGAACAATCGAAACTGTAAAGAATAAATAAATATATTTTGCTTTAAAGTATAAGAAGAGTGAAATGTTATTATATTTTAAATACTTTTCTTCTGAATACTACAAAATAAATGTGGTTCCAAAATTTGGTAGTTAAAACATCTTAAAAACTACTGTTTATGCTAACATAAGACTGAATTAAAGTTTTGATGCAAATATGTTTTAAACTTAATGCTAATATTAAGCTCAATGTAATGGTATCTGATTAGAAGTTTAAAAAATAAAAAATTTTGACTTTTTTTTATCAAATATGGATTCAGTATTATAAATTTAATCAAATATAAAGCCAGAAATATACAAGTAGTAGAACATTTGCCTGATCTAATAAAAACAAGATATATCTGAATATTAAATTAATCTGAATAGTATTTGTAGATAATGGATTTCAAATAAACATATAAGAGATAGAATGCTTAAAAAAATTTTTTAACCTACTATACTTTTATTTAGTAAATAAACTCAAAACAATGTTATATTTCACTTTTTATTCTAAATATTTTAGGTGAAAAAATTAAATAAAGCATCACATGACTTTCTTATTTAGTTTCAACATATTCGTTTAAAGTAATAATTCATTTGTTGTAAGCTTGAACCATTAATAAATATTTGATGGCAGTGCTACATTTTCATTTCAAGATGTAGGTGATTCATCTTATTAAAGCATTAGATTTTGCCCTAACATACTTAGCAGCTACTTTTATTTATTTTATACTATCTAAGCTAATAATATCCAATTAAGACTCTTCCTTAATATTTTATTCTCATGATCATTTGCTTGTAATTGTTACGTAAGTCTGATACTAAACCAGAAAATGTGTTTTACATATTGAAATGGTATATTGTCATACATCCATTTCACCTACTATATCCCAAAATAGTACTCATACTAACATTAAACCCCATTAAGTGTATGTATATTTGTATATCTATTTAAAGGTATATATGTGTAAACATCATTATATATGTATCAGCACACCTATAGATAGATAGATAGATAGATAGATAGATAGATAGATAGATAGATAGATAGATAGATAGATAGATAGATAGATAGATAGATAGATAGATAGATAGATAGATAGATAGGTAGGTAGGTAGGTAGGCAGGCAGGCAGGCAGGCAGGCAGGTAAGCAGGCAGGCAGGTAGGTAGGTGGATATATGGATAGACAGGCAGGCAGGCAGGCAGGCAGATAGATAGACCGATAGACAGATAGATAGATAGATAGATAGATAGATAAGTATAAGCTGTGACATATAGATTTGATTATGTTACAGTATGGTTAAATATAAATATTTAAATCTTTAATTTATTATAAATTTATGATATATGAGCACAGACTTTCACACCACCCACCTCTCTCCACTCTATCTAATAACACTGATACACCTAAACACATATATGCTGAAAAGATAAATAATCACCAATATACGTATTTCATGCTAAACCAGCAATCATCAGTTGGTCCAGACTATCATCTTTACACACATATATAGTATAAGTGCTCATATATATATTAAGATAGACTATCCTCATAGTTTAATGGACAGGCTTCAATCCACTCCACCCTCCAACTCTTCAACCGTCCATCCAATTGAAAATCTGATGATGGAATGCTCAAAGGCCACCCTGAGGCCGAGATTATTGTCACACCCATGTTGACCTAAGGTCAATCTGAACCCCACATGTACAGGACATAATCCATTTAATACATATGCAAGGATGGGCAGACATCTCTATAATGTAATAACTGAAACACAGGCTTGTTATATACCTGTGGCTATATATATGTAATATAGTCTGCCCATCCTTGCATATGTATTAAATGGATTATGTCCTGTACATGTGGGGTTCAGATTGACCTTAGGTCAACATGGGTGTGACAATAATCTCGGCCTCAGGGTGGCCTTTGAGCATTCCATCATCAGATTTTCAATTGGATGGACGGTTGAAGAGTTGGAGGGTGGAGTGGATTGAAGCCTGTCCATTAAACTATGAGGATAGTCTATCTTAATATATATCTGAGCACTTATACTATATATGTGTGTAAAGATGATAGTCTGGACCAATTGATGATTGCTGGTTTAGCATGAAATACATATATTGGTGATTATTTATCTTTTCAGCATATATGTGTTTAGGTGTATCAGTGTTATTAGATAGAGTGGAGAGAGGTGGGTGGTGTGAAAGTCTGTGCTCATATACCCTATATTACATATATATATATCCACAGGTATATAACAAGCCTGTGTTTCAGTTATTATAAATTTATGATAAATTTATTTCATTATTTTCCTTAAGATCACATATATATGTACAATTTCACAGGTGACCAGCAGACATATATGAAGAAATGTTTATGTAATAATTTGTTGATTTCTAAATTTTAAAACAGTTCTTATTAATATAAATCATACCACATGCACCTGTTTAAAATTATATATAGGTTAAATATAAATTTAACAATAACAAATCTTAATATACACCTTAGTGAAAGCAAATGCGATCAAGCAGCATTATTTTCTATTCATTTGGGGATCGCATTGGCTACACTAAGATGAAATCATTTGATTAGAAAATTTAACAATAGAAAAGCTAAATTGTATAATTTTAAAAAGTTGTAAAAAAGCTAATGTATTTTTATGCTGCAAACCTAGCTTGTAGGCAAATGTTATAGAGAGGTAGAAATTGGTGTATAAACCCTGGATTTCACCACTGTAAAGATATCTACTATATAATTCATGTGAGTTGCTACAGAAAGCTATGTCCATTATAATTTTGATATGATTGGCTAGAAAGGCTACAAATTTTCCATCTTCCTACAGAAGAGTAATCTCCAGCCTTCCTACACACTGCCATGGTAATTAACATCACCACCAGGATGGAGATGTTCAGCTATCACCTGCTGCCAAGAAAGGATGTCACAGATGAGCAATCCATCCAGAGAAAGTGCCAGTGCCTACTCCCAATGCGACAACTCAGCTCTTAAAAGAAAATTGGTAATACTTTTTCACTGCAGAGCTCTATAAATCTATTTTAAAACTTGTAATACTTTAATTAAGCTAGCTATTACAAACATTCATCTTAAGTTATAAATTCTCACTAAATTATAATTCATTTTAAAATCAACTGTTTAAATGTAATAAACTTGCCTATTAATGTAATCTAATAACTGTTTTAATTGTAATCAGTTATTATTTAAAATCTTTTATAATTTGCGGCCATGCCTATTTTTCTAATTTGATTATTTCATTTATTAAATTTATATGCTATGATATGCCAATATTTCAAAGCAGAAAGTAATTAATTTAGTAAAATCTTGGAAGAGGCAATTAGAAGTTCTTCAGTGTAATATTATCATTGTTCTTTAGCTGATGGAAATTTCTGCTTTGAAATCCTATTCTATGAGATAATAGCAGATTGGTACATGCTCATTGTTATCTATATTTAGTTATTTGATATTTATTATATTTTTAAGGTTTCTTTAATCAGTTCAAATTATTATTATATCTATTAGTTAGATAATAGCCAGGAAAGATATTAAAAGCATATATGTAAATGTTGCAAGACCCAAAATTTGCTTTCTCCTCCCTTTATTATAAAGAATTATATACAGATTTTATATAACTAGATTGTTATTAATTAACCTTTCTTAGCACAATTATTATATGCTATGTTAAGAAATGGGTTGAATTAATTTCAGAAGACTGAAACTATAGATATTTAAGCACACTTCTTAGTTATTTAAATACATATTAGTATTACTATTAAGCATTGCAAATGTGTCTTTATTAAGCACATAACATGCAATAATGCCTTGCTATGCTTTTTTAAATGGGTTTTTTGTGATAGGTCACCCCATTCTTTAGTTTGGATAGCTATATTTTTAGAACTGGAACACAAGGGTCCAAATCTTATTCAAAGCTGATCCAACTTACTGAACTAGAAATGTTCCTCACTGCACAAGCAAGACATCTGGTCCAAGGATACCAAGTACTAAGTACTGAATCCCATGATTAACTGCACATTTGCACCATGATCTTTAATTTAATATTTTAGTGCCATAGCCTCAGATGTCAATCTATGGTAACCAGTTCATTCCATTTTATTATTAAACTTCAGCTTTAGTCTTAAGTTGGAATCTGGTTTTACTACATGAATCTGTATTCTGAGCATATTTAATTGCTCATTGGTAGTATTAGAATTAGTAGCTTATACTATATTAGGTATGTGTCATAGGCTGCAAATAATTAATTATATAAATTGCATTGCTGTCAAGAGGAGACCACTGTATTGTTATCCATCTCATTATTATTGTAATGCCTGCATACATAACTTATCCAACCAATGCTAAATATTTCTGTTATTTTATTTTTAATTAATTCATTTGATTATTTATTAAATATATTTAAAATTATCATTGTTTGTTTAATGTGTTTTCTCACAATCTTCTCTAAATCACCCAATCTTTTATTACGTTAAAAAGAGTTGGAAAGATGCATTACAGGAAGTGAAATATTTGGATATTATTGTGCATAGAACAAAAGATCATTTGGACTATTTTATGTTTATGAAACCTATGGAAGTTAGGGTTTTAATCCATCCGCATTCATACTCTCCTCAAGTGCACAAGTTGGCATCTTTGAATTCATTTTTATATAGAAACCACTATCTTTGTAAATTTAAGGCATATAGGAAAAAAAATCTTATTTGTTTTATTGAGAATTTAGTGAAACTTGGACATAAACATTCAATTATTAATAATTGGGTTGTGAAATTTTTACATAATTTGTGGTTTAAACCTTACAAGATGGAAAAATCTCATAAAGTTTTTTTATATATTCATTCTATTGCAAAACGGTTGATTAATAAGTTATCTCTGGATTTTCAAGTAATTTTTCATTCACCTCCAAATACGAATAGATTGATTAACAATTCAAAATTTAAAATTGGATCTAATTTAACACAGCATGTAGTTTATAGTGTTTCTTGTCCTCATAAAGATTGTCATTCTATTTATTATGTTGACACTAAAACCAATATTTTAAATAGAGTTTCACAGCATAAATATTTGTATCATCATACTAAATCTAAAGCTTTGGGTAATTCAATGTTTGTGGAACATGAAAATAAGGCTGGACATCTATGTCAACCAATAGAGACAAAATTAGTGTGTACTGAGAAGAATGATGTAAAGCATAAGATTAAAGAAGATTATTTTATAGCTGGTAATCCCATTGCTATTAATAGAAAGGATTCTTGTTTTAGTATTTTTAAAATATGGACGCTATAATATTTATTTTTATTATATTTTATTTTATTTATTTATTTTAGATTTAGTTTACATTTTATTTGAGATACAAATTTTGCTTTTGAATAAGTGTTTATATTTTGTATTTTATATTGTATTTGGCTATGAATATGGAGGCTTAAGTCCCCCGAAAGCGCTGAGCTTTATATTTGTAATTTTATTTTAAAGCTTCAGCAACTGTGTTTTATCACAGTTTAAGCAGTTTATTTAGTCTTTACTTATAGTTAATTTATTAATTGTTCATTTGAGCTTCACGTTTCTATCTTTGCTGTGCCAGCATGTGAAGAAACTGATACCGAGTGTAACCTCAAAAATGTGATTCATGGAGTATTAAATTACGAAATTCAGTTAGATGAGTTGAAGCTGGTCAGATTCGAGATCTCACCATCTCACTCCGGTCAGCTTTGTTACATTTTGCATAAATTCTGTATCTTGTTACATGAATGTACAAATCTGACCATTACATTATTTCAGCTATATGCTAATTTCTAAATCTTTGAAATATTAACTAAAAATTATTTGAAAAGACATTATGTTTGCAGATTATATAAAAGAATATTGGCGAGAGTAATAGATTTTTAGTTTCTAAAAACCAAACAGGAGGAAAAAAACTCATTAAATTAAAAGACGTCATTGGTCAATCATATTTTTATTGTATGTATTTTTTATAAAATAAATGCAACATAACAACTTAATTTTGAATTGAGCAATAACTTTAGATTGTTTTAATAAAAAAAAAAAAAAACTGCTATTATAGTATATGTAAGCGGAAACATTTTGCGTACTAATTTAATCACTTATAATTAAGTTCTTACTTGTTGCATTGATTTGCCATTAATTGTTTGTTATATTATTAATATAACCAATTCTAGCATCTTTATATTTAAAATTATGTCATAAACTTGATCCAATCTTTGCATAATTATTAAGCTGCATAAATCGCAAATAAGAACCTAAATTCTCTCTCTCATTAAATTAAAAACAATATATATATTTCCAAATATACATTTTCTTAAATAAATTACTTTAGTCCTGCAAATGTTCAATTAAGAACATCTTTTTTAAAAAAAATTAATTATATAAGAATTTCTATAAAAGAGTAAAAAAAAAAAAAATTGTTATGATTCATACAAATTTTGCGATTAAATCTTGTTATTCTGAAATAAAATCTTTCGATCTTTATATAAGATTCGGATGGCTGAAAAAAATGACATTTTATAAAGTATTTACAATACAAGTATGAATAAGAAAAAATATCGCTTAGATATGAACATATTTATTGGATTAAAATGTAAAATAAAAAAATAATTATATGAAAAATTGATTTATGTTTTAAAGCCTTAGAACAAAATAGACAGACGAAACATACAAAATATTCATCTTTTAAATAAAATGATTTATCTGTTTTTAACTTGAAATTAAACAAATAATTATGCAAACATATATTGTATATGTAATATTTATACAGCATTAAACTGTTGCACATTGCGCTTTGGATTTTAACTATAAAATGAATGAATACCAACACTTCAAATCCAAAGCGTATGTGCAACAGTTTAATGCTGTTTAAATATTACAGTTTGTAAAAATATCGCGCTATATAAAATAATTGACTTATTTACAAACATATATATGTTAAGTTTTTACACAAAATATGCTGAAATAAGTAAGCAACAAATATTACACTTTAATAATAATATTTTAATAATAAAATAATTCAAATTCAAAGATGATCGTGGACAATACAAAATAACTATTGAGAGTTGCAATCAAACCATTAACAAAATATGTATATTTTAATGATTTTAACTAAATTTATATATATAAAGGAGAGAGTAGGTGAAAAAAGAAAGAGCCTTAAATAGACGACTATGAAGCAAAAATGTTTTAGCATCTCTCCATAATGGAGCAGATTATTATCGATGAGAATTTTTGTTTTTACTTGTTTATTTAGTTTTAAATATTTAGATACTCATTTACTTACAAATAATGGAATGACTAGTTAGTTATATTGACTATGAGTTGTCTACTTGAAAAAAAATCTTAAACTTATTTAAAAATTTACAGCTATTTAAAAATATTTTTTTTATTTTTCCCTACAGGATGTACATCAAATTATAGCAATATATATTAGTGTACCATTCTTATTCATTTTATATTTTCTGGTTTATATAGGGTATATGAGCACAGACTTTCACAGGACCCACCATTCTCCACACCATCTCGTAACACTGATACACTTGAACACACATATATTGAAAAGATAAATAATCACCAATATAAATATTTCATGCTAAACCAGCAATCATCAGTTGGTCCAGATTACCATCTCTACACACATATGCTTTAAGCGATCAGATATATATTAAGATAGCCAATCCTCATACTTTAATGGACAGGCTTCAATCCACTCGACACTCCAACTCTTCAACCATCCATCCAATTGAAAATCCGATGATGGAATGCTCAAAGGCCACTCTGAGGCCAAGATTCTTGTCACACCCACGTTGACCTAAGGTCAATATGACACCTCATGTATAGGACATAATCCATTTAATGCATATGTAAGGAATGGGCAGATATCTCTACTATGTAATATACCCTATATATTACGTATATAAACACAGGTATATAATAAGCCTGTGTGTTTCAGTTATTTTCTGGTTTCGTAACAAATAAAAGTTATACATAATAGTGTATTTTAAAAATTTTGTTGGTGAAGAGTGATGACTATTTATAGTGCATGTATGAAAGATAGTTTGGTCTCAATTAAATTACATATATACATATAGACCAAATTACTAAACCATAAAGTGTTTAAATTATTCAATCAATTCTATTAATGCATATATATTTCTGTAAATTGGCTATTGTAAATTTAAAACATAAAAATTTTATTGGCTTTAATTTTTATGGTTAATCAAATATATTTATCATTATCATTGATTATAAAGCATAGAATATAGTCATGATTATGCTTCTCTCATATCATTGTTTATAAAAAATATAATATTATGAAGTGTTTTAAATGGTTTTCAAAGCAGATTTTTTTTTTAAAAAAACTCCTCTATTTGTATAAAGAAATACATATGTTTTCTTTATTTTTATTAAGGAATAAAATTATCATTTACCGAAATTAAAAAAGTGCTACATACCTAAAACACGTAATTCAAAAATAAAATTATAAATTCAAGAATCCATTTTAATTAGTTGTAAAATAAACAATTCTTACATTTTATATGGTGTGTGCATGTATGTGGATGCTTACTAAAACAGGCAAAACTCACTATACGTATTGCCACATAAAAAGTGGTGATCATATGATGTTTATGTGGATGCTTACATATTTAAATGTAGTAAAAATTAATTGATTTAGATTTTTATTTAGCAAAGATTGATTTAGTTGCTGGAATATTTATTAAGAAATAAGTTATTTATTTTAAAGTCAATTTAAATTTATTTAGTATGTTATGATTTACGATTTATTTATTTTGAATAAATATTTGTTAAAAAAAATATTTTTTTAAAACCTGGAAATAAAGTTTTTTACTTCCTTGATTTAAAAAACTCTGACTTTTTGCCTGCTAAAAGCCATGACAACTTCTTCCAATATTTTATAGACATTGGAAGAAACCCCAATACATGATGGATGATATTATCTCATCTAGCCATCACGTGATCACCGGTATAAAAGATGAAATGAAGTTTAGGAAATCTAGAGAGTCTCTACAAATTTTCAGTGCATGTAGGACCTAAACAGGTCCAAAATTTTAAATAACCATTTTGTTTTTGGCAAGCTAAGGTTACAGCTAGGCAGATGCCTTTGCTAGGTATATGACTTCTTTTCATCATTTCAGAAGAAAGTTGGACCACAACAAATAATCAGAAATCATCATCAATTGATTAATTCATTCACTAAAAATTTATTTTAGTACAAAATAGACAAATTTATGTCTCAATATTTAATAAATCACTGGATTTTCTTCAATTGAAAAATAATGGTAAATAGCTGGTATATTTTGAAAAAAATTGTATTTCTTAATTTTGAGCAATTTGCTGATACATTTTCCAAAAACTATTATAAAAATAATTACTTTTCTTCATTACAAAAAAGGATTAATAGATCTCAATGATATAGATTTTATTTCATCTTCAATTGTAAAAGGAAATATATTTTTAACTGTTTATGTGCTGTGAGCGCCGTGGGTGCTCTTTGAGCACTTGTCGGATGACATATTGTTTTTTTTTCTTTACTGATGTAAAAAATATAAGCATGATGTCAACCAAATTACAGGCATTTGATAGATCAATGATGTAGCTTTCCAACGATCTCTACCTCAAAAAAATCTGTTAAAATTTGGATTTTTGGCAGTAGTTTTAATTTTTTTTCTTTTTTGATAATTTTTGTAATTATCACGAAGTGATAAAAGACAAAAAATGGTTTACAGCTTGCAAGTGAAAATTTCTCCGGTGTTATTCACAAACAAGATCTACAATAGCTTTTCAACGTAATGACTTGTAAGTATACAATTTTAATTTTTTTAATAATATTTAATTATTTTTTTAATTTTTTGAAAAATTATCTTTTTTATTAATTTTAGTTTGTAATTAATGTGTGTTCATTTGTAGTTATATATGCTCATATAGAATTCATATCTACCATAATTTTCTAAAGTTCTATCATAATTTTCTAAACTTCTAATCAACTTATTTTATAAAATAATGATTTTCAAAAAGTTTAATAATTTATTATTTATAATTATGTTTATATAATATGTTTGTGTTTACAAGTAATGAGTTATAAAACTAATAATCAAATGTATAAAAAGATTGTATACGCAGGCATATAATCAAATTCTGATTCTTGTTTATGTTTTTATTTATTCTTGTTCATGCTTTGGAATCATTCTGTTTTTGCTATATGTTTCATAACATTATTTTCAAGTCTATGGCTAACAAGTGGACTATATGCAAATAAATTATATCTATGTGCTGTGCATAAAGAATATAAACATCACTTGTGTGCATAAAGAATATAAACATCACTGGTGTCCATAAAGAATATAAACATCACTGTTGTACACAAAAAAATATAAAATGAGATGAAACTCATTTTATCACTGATATAGACAGTAGCCTACAATTTCTAGTTTTAAATAGAGAAGCCAATTGCTATGATGATTTCTTTTGTATCTTTTATTAAGATGAATCTTTTTCTTTATAGATGCCTTTGACATTTGGAACTGTTGGGGTACAAGATAAAAATAAAGCATTCATAACCAACTTCTTTTGGACATTCTGAAGCTATGGATTATCTCAGGTAAGACATGTTATACATGTTTAGAAAGATAATTTTGTGAGGAATACAAAGAAATTATTACTGAATATGTAATTTGAATTTTAGTTAATGTTAATTTCCAAATTGTGAACAAACAAAATAATTATTTCAGATGTGAAAATTTCTTTTTTTCCTTATTTTTATAAAGTTATCACTATTTATTTTATGATTATTATTTTCCTTAGTTTTTCTAGTTTCTAGCAATGTAATTGTTTTTGCTCTAACATAATTAAAACTGAAGTTATTGTGAAAATTGTGTCTCAGGACAGTATTTTAAAAAATTCAATATGGCGGCTTAGTCCCAAGCAGTTAAATAGTAATATGTCTTAACTCAAATATGCTTTATATAAACTTGTTGCTAGAATAATGAATTTTGATTTAAAAGTGATGAAGATCATTTTCTTATGGATAATAAATTTTGCTTTATCAATAATACAATCAGAATTGTTGACTTTATGGATTAAAGAACAAAAAATGAATGGATTAATTTTATATCTCAAATTAATAAAGTACCAAAAGCTAAATTTAGGATAAAATGATAAAATCTGTTTAAAATAATCAATTAAATTTCTACTTAGAAGTTGAACTCGCACCTTTAGATTCTTGTATATTGAATTTAAAGCAAATGCTCTACCAACTGAGCTATTCTGTCAAAGGCAATATATAGTAGAAATTTGATATATTTATATATGAGGGTTGGTTCAAATCCTCCTGAGTCCTTCAATTTTTTTTTTTTAACAAGACTAATTATTTTTATTTTTTCCTAAGAGCAAGATTAATTAGAGGCTTCCATACATTGTGTATTGCCACACTGGGTTGCAATACACAATGTATGGAAGCCTCTAATTATATATCTTGCTCTTAGGAAAAAATAAAAATAAATAGTCTTGTTAAAAAAAAAAAATTGAAGGACTCAGGAGGATTTGAACCAACCCTCATATATAAATATATCAAATTTCTACTATATATTGCCTTTGACAGAATAGCTCAGTTGGTAGAGCATTTGCCTTAAATTCAATATACAAGAATCTAAAGGTGCGAGTTCAACTTCTAAGCGAATATTGTCACTGTGCATATAGGCCAGCAACAACTGAAGAAAAGTGGAGAATAATACTACTCGAAACGTGTAATTACTAACCTGTATTGTCTATTTGTGTGTTATTACTAACAAGTTGTTTGTATTTGAAAAGTTTAAATAAAGTTTAAAATTTTCTATACATTCAACATTCACTCATAAATGATGGAAATAGTCCAACATATCATTAAGGATTATTCATGCTAAATATGTGAATAATGTTCAAAGGATTATGGATTATGAAGAAATATTTAAATGCTACTCCTGAATTGTTGATTCTCCAAATAAATATTAAATATAATAAATGACCAAGTCATAAGCAATCTTAAGAAAGAATTAAAGTGTTAATTGTGGATTATCTTGGATTGATACTCATACCAAATGTAATCTAATACTATTTATGTTATTTTCAAAAAGGATGATATTGCAAAAGTGAAATGATTTGTGCAATTAACTAGATGGATTATTTAATATGTTTTCTACTTTCTTAGTTAATTTATTATTAGAGTTGTTTGTTAATGTAATAAAGTTTTGTCAGATATTACTATGTTTATATACAGGTAATATTTTTATTTAATATTATTATTATTGTTAAAATTGAATGGGATTAAATGAGATTTATTTTAGGTTTAGGTTGTATAAGCATAAGTAACTAACAAACATAGATGAAACTGCTATATGTTGCAATTATTAATAGTGTTTTGTGGATTATTAAAATTTCAACCTCAAAGTTTAGTGAAGTTAATTATATTTATATAGATGAAAAGATCTGTAAGGAATATTTTATGCATCACTCTTATCTGTTAGCATTAATTTTTCACTATTATCCAGTGTAATAGGCAGCCTGATGATCTAGTAATATGTGTGTTAGTGAAGTAACATTCCTAACATTTAAGTCTGCAATTGAATCCAGTAAAGGATTTTGAGGTAAAGTAAGTAAGTCTAATCTGGTAAATATCATCTAGGCCTACTAAGCAATGATTTGTATTTGCTTTCCCTAAAAGAGTAAAAACGTCTCCAATACTTAATAAATGAAGTCGATTATTAATTGATTGGTTAGTAAAACAAACTATTTAAGAATGACCATAAAACATTTATCTTTTATGATGATGATAAGCCAGTATTTAAATTAAGGATTATTTTGAAATATTAACTTATTCTTATTTAATGTGACTTGATATATCGAGTTCAAATTAGATTTTAAGAAACATACAGTAATATTTATCAGATGTGTTATATAATTTTTTCATTGTTATTATTTGTTTCTTGTTATTGATTTTATATTATGTAATAAAACAATTGTTAATTTTTAAACATTTCTCTTTTGTTGTTAATTAATGATACATCATCATTGCATGCATATTCATGATATTAAACATCATATTTGAGATATAAAATTTATATATAAAACTTATCTAGATTTAATACATCATTATTGTATTAATGCTACCTGAAACATAAGAATATTGGATAAGATAAGGAGATAAAAAATAGACAGACAAAAAGATGGGCATACAGTCAGACAAACAGATAGTCATATACAAAAATAGGTATACAAATAGATAGATAGATAGATAGATAGATAGATAGATAGATAGATAGATAGATAGATAGATAGATAGATAGATAGATAGATAGATAGATAGATAGATAGATAGATGCGTGGATGGGTGGATGATAGATAGACAGACAGAGTCAGATAGACATAAAGATAGACAATAGATAGATAGATAGATAGATAGATAGACAGACAGACAGATAGATAGATAGATATTATTCGACATGTTAATGAGATTTTATTTATTTTCCAACAAGTATTGTGATATTTAAAATAGCAAAAGCTGTATGGATTTTATAGCTTTATTTATTTATTACTGAATTTCAATCAAAAATGGATGAGAATGATTTATAAGCAATTTGTAAACTGTCTGAAGCTGTTTTTTTTTAATCAGTCAATAGTGGATGATGTAAAAAAAAAAATAGTTAAAAAATAATTGTGATACCAATTAATAATTGAACACAACAATTATATTTAATTGATCATTTTATTTATTTTTCTTTACTGTGGATTTATTTAGAAATTTTTAACCATCGGAATTCATTGTTTTCATAACTGCATTAAACTATTTATAGCAAAAAAAATGAATGAAGATTCCATTTGTTCTGTTTGGGTGTTTGGAAAACCTTTATAGTCTCACTTTTTATAATAATTTAACTGTGCAAAAGCACGTATCAAAAAAATATGATAAAAAGGCAGATATAATTGGCTTTGGGCTGGAAGAAGTCATTGATTTTATAATTCTAATAGTGATGGTGTATTTATTCATTTTACTCTCATATTACCAACAATAAAAGAAAAAAAAATGTCATAGAGATTTTGATTTCATTTACACTTTGTCTTTAGGAAGTAAAGTGGGTGGAGGGAATTCACAAAATTGTTAGTCTGTGAACTATTGAGGGTAAATTCAAAATGCCACACAATAATATATTATCAATTGGTTTCTAATAAATAAAAATCTATCTAGTATTATTTATTTTGTTTTATTTAATTACTCTATTAGAATGTGTTTCAACCATTAAGATATATGTTTTAGGAATCCTCTGTTGAAAGTTTTTCCCCTGAAAATATATAAACAAGATGGTGATGATGATGATGATGATGAAAGTTATAATAACTATTTGTATTTAGTTCTCCGTGAGTCATCAATATTTTAATTAAAATATCTAAATAATATGACTGGTTAATAGTTTCAATTGCTATCATAAACTTTATATTAGAATGATATATTTCTAAAAAAAAAATTGTAAATATCAAGCATTAGTTTCATAACATCACACTATAAATCTGCAATCTATGTATCAAAGTTGGATAGAGAATTTTAACACTGGCAGATTTTTTTAATAAATAAATAAATTGATAAACAAATCAATAATTCATGAAAATTCATAACAAAATCTTCAACTTGTTTATACTTTTGAGAATTGTAAAGAAAAGAATTCCTAATAAAATACTTTACTAAATATACACTACAGTAAGCCTTGTTGTGTAATGATAATTTAAGCCTTCTGCAGGCTCAAGCTAAATAAAAAATGGAGGTTGATGAAATGAACAAAATGTAACTAGTTTACTTAATTATTTGTGAGATATTTTTAGAAATCTACTTAAATCTCGAATATGATACGTTTCAATAGTTCCAAATAAATTGGTCGAGAATAGGAGAATTTTATTTTCCCTTAGATTAACAAGAACTCACTAATCCACATTATCGTTTTATTCCATATAATATAAAAATAGTCCTTGATTTTTTGAAAACGTAACTGAATGTTTCCATCCCCATGCTGATTTTAATGATGAAAACACATACTTTTTCGTGCATTTGTTTTATTTTATAGGAAAATATTATTAAACAAATAATTTCAGGATTGGGAGAATGTTATAAGCGGAAAGTTTTAGCAAGTTTAAAAACTTATCATTGAATTACAAAATTAAGATTGAAAGTAAATGAAATTATTATGTTCATCAGATTTAGAAATTAATTGTATTAGCTAAAAAGCTTATTTTCTTGTTATAACATTGCATCTTATGTAAGTGTAATTTCATAACTTGAATGTAATTAAAATTATATATATATATACGTCTTCTATTGAAAACTAAGATTGAAATGGATTCTAAATAAATTGATTAATCTGATCATCAGAGATTAATAAAGTTAGAAATTAATTGTATTTTCCAGTTAGATTATTTTGTTCTTATAATCTGACGTCTTATGCAAGTATCATTTAAAAGCTTTATTTAATAATATAATTAAAATAAGATGAAACCGAATTGTTTAAAAACCCTTGAAGCTTATCTCAACTTTCTTAAAAAAATAGTTTTCTGGTTATTCTTTTAATTTTAAAATTTGAGTAAAATTTATATATTTAAAAAAAAAAAACAATTTGTTGTATCTTAGATACATTTTACAAATTGAATATATTTATAGGGAGAAAAAAATATAGTACCTTTTTTTTTATATTGGATGGCATCAAACACAGTTTATTGAAGTTCTTCATATCTTCGAAAAAACATAGTAGCTATTGAAAGGACATTAAAACATTGCAACAAATATAAAAAATGATTGAAAAACTCGAGAATTAATATTTTAAAAGTGTTTATTCATCCATTACTCAATTCAAATGGGATTCTCATCACATGACCACCACCTCTTATGCTTGTGTATAACTGTAGTTAAACAGGCCAAAACTCACTATATGTATGCCACACACAGCAAGCTAGAGTAATCAATGGATGCCAGAAGGCTTGTGCATAAAATCCCCATCTAGTGCCTACTCATCCAATATCCCCAGACTAGTTTCTGGTTTGCGGCCTTTGTCAGTGAGGAGCCTTGGATCTGAGAGTACTGCACCTAGGCTCCTCACTGACGAAGGCCACAAGCCAGAAACTAGTCTTGGGATATTGGATGAGTAGGCACTAGATGGGGATTTTATGCACAAGCCTTCTGGCATCCATTGATTACTCTAGCTTGCTGTGTGTGGCATACATATAGTGAGTTCTGCCTGTTTAATAAATGGGAGTCTAAGACTCAATATACTAGAATATGAATTACTGTTTAGTGTATATTTTTAGACAGCTTAGCAATTAATGAAATATCACAAAGAAACTTACAGAGATTTCAATCAAGAGATATATTCACTAATGACTTTATGAAGATTTTCAAATCTGTATTATAACTATAAATTTTAGCTATTAACCTTGTGTTTCATGATTTGCTTTTACCTACATCTATATAAATTACCTGCTGCTCATTCCATTTATGAATCATGTGATTGTAATGACTTATCGGTTGCAGTGAAACTGCTAATAAGATTCCACTTGCATCTAAGAAGATAAAATTTAGTTAACTTTCTGTTGGATCTGGAAAAATTAATTTATTTGAAATCTTTTTGTGTCATAATTCTTGGTTAAGCATTCATAAAAGATTCTAATTTTAAATAAGTCTTGGGTAACAAAGTGATATTTTGAATTATTGCCAAGTCCCATCTTCATAACAGTTTGTGCATATTTTCTGTGAAGTAATATCTTTTCTGAAAATTTGGTGAGGAACATATAAAAGAAAAGCAAGCCATCTGCAAAGACATAGATTCGACAGTGCCAGTAATATTTCTCATGGTAATATTTAATTGAGTGTTTCAGAAGTTGAGTGAAGAATTTTTTTCAAGTAAGAATATGCTATTTACCAGTTGAATATGATTGCACTAACAAATATGTCCATAAAATACTTGTATCACAATCCTAATTAAAACCAACCAACTTATCAAGGAGGTTATGTCTAGAAATTAATTTTGATTTATATTTAGGTAAAAAAAAAAAAAAAAGTTATTACTATAATTCAATATTATTCCTAAAGAAGAGATTGTGTCTCAGTCTCTATTATTTCAAAAGATTATATTCAGATTGCAAAATGCTTCCCTGTTGTTTAGATGACAAATTGGACATATTGTTTTTATTGGATTACACATAATACTCTAGAGATATTTGAAAAATGTTTCTAATATTTTCATGTCCTTATTTAGGAACTTTCTATTTCAGGAAAGAACATCTTTGAGAAGTCAAATCAAAATCATCAGTATAAATAGATGCTCTGAATTCTGTTTTTAAAGATTATTAATGCATATATTAAATGATTATATTAAAAAAGGGAGATGAGAGATCATGAATTCTGAGGTATCCCATACTTTGTATGTATTAAAATTACCATTTAATGACACTTTCTATTGAAGAACATTTTGTCTAATACATAGTTTTCCACCATGTAAGAATTTTAGAAGCTCTTAGATCATTTTATCATAACAAAATCATAATTCAAGGTTATATCAATAAAGGTAGAATCAGTTTTAAATATAGCTTAAAAACCTTTTTTAGTGGAGGTGAGTGATAAAAGATGAAATTTGCTCATAACAGTTTCATCCTGAACTAAGTCCAGCCTGCTTGTAAATGATTCTTAATTATTAGTAAAATTCTAGTTAATATGATTCTCTTAAAAAACTTGAAACCTATAATCATGTCATTGTGTATGATAATTTTTTGAGGCATTGCTGGGTTTATTTGGGATTAAGACTGTTATAGATTTGCTTTTGTGCCAAATTTTTGGAATTATTTCTATATGAATGAGGATATTGAATAGTTTTGTCAACCACTTTTTGTCTTTAAATCTAAGTCAAATGTCGGGAAGTGTGGACTCTGTTATTGAGGCTTGTTTACAAATATCTGCTATTTTTATTAGATTGATATAATATGAACATTATTAAAAGGGGCTTGCAGTTCTATTTAATGATGCATTTTTATTTTATCAAATTTTGGTTTAGAATTCTGATATATAAGATTGATACCCTGTTTAGAATTGATAATAATAGTGCTTTTGAAGAAATTTTTACATCTATTGTGCTTATATAACAACAACTAGTCTTTATAATTGAATTTTTTTAATTTTGCTTATCTAAAATCTCATTCCATTGTGTTATATGATTTTCCAAATTTATCATTAATTTCTTAATCTTTAAATATCAAAAATAAAGAGTACTTCTGGTTTTGTTCTAGGCTAGAATAAAATGCTTTCATATATACATATATATATATAAGAAATAGATGTGTTTAGCCACTGCTGTTATGCCTTTGTTAATTCTATCATAATAAGAGAGAATTGAAGAGATTATATTAATATTCAGTTTAAAAAATCCAGTACATCAGATCCAATTAGCTGTTCTTAAATTCCATCTTGAAACAAAATAACTTTTATTTATTAGAACTAGTTCAACTGTATAAAAAACATAAATCAGGAATTGTTTCTAATCTGCATCTGTCTATAAAAATGTTCTTCCTTGTTAGAATTATTAAGAACCTGTTTGATCCCTATTTTCATATCTCAAAGACTACTATGAAAAGTGAAATCTTCCATAAATACAGACATTGCAGGAAGATTTGAAACATAAATATTGCACCAATTTGTATTGAGAGGTTTATAAATGGTGCATATAATAAAAATGATCTATCCAAATAGTAATTGCAAAATCATTGAACTATATTCATTAAAAGTTGTTTGTTTTACAAATGATTTAAAACAAAATTGTCATACTATGTCCAAAATGCATTTTATCAACAATCAAAGAAAATCCATGAGTTTTGAGATTTACATTATTAGAAAAATGATTAATATTATATTGATCATTCAATTTGTAAATTGATCTCTACTTTTAATTGTGATATTGTTGATGTAAATTTTATTGTAATTCTTAGATAAAGAGAATATTGTTCTATAAATGGTATACTTGGAACTATGGTGGTCAACACCATGACTCTCATTATGTTGCTCTGATAATGCTATTCATCTATAATACTCCAATAGTTTTATTGAATATTTTTGGGATTTGAACTTAGACTTTCACACAACCCACTACTCTCAGTGCCATCTCATATTGCTAACACATCTGATCACACATGTTGAAAAGATAAATAATCACCAATATACATATTTCATGCTAAACCAGCAATCATCAGTTGGTCTAGATTACTATCCTCACACATATATACAATCAGTGCTCAGCTTTATATTAAGATAGCCAATCTTCATACTTTAATGGACAGGCTTCAAACTATTCCAATTCCCAACTCTTCAGCCTTCCATTTCATTGAAAATCTGATGATGGAACATTCAAAGCTGTATAAATGGATTATTCTCCTGTACATGAGGGATCAGAATGACTAATATGTCAACATGGGTAGGATGACAACCTTGGCACTAACAAAGGCTTTGAATATTCCATCATCAGATTTTCAATGAAATGGAAGACTGAAGAGTTGTGAGTTGGAATAGTTTGAAGCCTATCCATTAAAGTATGAAGATTGGCTATCTTAATATAAAGCTGAGCACTGATTGTATATATGTGTGAGGATAGTAATAGAGACCAACTGATGATTGCTGGTTTAGCATGAAATACGTACATTGGTGATTATTTATCTTTTCAACATGTGTGTGTCAGCAATATGAGATGGCACTGAGAGTAGTGGGTAGTGTGAAAATCTGAGTTCGAATCCCGCATATATTACATATATAAATGCAGGTTTAAGCCTGTACAATATATTAATTGAATATTTTCATAAATTTTATGTCTAATCAGGAATTTATCAAGATGAAATACTGTTTTTCATGGCAGACGATGCGTCTCACGGTTAATTCTCATTATTTGCGAAGTGAACTGCGAGAAAGCTGCTATTCATTTTTATGTAATAAAATAGTTTTCTTTTTTTTTTACTCTAAAATAATTACAAAATGTTTGATTAATTCTTTAATAATTTAATTTTTTTAAAAAAAAGAAAAACTTTTAAAAATAGTATTTAAAATTAACAATAGAATTTTGAAAATGTTTTTTTTTTTTTTAATGCGTCAAAATTAATTATATATATATTATCAAATTCAACTTTATACAAAAAAAAATGTATCATTTACATGTTTATATATATATTTACACAAAATATATATATGTAAATGTGTGAATATATAGATATAAATATAATAGCCTCCATGTAATGATTGTAAATATCTATAAAAAATAAAAACACATTCATCCACTCATTTATTCATCTGCCTTCAAGAAAACTTAATTGACATTTCAGTTAAGAACTATCAGGTAAATAGAGAAATAAGATCACGATATTTTTTGATCTTAAACTCAGAAGTAAAAAGTCAATAAACTCATCAAGCTGTCTGATATATATTGATAAGCAATACATTCATGTTTGTTTATTATATAAATAATCTTATAATAATAACAGTTACGAAGACAAGAACACATGGATAGACAAAACTAAATTATAGCCCTTATGCCCATGAAGCTGTAAAATCACCAGCCAAGACAGTAGCTGGCATCCGAAGGCAGAAGACATTAAAATTTTCTGATTGTGAATGGAGACTGCAATTCAATGATTTTTTTTTATTAAAGTATTTAAAATTGAAAATCATTTTCAAATGAAAAAAGATTTCAAGAATTGGAAAAACTGTCTAATATTGAATGAGAAGGACAAATGAACATATGTTTTAGTATAAAGCCCAAATATTGGCAATACAAGTAAAATAGGATTCATTATAAATAAAAAATGTGAAAGGTCAATATTGTGGAGATTAATAAAGTGGCAGGATTAGTTGTTCGAATTAATGGAAGGTACCAAATGCAGATAATTCAGATTTATGGTTCAATAAGTTCTCATTGTAATTATGAAGCATTTATATAAACAAACATGTATGGAAATTATTCTGTTAAATGTAACAAGTTAATGAAATACAGATAGCAAGCAGAAACTAAAGGATTTTTAGATGGATGTATAAAAGGTTTTTGATCAATTCAAACAACATTTTAAAATTGCCATTTTAATATTAGAATTGGTAAATGATTGGAAAATTATAACGCTGTGAATAAATTTCATTATGGTGATAAAAGTGAGAAAGAATACTATTGTCTTGTGAAATTTTCAGGGAAAAAAAATGTATATTATAAATTCTTTTTTAAAAAAATATAATAAACATGTTATGCATTCAAATGAAGAAAAGGCAAGATTAGATTAATATTTTGATTAATAAAAAATATTATTTTAAAATTGTAATGCTCTTAATAGATTTCACACAGGAAGTAATATCGATAAATAAGATGTAATATATATGTTAATGCAAAAAGAGAAAGAAAAAAAAATTAAGAAAAATAGTATTAATATTATTCCTAATCTTTAGAATCATTCCAATAAAAATTTAAATGAGAACTTGAAAATCAGTTTAACACATTAACAGATTTTGAAGATGATTCAGATTTAAATGAAATCAATAAAAAGATAACTGATATACTAGTAAGGAAAAAAAATAGCAATTTATGAATATTTTTTAATTTAGACAAGAAATAATATTAAAAACTTTTTCTAAATAATTTATTAAAAAGAATTGTTTGTAAAATTATATAAATAAAAAGTTAATAATATAAAAATACAAATATGAATTGACAAGAAAAGCTATAAAAAAGAATGAAAGCCTCAAAAGTATAAAACAGCATCTTGATATTACAAGGAAAGATATTTCTGCAACAACAAAAAAAGATGGAATTTAAAGTATTATTAAAATGAAAGATGACATGACCAAATGTGTGAAAGATATAGTGATAAAGAACAAGAAAAAATATCTGCAATTATTATATCTTCTGACTTGTCTAAAATTTTAAAGAAGTAAAACATGCAATTAAATCTATAAATAAGGGAAAAGCTCCAAGTATTAATAGAATTATAATCAATATTCTGAAAGAAGCAGATAAAGAAATAGAAAGATTGTTGGCAAAGTTATTTACCAAATGTCTAAATGATAAATATGTACTATATGTTGGAAGAATGCTGTACTAATATTAATATTTTTAAAAATGTGGTAAAGAAGACAGTAGAAATGACATATTATCAATTCTATTCAAAAAAATTTACCAAGATAATAACAGTTCACCTACAGCAAGATTGAATTTAAAAGTGTTTTTAACACAGTGAACCACATCCAAGGATTGAGAGAATTTATAAAAATGATTAATAAATATGAATTGCCATTATGTTTTAGATTTGGGGGTAAAAAAGGCATTAAGCAATGTTTCAGTGATTAAAGCATTGTATTATAAAGATATAGACCCAAGATATTGTTCTATTCTGATGAATATTTATCAAAATGCAATAACAATGATTAGATTACATGGTGATGCTTAGAAGATTAACACTGAGAAAACCATATGGTATCATATAGTCGCAGATTCAAAAGCCAACAGTTCTTAGATTGGTGCTCAATCTGTCACTATCAGTGTTCAAATGTCACATGGCCTCTGAAATGATTAATCATTCAATATTTTTTAATTAAAAATTAACCAAATTCATAACCATAAAGTATAGTCTTTATATGCTTTTTAAATTAGCTTAAACTTGAAAAAACTTTTTATGCAGAATATTTGTTCTTTATTAATAACCTTTAATGTTTTCTTAAAATTAATAAGCATATCATTTTAATTATAATATAAAATAGCTGAAGTTGATTTATTTGACTTCATCATCAAAGCAAAGCACAAATACATAGTAAATCCAATATATGCATATTTCAATTTAAAGCAATTCAAATAATTTGATAATAAAAACAAATTATACAATCCTATTTTAAAATATAACAAAAAATGATGCCAATTTTTTAAGGAATGCAAAAAAAGTATATAATTAAAATAAATTTAAATAAAATATGAAACAAAAATTTGGGAAGATAGATTTTTATTATATACATAAGATTAAAACTGTAAATTTATATAAATTCTTAAATTAAAATAATATCCTTGAATATAATTTTATAAAAAAATAAATACAAACAGATTTTTTTGTCTTCCAAAAACTATGTGAATAAGAAGGAATAATGATAGCAAACCCATTTACAAAAGTTTCAGATAAAGCATAATAATAATTAAAATTGTGCTCTCAGTGAGAAATACTGATTTAAAATACAATATAAATACATCGTTACAACACAGTCTTAATTGAATTTTTAAAAAAATTGCCTACATTATGGCACAAACATACAATGTAGAGTAAATAGTAAAATGAATTTTTAATAAGAAAATAAATATACAAATCAAAGTAACAATATTAATGTTCTACAATGAAAAACAAAAATTCCAGATAATCGACTAAGGGCATAAAGAAGCAAAAATTATTTGATGAGCTATTTATAGTGTACTGGGCAGAAGTATTACTCTTTGTCTAAGAGTTAAGAGGCCTGCAGTTTGATTTTTAATTGATCTTATTAAAATATGTATATTTTGAATTAGTTTATATCTGCTTAGCTTGACACATAGACGTTTTACAAATATCATATGTATAGCACAATAACAAAGAAAGCTATTTATAGTGAGAAAAAAAGCATTTCTTACTACATTTAAAATATTTTAAAGCTATTTTGGTGATTTCAAATATTATAGGCTTCTTAAAAACAATGTACACATTAAAATTTATAAAGCAGCCAAATATATTAAAATAATAAATAACAGTCTATTTTCGAAATTCTTTCAAATTGTCTTGAGAAAAGAATTTAATGCACATTATAGTCAATAATTCAGTACTGTTATAAAGCTGGATGAACATATATACATTATTATTATATCAACAAAATACTTTATATGGTTATTTTTCTTTAATGAGTTGAAAATAAATTGTCAAATTTACAGTTGTTGCATTCTCAGTCTAAAACTAATTTATTCTCTAATAAAAGTATGATTTTATCTATTTAAATGTAATGAATAATTTTGCAAATTGCTTTTTTTTTTCAAGTTTATAAACCTCATAAATCTGCATTTTATTATGTCTGCTATTTATTATTACGTGCTTTATTTTTTATTACTTTAGCATATCTTCTTTATATTATATTTTTATTCCTAAAAATATATGTATTAATTAAGATAGAGACTTTTAATATGTAATTTATATTATAACTATATAAAATAAATATTTTAATTTTTACTCAAATGTAAACCTGTAATTAATTTATATTCACATGTACTTTGTATGTGTATTTTAAATTTATAAATGTTAAGCTTAGTTAATAAATGGTGCATGAACAATCTTAGCAATATACAAAAAAATCTTTATTATTTTTTTAATCAAACTATTATTTGTTAAATCTGTTTGTATGTATTGAAAAGTATTTATATTCATCTTTCAAAAGATCCTGTAAATAAAATTTAAAAAAATAATAATTATCTCATCTTTTAATCATCTTAACAAACCTTTAAAAGACATTATAATTAAAAGATTCCACCAGATTCCAACAGTGCTGATTTAATATGCGCTCACGGCCGCCATTTTAAATTACAAGAACTGCCCAAACCATGCTGGAACATCCAACCAATAAATGACATCAATGAAAATGGCCATTTTCATAGGAAAAAAATGGAAAAACCCAAAATTTTCATTAAAAAAAACCAAATCATGTGATTAAAATATTAAAACACAAAATTGCAATTTTCATAGGAAAAAAAACAAAATTCAGCAAATATTTGAAATCAAATTTAAGGAATAAAAACCCCAAATCACATGATTAAAATATTTGTTATAAATGACATCGATTAAAATAGCCATCTTCAAAATGGCAGCTGTGAGCACATACTAAATCAGCACCAAAAAAAGATGTTGATATGTGTTGCATATTGCCTACAATCCAGATGGAACAATTTCATTCCAGAATTGGCTGTGTGATGTCACCTATGACCTAATTGTTTTAAAATCATGAGTATTCATGTTTGAACATCTTTAAGCTAATACATACATACATATGTAAAATTTAAACTGATAGAACTAATTGTTAGTTGGCTGTTGAGAAAATAAATTTGTGCACAGACTTTGACATAAAAATGTATGATTGGAATTTTGAGTATAAATATTACATTTTGTGTGAAAATAAGCAAATGTTTTACTGAAACCTTACATCTGTTGCAATTGGTATATAGAGAAGATATGAAGAAATTGAGTGTATTTGAATGGCATAAGAGGTTCAAAGATGGGCAAGAAGCTATGATGGATGATCTCAAAAACAGACAGACAAAAACAACAGTGACTGACAGTAATATTAACAAAGTGTCAGAAGCAATATGGTCAAAGAGATGATTAAGTGTGAGATTGATAACTGAAGAATTGCAGATTAATTGAGAAACAATTAAACTAATTTTAAATAATAAATTGAGCATGAAAAAGATTTCTGTGAAGTTTTTGTTTCAGATCTTGATGGATGAACAGACACAGCATCAATTTGATATTGCAACCAATTATTTTTCAAATACATACCTGCTTCCAAGAGAAATTACTTGTGATGAAACGTAGTGCTTCCAGTATGGTCCAGCAGCAAATTATCAGAGGATGCAAAGGAAATCCCCAGGTTCATCATGCTCAAAATTTAATACTATGCTGTTATGTTTCTTTGATTACAAGGGAATAGCCCACCAAGAATGTATTGAATAGGGGAAAACAATCAACCAATAATGTTATTTAAAAAGACTTCAGAGATTACAGATTCTGTTCAAAAAAAAAAAACCTAAATTGTGGCCTGAAAAGTGGATCATTCATTGTGATAATGCATCAACTTATAGTGTACTCATTGTGAGAGACATTTTGGCCCAAAACATCAATTACACAACTAGATCTCTCTGCCTATTCCCCTGACTTAGCTCTTTGTGAATTTTGGTTATTCCCAAAATTAAAAACTGTGCTGAAAGAATAACATTTTCTACTATAGCTGATATCCAACAGAATGAGACAGCTGCTCAATTGTATTTCTGAAAATGAATTTCAGATGTGCTTCCAGCAATGGGAACATTATTTTATCAGTATATACTTTGAAGATGACAGTAGCCACTAGTGTATGCTTCTCATGTATATTTTATAAAAGTATATTCCAGGAATTAAATTGTCATATCTCCTATAATAAAATCATAGGAGAAATTTGTTTACTTGTAATAATATTTGAGAAATTTATAATGTTTCAAGTTTTTATATATATGTAATATTAATTATTTTACATTTTTTATTTAAACCTTCAGTATAAGCTAAAGGTAATTGAGATTTTTAACTTATTGTTCAGTCTGATAAATAAAACTACTTTTTGTAGATGACATGACTTTAATGATTATTTGCCTGATTGCATCATAACTGAAAATTATCTTGAAAAATACACAGAAATTCACTTTTTAACTTTCAACTTTTGCATCTTTAAGTTTGCAAAATAATCCAATTAGTGTCTATGTGGTTTTCACCAATTATTTATTCATTATTGATAAATGGTTATGTAGTTATTTATAGTTACATAATGAAACAGGAAAAAAGTATATAAACTTTTGCCATCTCATTTGAATCTATTAAACATGTTATTCTCTTTTACTGTTTTCATATTTAGAGATGCCACAAAAAATTTTATCTTACACAAGTTATTCAAAATTCTATTTTGCCTTTATTTTAAAACATTTATATACATTTTTATTTTATATACATTATATATTTATTATGTGTATTGTGTAATTTTTATCGACATTATTTACTTATAATTTTAAGATGTTCAATACCTTTCTCTTTTATCTAACTTTGTTTATATTAACTAAATCTCTATAAAATTTTATTTCCTCTTTGCACTCTTTAAATGCTATTTGGGTAATTATCTTATAGTTTCAACTGTCTATTATTTTATAATTAAAGAATTGGAATCAGTAATGGTTTTATGACAACAATGTTCTTTGCTGCAAATAAAACTTGTTAATAAAGATATTAATAATTATCTAATATTATTGATTTAATTTTAATCCTTAACATTTCATTAAATTATCATAAATCTACTTATCAGCAAAAAAAATCTTAATTATAAATTAAATTGAGAGAGTGCAAATTTCTCAAGCGCTTGTGACTATTAGTAACCAATCAGATCTTAAGCACTGGGACAGGAAATTTAACAAGAAAAGAGTGGATTCCACTCTCTTCTTTATTTGTCTTTCTATATATCCAAGCCAGTCCAAAGTACTTATATCTGAGAGCTTGAATCTTAAATATCGTCACACTTAATTGACTGAGTTCAAATTATAAACATACAGCATGAAATCTTTCGATTTACTACGCAGTAGTTTTTCGATGTTATAACTTTGCAGCAATATATGTGATGATATTTAAGATTCACGCTCTCAGATATAAGTACTTTGGACTGGCTTGGATATATAGAAAGACAAGTAAAGAAGAGAGTGGAATCCACTCTTTTCTTGTTAAATTCCCTGTCCCAGTGCTTAAGATCTGATTGGTTACTAATAGTCACAAGCGCTTGAGAAATTTGCACTCTCTCAATTTAATTTTCAATACCATCTGCGCTTGATAAAATATTATTTACTTAATTATAAATGTAATTTATGTCCGTCTAAAGACTTATCTTTAAAAAGTAATGTTGTTTTATTCCTTTAGAATAAAAGTTTAATAAGATATTAATTCTTCATATTATTTGTTTAAATAAAACTTAAAATATTTTAAATTAGAATCATTCTATTTATGATATCAAAATATTAATATTGAAAGAAAATTGTTTTTGTCAGCATTCTAACCAAAATTGTTCCTCATTGGAAGAATTTTTTATATAAATAAATATTTTTTCTATTGTCTACAGCATTAAAATTTTATTACATTGTTTACATCTATAAACAAAAAAGGACTATTGTAGTACAATTGAAGATAAAATTGAATGTAATTTTTTTTATTTCAAAAGACCATAAAAATAAAAATATGAAAGATCTATGTTAAACATAAATCTAACGGTCAAGCATTGGTGGCCTAGTGGTTAGCATAGCTGCTTTCCAAGCAGTTAGCCCGGGTTCGCTTCCCGGTCAACGCATTTGACACATGAAAAAAAAAAAAACAACATAAATCTAACAATAATTTAAGAAAGGGTACAGATTAATAGATTTTATACTAGGGGAATAAATAAAATAAATATTTGTTTGTACAAAACTTTACTTGATTCAATCTATTAGCTGCCTACATATATATATGTTGATTATCGGTTTATAATTCATTCGGAAGCCTTATCTGAATAAAAAAAGAAAAACGCTTTGGAAATCATTATTTTTTTTTTTAAATAATAATGTTCTCTTTATATATATAATTAGCAGCACATAAATCTATAATAATATTAAATAACATCAATTTAACATGCAATCTATAAAAATTTTATTGCCTTTCAAATAGCAATATTTGATGAAAATTCAACCAATCTCTGCTAGATGTATATTTCTGACACAGGTTTTAGTTACTTGTAAAAATTTATAAAAGTTGTTATATTTCAAATTTTCACACAAAAATATGTATGACTGATTTATAACTCATATAGCAATACGAATCTTTAAACTAAATCCATTCCACGTTTGGTTTAACTATACTGGAGACTTAGCATTTGCATATCCACGTACAGTCTTCTCTCGACAGCAATAATTCATTTTCAATTTCTAGTGCCAGAAATTTTAATCAAAATATACGCCTTTAAGAATTCTTAGCTCTAACTGTAATAACTAGATATAAGAGCCATTGGATATAAAAAATTATAAAAGAAATATATTTTCAACCAATAAAAATTAATAAGGCATGAATTAGGCAGATTGAGTAGAGTTGAAAGGGTGCTAATGTACTTGTGGTGCATTGTATTTTGTTTATAAGACGTAAATGAAATAATGAGTTGGTATAAAATGTATTCATCTTTTTATTATTTAGCTTTTATAAATTTATTAAATTTTCATTTTTAAGAATATGGTAACACTTATATTTTAAATTTATTGTATTTACTTTTCAGAGTAAATAAGTCACGTAAAACTTTATTGATATCAAAAAACTAATGAACTTAAACCATTTCCTATTACTAACTGTCAAAACAATATTCTAATGTTTTATTGACTGTTTTATAAGTACAAGTTTAGTTTCATTTTTTTAAAAGAGTTTTTTTTTCATATATCATAGCATCGGCCGGGAGGCGAACCCACATCCGTCTGCAACCAACTACTTGCTTGCAAGGCGGCTGCAATGACCCCTCGGTTATCTGAAGTTGCGCTTTAGCAAGATAATTATAAATAATATTATTTTTTGCAATAATTATTATTTTACTTATTGCTAAAAAATTTTGCAGCCTAAATGTTAAAATGAAGCCTTTTGTTATTGAAAATTTAGTTTTCTCGTTTTCTCTTTTTATGAGACATTTTTGTTCATTTGCAAGTTTTAAAAGTAATAAATAAAACTTATTTGTTTCAATAATACAAGAATGAAAAAAATCTAAAAGACAATCTTCATATCAATTTGCTTAACTCATGGTAAAGGTTAATATATGTCAGATAAATATGTATTCTAGATATCATGATTACATCATGACTAAATTTTATGATTATATATGGGGAAAAACTTCATTATACTTCATTGTTTATTTATATAAAATTATACATTAATGTTTGCAAGCATTCATTTTTGTTGAGAGAATTGTGAGAAATCCATAATCTTCTAAAAGCAGATGACATTTTATTAAAAGAGATATCATCTATCTACTATTAACTTGAAAATTTATTGGGTTTTTTTCTATAAATAACAGTATTAAAATTTTAAATATATATAATTGTGCATTTATAAAGATAATCCAGAATTTAGGAAAATAAAAAAAAATATTTAATGGAAAGAGTGAATAATACTCAATGTTAAAAATGATATAAAAAAAAATCAATAAGATAATAAATAGCTATTATTAAATGTGAGTACAAATAGAAAATTTGATGATCTTGAGTCACTACTAAATGAAGATTTGCAAAAACTTTTTATTTAGCTTATATCAAAGACAACTCTATGTTGATATTAACAATATAATGTGTTATTTTTATTGATGTTGATTATGTAATAAAGATGATAAATTGAAAATATATGAAAAAATATATACTCAAACTCTTTTTCTCTAATTCTAATGTATTATTAATAATTATTAGTGCTTTAAGTCAATTTATTATGTTATATTAGTGATTGTAAATTAAATATGAGATATAATAAATAAAAGTTAAGTCCTAACACTGTAAAAATATTTAAGATGAAGTTTGTAATTTTATTCCAAAATAACTGTTTTAAATTAAGAGGTCTTTGTGTCTTAGCAGTTTTATTTTTTTATTTATTTGATTTTTATATTATTTTTATTAATTCAGGCAAAACATTTGATTCAATTAATAGAACAGGAGTATAGTACTGTTTGAAATTACAGAACTTAGAAGAATATGTACTTGCGCCAATGTTGTTTTAAGTTTTGGAATTTTTGTCTTTTGAACTGTTTATAAACAACTTTTTTAATCAATGATCAAAATGTAATACAGAATTCTTGATTTGAATTGATTAAAAGCAAAAATGAGACCTTTATTTTATTGGATTTTGGATTTATAATATGCTGATAATTGTATTATCTTTGCCAATTCTAAAGGCTATCTACAAAATGTATTTAATGTTTTGAATCCAACATATTTAGTAATTAATATTCAAAAACTCAAGTCCTTTATCAGCCAGTGATGGAAACAAAATGTTCAGCAACTTTTAGATTGGACGATTATCAACTTGAAAATAGAAACCAATTTAAATATATTAGAAAGTTTTTTAATTAGAAAGGTGAACTTATAAGTTGAAGCCTGCTGCATTTAACAAATTACAAAATAAGGTATTTAATTACAATGAAATAATTACTGCAAGTAAAATAGTTGTACTTAGAGAAGTTATTTCACCTACTTTATTGGATGGAAATGAGACTTAGTAATACTATTGATTAGAGAATTTTTACTTAAAAATTATAAAAATACATTGTCAATAGTTGTATTTTTATATGGGACTTTTCCCATCATCTAATATACTGTATTGAATGTCTTTAGAAAAATTTAACTTTATTTAAATATTCCAAATACATTCAACCGTTAGTAATAACACATCAAACAGGTTATAATATGCACAATGTTTTGAGAGGTATTAGTCTCCTCTCTTTTTCAGGTGTTGCTGGTCTGACCAGTGACACTACTAACATGGAATTCGAACCTGGATCCTTAGATTTTTGAGTTTTGAATTTTAAGGTAAAGCTCTAACCAACAACCATTTATGTTACCTTAAAATTCAAAACTCAAGAATCTAAGGACCCAGGTTCAAATCCTATGCCAGTACTGTCACTGGTCAGGCCAGCAACACCTGAAAAAGAGGAAAGACTAATATCTCTTGAAACATTGTGCATATACTAACCTGTTTGATGTGCTATTACTAACAAGTTGAATGTATTTGGAATATTTAAATAAAGTTAAATTTTTCTAAAGACATTCAATACATATCTTAGATGATGGAAATAGTCCAATATAAAAATGCAACTAAAACACCATCATCACAAACCTTCAGGAAAACACAATGTCAATACCATAAAACTAATTAATATGTTAGTCATATTTCTGGGTGTGATACTAGAGAGTTCTACTATTGTAAAATCAAACCTTCATTGGAATTGGACAAGTAAAATTAATAAACAATGTGAATCTTTCTTAAAAAAATGTTTTATAATAAACTTTAGCATGGTTTTCATGAGAGAATTAGAGTTTGTTGATAATATAAAGATTATTTTAAAACATTCTGAAAAGGAACAATGTTGATTGTTTGTTTTTTGTTGTTGTTTTTTTTTTTTTTTTGGGGGGGGGGTAGCTAAAGATGGAATACATTGAACAGCTACAATTAGATGTGATTTAAAATATTTCAAAAAGAAAAATTTGTTGAAGAAATTCAAAAACAGAATTATAAAATATGAATAAATAGAATAATAAATATTCATATTTAATGTTGCTTTTTTGTTGTTCCCACATTGGTTTGTATAGTATTGCAAAATATTTTTTTTCAAGTTGACTACAGTCATTTGTGACTGATTATGATGATTATAATGATAATAAATTACACTTATTAAAAATTACCAATTCTATTCAAAAGTAATTTATAATTTATTACTAATTTTATTATCAAGGTGGATTTGTGTTAAACTAAAGCTAAGTTTACATAGAAATTTATTTTTACCAAATTTCAGTCATCTTTAAAGTTGAAAGATTTTTTTTCATTAATTTAATAGTTTGAAAATTCTATTTTTGAATAAAAATATACTATTTAGTATTTTTTGCTATTTTTAAAGCTTATTTTTGCTTTGTCAAATATAATTTTTTAACTTTTATTCCTTTCATAATTATATAATATTGATTTTAAATATTTTTACTGTATATACTATTATAATCTTTAATGCTTTCATTTAAATTTAAACTACTTTTCTCTACTTGTTTATTTTTCCACAAGAACAATGAATATTTTCACATTTCTAATTTTAACTACATAGTTAAAAAACAAAACACAGTCTTTGAATTTTTTTATTATTAACAATTCCAAAAATTTTAATTTAGCAATCAATATGCAATAAACAATTTTAAATAATTATATTTATATTCAATAATCATTCCCTCTACATAACTAATATAAAGAGAAGAAATTAAAATAAGAACTTATAATTTTATAAAATCTATTATTATAAATAAAATATACTTCTTTTAATAAGAAAAGCAAATAGTTTGTACTTCATTTTTTTCAAGAGAAAGAGATTCATTGCTCACTAATACTATAATAAATTTATCAATAATACTTATTTTATTTTTCCCCTGATATATTTATTATCAAGCATCCAAATAACTTTCATCTTAATTTTAATAATTCTATTTAAAACATTCAAATGAAGATAAACAATATATCTCACAAAATTAACAAGAAGTCTTAAAAATTAGCAATAAACTTTAAAATGTTAACTATATTTTCAACATCAAAAATAAACATTAAAGAATATTTTTTTAATAAATCTTTATATTTTCTAACATTTTATTAGATAATAAATCACTTGAATAACATTTTTAAAAATCCAATCTATTTAAAAAAAATTTTATTTTACAAACTTTTCATTGTAAGAATTAATTTCCTTTAAATATAATTTCTAAAATACTTATTTAAAATAACATATTTTATCACTAGATATTTTTTAACCTTTTTATTAAAATATCTCCTTGAACAATAATTATTCATCTTTTTGTTTAACATACATCATTAGCTAATAATTTAGATATGATATTTTTAGCTCAACAACTTTAATTACAAATTTTTCCTTATATAAACTTTTATTTAAAATTATCTTAAGTCCATTTTTTCTTCTTTGTCTTTCATTTTATTGCTTTCTGTAGCAGAAAGAAGTAATATTAAATATTTTATTAATTAATACTAAAAAGATAAAAATATTCTTGTATGTATTATTTCTTGTTCTCATTGATATATATATATATGCATAACTTAATATATAAAACTTAAATGGATGCAATCAAAACTTTTAGAAGCTACATATAACAACCTTCATACAGCAATAAATCCAGAGAATGTAATAATACTACCTATTTCTGACGTCTGATGATTTTAAGCATTCATTTTTTTTTAAAGTGTTATAGCATCAGCCGGGACGCGAACCCACAACCCGGGCAACTGCCTGCAAGTGCAAGGCAGTCACACTGATCTCTCGACCACCAATGCAAGACTAAGCATTTGTTTATTGATGTTATTGGAAAGTAGAGCATGAAATTTTAAAAATTTAATAATTAGAAAGATCATAAGACCAAATATGATTAATCTAAAATAATAAAAGCACATTTTCATTATTTTATGCATGTGAAATGACTTTAAAAATATCTTATGACAATTTGAGCAGGATTTAAGAGAGATAATTATATTCCATTTATATTTCAAAATTATCTCTGAAACACTCTTTAAAAATTCAACTTTGAACTTTATAAAAAAATATACAGATGATACTACAGTTATCCAAGGTACAGAAATCCTTCAAAAGGTAAGGTTTGTTGCAGAAAAAATTTAAAAACGGCACTATAAAATGTCAAATAAACAGACTAATGGAACAGAGCGAGATATATGCAAATATATTTCAGGTGTCTGAATTAATTTGCATAATAATTTCAAAATTTATTTTTAATACTTTATTTTTTGTTTGTATCTTTTTTTTCTTTTGTAATTATAATGGTCATACTTATTTACAAATCATTGCTAATAAATAATTGAATAAGTAAATATTCACTCAAACAACTAAAAGCTTCGGTTTATTAAACATTTCACCATTGATATTTTCTCAACTATAAATACTTTGCACACTTTGTGCAATTATATATATTTGCATACAAAAAAAAAGGATTAAAATCAGAATATCTATGGATATAATTAAAAGATAAAACATGGTTGAAGGAATACATAATATCATAGTTATAATTAGTGTAAATAAATAATACTCACATAAATAGTATATTCCATACCAACCTAAATGCTTTGCATTTATATATAATAATAATAATAACAGATTATAAAGGGTTTTACTGACTAAATAATTTAATTGTTCAAAATTTAATATATTGGAAAGAAAAATAAACTTAAGATTACAAGAAATAAAAATTCAATATCTCTGAAGGAAGTCAGTTGAAGGATAAAAAAAATGTTCTAAAAATAATGTTGAAAAAAGTTTAATTAATATCATCTCATTTTTCTTCAATCTTCCGATTGTTTCTAATGGATATAAAATTATCTACTTTTTTAATATTGCTTGAATTTTGTTCTTTGTTTAATCAAGCAATATTATTGCCTCAAGAAATAAAATGTGTTAATTAAACATAAAATTATTACAAAATCTTCTTCATATAATATATAAAAAATTAAACGTTGAAACAAGTTTGTTTGTTTTTTTTAATTACCTTGACATTTTATATTAAGGTATAAAATGTCTCAAATCTACAAAAATCATAAATATTGAAAGGCAGTTGTTATTTTTTGTAGTCTTAATTCCTCAAAATTTAATCAATATTATATACATATATGTGTGAGTATATAAAAATTAAGCTTACATATTTAAAACTAATCACAAAATGCCAAAAAGCATTGAAAAGAATATTTGGAGAAATTTCATAGGATATATTAAAGGCATTATAGCTATATTGAAGCATTTGGCTTCAAAGATAAGTAGACTTATCTTTGGTGTAAATAGTCAGAATTGTAGTATTATTAAAATAGTAGTAGTGACGATTGTGACAGAATATCTAGAAAATAATGTGGAGGCTATATCACTAGTAATAAGATTATACAAAAGTCAAAGATTAATTGCTGAATTAATGGCTCTAAATATTGTTTACGTGATAGTATTTGAATTTTAAAATTAATTCTTATTTAATAGTATTAAAATTTTATAATTAAATTAAAGTATGAGGATTGACTATCTTAATATATATCTGAGCACTTATAGCCTATATGTGTGGAGATGGTAATCTGGACCAACAGATGATTGCTGGTTTAGCATGAAATATGTATATTGGTGATTATTTATCTTTTCAACATATATGTGTTCAAGTGTATCAGTGTTAGGTGATAGTGTGGTGAGTGGTGGGTCATGTGAAAGTCTGTGCTCATATACCCAATATATTACATATACCGACACAGGTATATAATAAGCCTGTGTGTTTCAATTATAATTAAATTAATAAATGAACATTTTCTTATTACAAATATATATATATATACCATGATTTAAAAGAAATCTGAATATAAAATATATGAAAAAGTGTATGCATGTGTGTAGTTTTAAATAATGTTAATTTAAAATATTAATATAAATTTAAAAAATTAAAGAAGTTTATAAGCCACTTGGAAGAAAACACAAATTAATTTTGTAAAACAACAAATAAATATGAAAATTTTTTATTCAGTATGTAAATCTGCTGTGTTCTGGAGGTCTCCAAAGACCAGTCAGGGAGTTAGATAAATAAATAATATATTTCAAAATGTATATTTAATAACATGATCACCATATCTTATGCTTATACAAACTGATTTTAAAATGTATAATCACTAAACATCACATGTTCACCATTTCTTATGCTTACACAAACCGTTTTCACAGAGACTAAACTCTCCATACAGTAGTGCCACCACTGCAAGCCAGAGTAATCAATGGATGCAAGAATGTTTGTGCCTAAAATCCATATCAAGTGCCTACTCACCCAATGCACCAGACTAGTTTTCAGCTTGTGGCTTTCATCAGTGAAGAGCCTTGGATCTGAGAGGCCTGCATCTAGATCCTAGGATCTAATGCAACCCTCCAGCAGCCACCTTTTACCTTATTAGGTAACTATAAAGCTTTGAGTCCGAAATGAAAAAACAATAAGGATTTTCAATGTAAGCTCATTAACTTATATAGTTGCACAGATCTGAACTCAGTTCAGAATCCACACTTTTTAGTGTCTTTGGTTCTTTAATAACCACAGTCACCATAATCCTAATGGGCAGGATTGGTTTAAACCACTATACATTACATGATTACCATTTCTAATGCTTGTACAAACTGTTTACACTGAAGCTAAACTCTCCAAACAGTAGCACCACCAGTGTAAGCTAGAGTAATCAATGAATGCAAGAAGGTTTATGCATAAAATCCCTACCTAGTGCCTACTTATTCAATGTATCCAGACTAGTTTCCAGCTTGTGTGTTTCATCAATGAGGAGCCTTGGATCTGAGAGAACTGCACCAAATCTTAAGATCTAATGCAACCCTCCAGTAGCCATCTTTTGCAGTCACCTTTTACTTTATTAGCTAACTTTAAAGCATTAGATTCTAAAATCGAGATGCAGTATTCTCAGATCCAAGACTCCTTACTGATGAAAGCCAAAAGCTGGAAATTAGTCTGGGAATAATGGATGAGTATGCAATAGATAAGGATTTTATGACAAACCTTCTTGCATCCATTGATTACTCTGGCTTGCATTGGTGGTGCTACTGTATGGAGAGTTTAGCCTCTGTGTAAACAGCTTGTGTAAGCATAAGAAATGTGATCATGTGCTGTTTAGTGGTTTAAAACCAATCCTGCCTAATAGGATTATGGTGACTGTAGTTATTCAAGAACCAAAGACACCAAAATGTATGGATGCTGAACTGAGTTCAGATCTGTACAACTATACAAGCTAATAAATTTGAATTGAAAACCTTGTTTTCATTTTGGACTCAAAGCACTTTATAGTTAGTTAATAAGGTAAAATGTGGTTGCTGGAGGGTTGCATTAGATCTTAAGTTCTATGTGCAGTGCTCTCAGATACAAAGTTTCTCATTTATGGAGGCCACAAGCTGGAAACTAGTCTGGGGATATTAGATGACTAGGCACTAGATAGCGATTTTATGCACAAACCTTCTAGCATCCATTGATTACTCTGTCTTGCACTGTGGCGCTACTGTATGCAGAGTTTAACCCCTGTACATTTAATAATATGTATTTAATTATAACTGTGAGATAAAAGCAACATAAAAAAAGTAGTAGTCCATTAATATTCTTAAGCTATTTATTGTCCTCAGGTGAAAATTTTTTTTTTTTTACACCAGGATTAATCCAGTTATATATTCGTGCTGTCAAATCAAATGTCTCTTGAAATGCAAATGAACATATATAATTTCTGTAACTATTAAAGTTCGCAATATCAATGCTCACACCGACACACGCGATTTATACATTTATATTAACCATCTCTATTGCCATCTTCTCTCTTGTGATTTGGTTAACTTTACTTTAATTACTCTTCGTTGGTAATAACTTTTTCTATACACGAACACGTACTGCTCCTCACTTATCGCTATTCTATTTTAATCTCTATCACTGCTAGTCTGTCTACTAGTCTATCATTAACCAATCTTTACTGCTGAACTGTTTATCAATTTAAAACCACCCTAATTTTTATCAGTCTAAAACATTTTTAGCTGCTTCCTCTTTTTTTTATCATTTCCAATGGGGGGGGGGGGGTCTTACCTACTTTGTATGCAACTAGTTTTATTTACAAACAAATTCTATTCTAATTAGAACTATAATTTGGGACGACCTCTCAAGCGAATTTCTAGAGTAATTTTCTTCAAAAAAGGGAATGTTATTAAAGTGAAGAAATCCGTGCGTATTTACAAAAATAAATGATCTTTATTTCTATATACAGTTCTGTAAGCACAGACTTTTTAAAATCATATAACAGTTGTTGTTTTTTCAGGCATTTGAATGAAAACCTACTGGGTACTTTCATTTGAAAAGAATTCTGAAGATTAATGTTAATATAATTAATGTTATATATTGTAGTACTTTGTCAAAAATGCATTATATTTATGAATCGGTTGAAAATTGGTGTTGTTTTTAATAGGTAAATAAATAATAATAGTTTATTTTTATGATTTTAGGCTCAGATACGAGTAGTTTTCATTGAAAGATTAGAATACTTATAACATATTATGCATATTGAAAATTTCAGAGAAAATTGTTTCCAAATTAATTACTAAAAAGAATATAAATTATTTAATACTTTTTGATAGATCTATTAATAAATAGAAGCGCATTTTACATTTTGCAATAAAAAAAATTTATTTTAAATAATTATACACTGTAAAGACTATATAATGTAATATATAAGGGATTCGAACTCAGACTTTTACACGGCCCTCAGTTCTTTATTAATAAATAGAAGCGCATTTTACATTTTGCAATAAAAAAAATTTATTTTAAATAATTATACACTGTAAAGACTATATAATGTAATATATAAGGGATTCGAACTCAGACTTTTACACGGCCCTCAGTTCTTCATGCCATCTCATATTGCTGACCCATCTGATCATACACATATTGAAAAGATAAATAATCACCAATATGCGTATTTCATGCTAAACCAGCAATCATCAATTGGTCCAGATTACTACCTTCACACATATGTACAATCAGTGCTCAGCTTTATATTAAGATAGCCAATCCTCATACTTTAATGGATATGCTTCAAACTACTCCAACCCACAACTCTTCAGCCAACCATTTTATTGAAAATCTGATGATGGAACATTCAAAGCCCGTGTTAATGCCAAGGTTGTCATCCTACTCATGTTGACCATTTAGTCATTCTGCTCCCTCATGTACTGGAGAATAATCCATTTACATATATATGTGAGAGATGGGCAGACCTTTAACACAATGTTTTAATATGTAAATTAACACACTGTACAGGCTTACACACACACCTGCACATATATAATACAATATAATATATAAGGATTCGAACTCAGACTTTCATACGATCCTCAGCTCTCAATGCCATCAGATTTTTTCAATAAAATGGGTGGCTGAAGAGTTGTGGGTTGGAGTAGTTTGAAGCCTGTTCATTAAAATATGAGAATTGGCTATCTTAATGTAAAGCTGAGCACTGATTGTATATATATATATGTGGAGATAGTAATCTAGACCAAATGATGATTGTTGGTTTAGCATGAAATACGTATATTGGTGATTATTTATCTTTTCAACATGTATATGATCAGGTGGGTCAGCAATATGAGATGTCATGGAGAGCTCAGGGTCGTGTGAAAGTCTAAGTTCGAATTCCTTTAAATAATTATGTAAACAGAGATAAACAGCAGCCTAACATAAATCATAAGCTGTTTGTTTCTCATCACTGAATGAAAAGAAAAACAATTGAAGATTCCTCTAAATTAAAATTTTAAATTTTTATTTTAGAAAATTGCTTCTGTTTAAATAATGCCTCAATTACTAAGTAAATTGTCAATTAACTGCTGAAATAAATAAAATCGTTTTACAATATATCCAATATAGAAAAAAAGTAAAGATATATAAATGTAAAATATAAATTTTGTCTGAATCATTTATAACCATATTGTGTTAATGGTAAATTAGAATTCTTTATGAAAATATGAATATTAATGTAACGTTGAAAATTTTGTACGCAATATCTCGAGAAAATGGAATATGGAACATAACTATAAACAAAAAAACGTACTCTAATATTGTGTAGTCTAAAAATCAGTAGAGATTATCTACATATTATTGAATAAGGCTGCCTTTTACGTTTGACGTCATATGAAAAAAGCTGTCTTAAACTTTGGTGTCACAGCGAATCTCGTAAATGTTTTTGCACATAGTTATTTTCTATATGAATATTAACGATATTATCAGAATATGAAGAGATTATCTGTATCTTTTTAAATATTAATTGCAAGATCATGGGATAATTTTCTTTATTAAAAATATGAATGAACTTTTATAATAAAAATGCATATATATATATAGTTGAAAGGAATATCAGAACTTTGTCTACTCAGGCAGTAATAATTATAGTATGTTATTTATAATTCATAAATGCATTTTTATATTTTTAAAGTTTGTCATTTTTATAATTTTAAAAAAATATATAAGAAATTTTTTTTGGCTAATACTATTAAATATGTTTTGAACATTTGTTGAGAATTAAAATATTAAATTAATTATATATATATAACAATAATAAGTTAGAAAACCTTTGTTAACTTAAATGTAATAAAATATATGCGTACATATATAAATACACTTTACAAAGTATCCAATAAATAATTAAAATACAATATCAATTCAATTTAGCCTAATGCATTTTTGTGGGAACACTATAATCATGGCTATTAAAACCTAAACTTAAAGACTGCTCCAGAGCCAAAAAAAAATTCTGCATATATATATATGTATTTCTTGATCATTAAAAAAAGCATGAACACATTTTTGATTCAGAAAGAGTTAAACCTGTTTGTGTAGAGCAGCAAGACTGGAAAGAAAAATAAAAGAGAAGTTGCACACTATTAACCGCAATAATGTTATTAACAAAACATCAACCAGTGTTCAATTATGTAACTATTGGAATATTTATGGGATTTTTTAAGAAAATAATACTAACTTTAACATATTTTTTAAAGCAGTCTTTGGGTTTAAGTTATAATAACCATTATTATGGTGCTCTGCACTGAAAATGCATTCTGCTAAATAGTTCATATATTTCACTATATTTTATTTTTATAGTATAAATATTTCTTATAAATAAATGGTATGCCAGCAAGAAAGGATTCCATTAAAATATTATATTCTTTATCAGTCACTGGATGTAAGTTGTGTAGAAGTAACCATGACTAAGTTGAATATCAAATAAAAATTAAAGAAATCTTCTAATTTGAGTGAAGAAATGAAAGATGTCCTGTCAGAATATAGGTATGTTCTCAAAGTAATCAGGAATCATTAAAGAAATGCATTCACAGGATACAGTTAAACAATTTAGATCCATTTCAATGTAAATCCTACCCCATATCCTATCAGTATAAAAATGAAGTAGACAAACAAATAAACCAGGAATAGGGTGTTATAAGAAAGTCCACATCAGCATTTAATAATCCACTAATCATTATTAAGAGAAAGGATGGTTCAGCTCACATGTTTGGATGCATGATTCATGAATGATAAAATAATTTGGAATGTGATGTCCCACCTACCATTTCAGGAATTGTTGTCAAAATTCAAAGAGAAAGGATCTTTACCATAGTAGATCTGACTGCTAGTTATTGGCAAATCTACTTACATCCTCATGAAATTTATTTAATAAATTATACAAATTTATATAGTTTTTAAATTTTTTATTAATTTATTATTATTATTATTTTTATAATACACAGATGTATGTCTAATATGTATAGGATATATGCTTACTATATATGACATGAATTTTTGTTACCATTTATGCTTGGAAAAGACTATTTAAATATAAACATTTTCATGTGATTGTCATTATCAAAATGTATTTATTATTATTATTATTTCTTTTTGTTAGCAAATAATCTGTAGTCATTCAATAATTGTGAGATATATTCAAGAGATAGGGCTGCTATAATAATGTAATATATATATATATTCTAACCTCCCCCCGCGCGTTCTCACCCCAAAAATATACTGTTTATTACGAATATTACGGGTTCTAGCTCAGTTAACAAATAAATAAATGAAATATTCAGCATTAATTAAAATGATTACTAGCTCTAATTTTAAAATACAAATACGGTTCAATTTTAAAATGAATTAACAAATATTTACTATTTTCATGAGACATGGAGTGACAATACGGGGAACGAGATAGACTACATTGAGACATTATCCACACGATACTACCTCAATGGCATAAGAACACTATTCCCCCTTTTTACTATACCAAATAACTAACTCATAGTATTCTTACGACTTTCTAAGCTCTATTCACTACGATTAAAATAATAATCATATCTTAATCTTCTTTATAACAAGAATCTAGCTTAATTAAATAAAATGAAGTAAAATAAAATAAAATCTCAGGTTCATAAATTGTATTCTAACTGATTTAAAATTACGGTAGTAAAATATGAAAAGGGAATTTTATGTCATAATCTACTACACAGCAACTAATAATAATAAAAATAATAATAACAATAATAATATAATATAATCTTATTTCTTCCTAAATGAAATAAATAAATACGTACGTGGTAGTATTTTAATAATCTGACAACAGAATACGTGTGGCAACATTAGCATATAATTTAATGTAATATTGTGGCAACCGACTTATGACCAATAAATAATATAAAATTATGATCTTTTAATTTTAACATACCAATAAATTCTCAAAATTATTATAACACTTTTATGTTTACCTTTTGTGCAAAATTTATATGTCTGTTTCAATTATAAATGTATCGTGATTTCATGCATCCATGTGGAGAAATAACAACTCGGACACAAAAACTTTAGAACAAATTTAAAACAAAGTTTATTAACAACATAAATAAATTAACAATATTTTTACACTATATACATTGGATATCCCTTACTTTCATATCTCAACTTAGTTTATTAGTTTATAAAATGAAATCAAAATATTATTTACTTTTCCTAGTTAAATCTTATTTTTTAAACACTTAAGAAAATACAGTATTATTACTTGATTTATTATTATGGTTAGCTTATTACAAAATGCATTTCTTATATGATTATCACAAACACTTTGCATCCCTAATATTATTAAAATTATATTTTTTACAAAATTTACATTCGTAGTAAAATTCTACAAAATAACAAATTTTAGTTTTATATTGGTTGTATGGAATCTTACAAAGTCAAAACATTGTTCTACATTCGGTATTAGGTTTTTTATTGTTCATTATCCGATGTTTATTAATCCTAATATTCTCATTCAAGCCTTACTTCGGATGATATAATTACAACTATTAATATACCATGCACAAGTATATGTTTATTATACATTATTGGACTATTTTCTTAATAAATATGCAATACTTATTTTCTAAATATTATTAAAAAAAATTCATTCAAATTTTATTATCACTTTTAAAATACTTGGTTTAGATTTCTTTTCAAAATCTTATATTCATTTCTGAATTAATTTTACAATGTATTATATGATTCTTTCTCTCTTTATGATATTTTGGACTTTCAATTTTAAAGTTACACAATTCTATACATTCCAGCAAATAAACTATTCTTACATAAACGATAACATATCTTCAGTTCTATTTTATTCATTATTTCTTTGAAAATATCTTTCTGACCGATGCAGATTCACGAAATAAGGATAGCGAAGATAGATGCATAGGATCAAAATACAACTAGAATATTACTCATCATATATCTTGACAATCATGGCACAGTGAATTAAAAGACACTATAGAGGAGTGACCTTTACCTGTCTACCAACCTCTATTATAGGAACGATGCTAAAGCTATTTCTTCAGCTTTATTATAACATCAAAAGTTTAAAGATATGCAAAAACACTGTCCAAACTATATGTGTTCAGTCATAGGGCTTAGTTAACTATACTGAAATCACACAAAACTAAATATGATCCAAATCCTTTATTTTTCCTATTTCTTAAAAAAAAACATCATCTTGGTTTCCTCTCCACTAGTACTTCCAAGTCACTATCCGATCTTATTTCTCAAGATTTTTTCTATACTGTACATCGACAAATACATATCTGCATTACTAACAATAATAAAATTCATTTATTTTAAAACTATTCCACTGTTCTATAAGACAGCTTGCTTACTACTTTCCTCCGTATATTTAGTCATATATCAAACTACTTAAATATCTGAATACTTTATCACATGAAAGTTCAAAAGAATCACACAATTGTTCTGTTAAATTATATTATTAATATACTTTAAATAAATTATTGCATGCATATTCCGAATTACTCCTATCTCATTATATGTTAAAAATGTTGTATAAAATGTGTACATATAATTTAAACTTTCACACTTCATTCTTAGGTCAATAGATGATCTAAAAAAAATACATTATGCATTATAAATAACTATTAAAATTACCAAACGACCTTTATCTCCTCGATCGCGTTCTGTAGGCTTCACCATCCATTTGATCCTTGTAGATATAAGATTCACATCCATACACTTTATTTTTAAACACTATTTCTATAATTTTATCAAGCTATTATATTTAAATTTTAATATTACTAAATTTATGTTTATATGTTTTCCCTAATCTCACATAACATTTTATATTTTAAAATAAATTAGTAAAAAATATTCCAAACTATATTTACTGTACTTCTTCATCAAATTTTCTTGAAAACCGTTCATATTAAAGCTAAAAAAAAATGTTTATTATTTCTTCTTCAGTCACTTAATGTTCTTCTCCCTGCTTGTTCAATTTTAAGGCAAAACAATTATTGCTCTGTTTAATAAATATTCATAGATGACAATCCTTGGTTTTTTATAATATTTAATACAATTATTAATTATGATATCAATTAATCCCGTAAAGAAAACGTCTACATATTCTCTTCTAATATTTTCTGCTAATATTTTCCCGCGCGACTTTTATGATGCATCTTCTAGGTACTTTGATTTAAATATTCAGTAAATTTTTCTGTCTCCATGGATCCATTTTCATTAAGTAATTTAAATTTCCATTTTCCTAATCTCTATCTTTATTAAGCGCTTTTATAATGAACACTTTATAATATTTTAATTCTTCTTAGATAAAGTTTTTTCTTTTCCTTTTTTAAAAAAATAATGACTCTTTCATATCATTATTCGGTAATTTTTCCTTTCTTTTAAAGTTCTGGTAACTATATACTTTGTAATGTTTCCTTTAAAAAGGACAAACATTCTTTCTCTGTTATAACTTTTACATAATTTTTTCTTTATGATATACGTATCTTAATTTTTCCATAGAGAAGAATAAAATAACTTCAGAGTAGCCTTATAAATTTGTGCGTCATAATTTTTCCTGACGGCAAATAACTTCTCTTTTAAGTTTTCCGTATAGCGTCCAAATTATATTCCTCTGAGTTACAATAATAAGTTTCTGGTTGAGCATAAATAAAGCTGTATCAAGGCACTTTACAAATATTTTTCCTTTATCATAACTTCTATATACTGTTTTCTGTAGTATTTCCATTTTACTGTAAGGTTTTGGCTAAACTTGAATAAAATATCCTGGTAAGAAAACTTTTAAAACTAGCCCTCCATGTAAAGGTAGTTCAAAATATTATATTTTAAAAAACTTTTAAAACAAATACAAAATTTTAAAATTATATTACTTTTCTAGCTTACGATATTATACAGCTAAAAAAATATGTTACTCCCTCCTTCACTTACACATTACTTTCTCCCGCTCCGTCTAATTCTTATATTTTGTCTGCTAAAATACCTCCGTTGATTGGTTAATGACTTTTTTAGCGCGAACAAATTTACACATTTTAGTTTTATAATAGATTAAACCTTTTTAAAATAAAGAATTTATGACGTCATGTCTTAAATATTATTTAGAATGTATTTTTTAACTCAATTATAATTTTATCAAAATCATTTAAACTTTAAAACAATTATTAAAATAACATTTAATATTTCAACTTTTACTTTAACGATCGATAGCAATTATATTTAGTTTTATAATTCACAAACTTTATTATTATATTCTAACAAGCGTGTGTGTGAAGGTATATAATATACAGTCACATGATTACTAACTTTATCAGATGATTTTTTAATTTACGTCTCGGTCTAAATTACCAAAACTGATATATTTTATAAAAATTTGGAAAATAATTTAAAAATGTAGAACTAAATATAATTCTCACCATCCTAAAGTTTATTTTAAAATATATTAGATTAAATTTGAATATTAATTATAATTATAATATTACATATAGCGTTTATTTAATTTATTAGTTTTAAAATATTACAATTGGATTGTTAATATACTTTTAACTATTTATAGCTGTATTATTTTATATGGCCAGCTTTTACAACCATAAGCAAGGATATAATTAAGCTTTATTTAACTGTTTTCTTTTAAAATAATCCATTACACTTTTATATACCAGGTATTTTCAGCCTTAAATTGTACTATAAGATCTAATCGATCATACAATTATCAATATATTACACAAACGTATTTTAAAATTTAAAATTTTTTAGTAATTGACCTGTCTACTTTATTATGACCTATAGATAAGGGCACAATATATATATATATATGTGTATAAATAATACTATGAATCAATATCTGTATTTCTTCAAAATAATATATGTAAACTTATAAATAAATATTAGAAAATACAGTAATTAAAATTTGTTAATATACATATATAAATGTCACTTAAGAGCCCTTTCAACTATCCTTGTAGCCTTTGTCAACTAATACTTTGAAAGGTCAACTTTCCCACAATGTGTGTGTATTTATATATATTCATATGTAAAATCATAAAGATCCCTTTATTATTTATAAGAGTTTATCATGAGAAGATACTTGTTAGAGTTATTATAACTTAGTGATAAAACCTCTTGCTAGATTTTTAAAAATTATATGTGATACAGAGGAATGTATAAAAAAAAATTTTTGTCTTAATTGAGGATCACTTATAATGCAAAAGAAATGTGTTTGGTAACTTAAAAGAGGTAAGTGTAGCTTAGAAATATTTACATTTAGTATAACTTAAAGATAATCTTAATATTTTTATCTGGATTACAAAGTTAGATAATCATATCCTAAAGAATAAATCTTTGATCTTGAACCATTTGACTTTAGCAAATGCTACTATTATTATTGTTATTCACAATTATTATTGTTATATCTTACTTATATTTAGGAAATGAATGGTCTTCATTCACACCAAATGAAACTTATTAAATATACTATTAACAAATGTCACAAATATAAATGACACATAAATCAGATTAAAAAACCTATGAAATAAAAATGGATATTATGCTTTATTATTTTATTCCCTTGCCATTTTTTTTAAAAAAGAGAACGAATGTATAGATCATAAATAAAAGATATACTACTTGTTTTCTTTAAAGTGATTTTGTTAATTTTTTGTGTTCAATTTCATCACTTCTCAATACAAGTGGGTCATGTTGCAATACTTGATTTTGATAATTTAATTATTTTTACCCTGAGAATATTTAATGCTAATGATCACTTGCACAAACATTAATAAGCAGTTGTATTATGTAACATTAATAATTTAATTATTAATAATTATATAATTATTAATGTTATATAATTTAAATATTCTTAGGATAAAAATAATTAAGTGATCAAAATAAAATATTGCAACATGACCCACATGTATTGATAAGTGATGAAATTCAAACAAAAAAAAATTTCACAAAGTCATTTTAAGTAAAACAAGTAGTATATCTTTTATTTATGATCTATATATTCTCTTTCTATCCATTTTTATTTCATAGGGTTTTTTTGCCTGATTTGTGTCCAAATGAAGACCATTCATTTTTAATAGAAATATAATATTTAAAAATTAAATTTTAATTTTAATAATTATAAAATATTTTTAATAAATATTAAAAATATTTGCTAACAAAAAATAATAATAAATAAATTTTGATAATGACAATCACATCAAATTGCTTATATTTAAATGATCTTCCCCAAGCACAAATATTAATCCATATCTGATAACTGCCAATATTCCTATTGGCTGAGTGAATTAAAGTTCTAAACTTTTGATTGGTTCAATTATAGAATCACTAACAAAAATATATTTGTCTTTTAATATTATATTCATTTTAGTTTACTTTCTAAAAAGCAAATTAATAATTTGTTAGATTATTAAAGTAAACAAAAAAAATTTTTCAAAAATAAGTTTCTATTTATAATTGATAAAAATAATCTATAGTGGAAAACATAAAATGAACATTTTGTAATTTATTATAAATGTAGCCTACATCATTGATTTCTTTTTCAATTTACTTTCCTGTAAAAGTAAATAATTTTTACTAAAATCTGAACTCTTCTAAAATAATTATATTTTCACACATATTTTATGAAAATAATAATAGATATGTAAAAAAATACTCTAAAACATACATTTTTGTTTTGAAAATCCAAAGAACATAGAACTGTCAAAAATGTTGACAAGCACTCTCTTTTATTAAAAATGAGAAACAATCAATCAGCACCTTGGAAATCCCATCTTTAAATTTAAATATTATTGATTTTTTTACTTGTAAAATAATTCTACGGATGACTGAATCATATGGTATGTTTTTCTCAATAAAATGACTGTAAATTTACTATAATAATGTAAAAATTAGTGGTTTTAGAGCTAATTAATGCCATTTACAAAAATTTTCATTGAGAACAGATCAAGAGTTAACAAAAATTCATATAAGACATCTATTATATATTAGGTGTATATGCTATATACAGTAGACATGTGTCTGTGTATTATAAAAATAATAAATTAATAAAAACAATACCTGCTATGAAATCATTGATGTGTCATAACATATTTAAAAAAATTAATAAAAATAACAAAGTGTAAAGTGTATACATTTGAATGTTTTTAAAAAAAATACTGAATTATTGAACTTTTTAATATCTTTTTTTATTTTACTTTTAAATTGGCAGTTATTTGGAGAATTTATTCAAGAATCTAAGGATCCAGATTTGATTCCCATGCTAGTACTGTTACTGGTCAGGCCAGTAACACTTGAAGAAGAGGGGAGAATATTACCTCTTAAAACATTGTGCATATACTAACATGTTTGATGTGCTATTACTAACAGTTGAATGCATTTGGAATATTTAAATAAAGTTAAATTTTTCTAAAGACATTCAGTACTTGTATCATCACAGACCTTCAGGAAATTATTATGTTTAGCTCTGCTTGAATGCTATTAACATGGAAGCTAATCTTTTATTGACAAAGGCATAAATTTTTTGAATAGTTAAGGTTGACAATTTTCTGAAGAATTCTTTTTGCATGTCATGTGTAGTTGAATTAACAGAAATAATGGAATTATTTAAGATGCTCCTTCCATAGTAATTCTTATTTTCATCTTCAGGACAGGAGATAGCTAGTCATTTTAGAACAATTTCTCTTCTCCCTACAGGTGTATTTTTGCTGATAACTTCCCCCCTCTTTCAAGTAGAAGTTTAGGGGGAGGAATCAATTTCTAACTAGCAACTTTCTTTACTCAGTCATCCTTTGGTTAATAAAATTAAGATAAAGTTCCTTTAGTTAATTTAGGTAAACAAAAAAAAATTAGCAATAACAAAATTTGATATTTTTTCCTTTTCCAGTCAAAACAATTACTAGTAAAAGAAAAAAAAATTAAAAGCATGATCTCCAATTTCCTTTTCCTTTATTGCATCATCAATTGCCATGACATTTTAAACTTAACATTTGCATGAGACATACTGATTTAAATCCTATAGTTAACTTACATATCTATTGATTTTTAAACTCTTTTTTTAAAATTTTATAATCATTTCAAATATATATAAACAAATGAATAATATAGACATCTAAAATAGATATAAACATTTCATGATACATAAAAATAAATAAACCTATATGTGTAAATCATAAATCTCTTTTTTAACAAACAAATATTTTAATCATTAGCATTTCCTAAAACAATTTTCATATAGTTTCTTTTATTTATTTTGTATATATCATTATCAATGCCAAAATAATTGTAATCATAAACAAAGAAATACCATTAAAAAATGAAAAAAAAGATAATAATAAACAAAAAAGTATAACAAATCTGAACAAAAAGAAAAAAATTGCAACATTTTCTACCACAAAGTTAAAAGATATCATAATATATATGAAATAATTAATTCTATGAAGGAAGATATATACATCTAACTAATAAAAGATATCCAGCATCTTTTGCTAAACAATACAAACTTTATCAAAAGAAAAAATATCTGCTTTCTTTCATTCACTTCTTTATATATATATATTGTAACATTTTCCATCTTGCTAGGCCTCTATATGCATTATAAATGCATGAGTTGATCAAGTTATGTAAAAGAAAAAAATGTTTCATTTTTTTATTTTAAAAAAAAACGTTTCATTATTATCCTAAAAATATAACTATCTTTCCTGATCAACTCGGCCTAGAATTATTACGAATTGTGCTATTGATGAAATCAGCTTTTAATTTATTTGATCTGGGCACCAGGATTCATAAGAATCTGCTAAAATCTGTCACCAGCATGTCTCGCAAGTTAAAAAGAAAAAATGCTTCTAAAGAATCGGTATTAGATTTTTAAGAAAGATTTGTTGACAATTTAGTCACAATCGGGAATAATAAAGTCATAGCTTACTGGTAAGTTTTGTGAATTCATGAAGATTGTAGCTTACTATGCATAGTTTTTGAGTTAGAATGAGCTTACCCATTAATTATTTAGTTGATCTTGTAGTCTATTCTGAAGGCTAATCACAGAAGCTTTTCTAGTGTCCATCTTCTTAATGATGTCAGCTAAAGCCCCGGTCTACTTCCGCATGAAGGATTATTTCATTGTGGAGTGGTCTTGGATTTAATAATCCAAAACCAGCCAAAGGAAAAAATAGAAAAAACAAGACGTTCTTCAAACCGGTCTCTGCCTTTTTATACTAGAGGTCCAGTTTTCAGACTTCTGTGCATCCTTTTGTTTATCAAAAAAATATATGCTGATAATTAATCTGGTAATTCCTTATAAAATTTACGTTACAAAGTTCTCTTTTTTTAGCAAATCTTTTGGCTATCTTTAATTAGCCAAAATATTTTTTTTTTAGCTTATCTTTTTACTTTTTAAATTCTTTTACTTTATCAGGATTAGTAATCTGCGTGTCTTTTGTTCTCTCCAATTTTAACTTTTATTTCTAATTACATAAAAAAATACGAAAGAACAATTTAACTTTCATTGTACGTTTTTTTTTTTAAAAAAATATTCTAACAAAAAAAAATCTAAGTTTACTCTTCTTTTTTTTTTTTAGCTTTTACCAAATGCCAATATATTTGTACCATATATAAATAAATGGTACAATATATATATATATTAACATTTACACTGATATCATAATCAACTGTAAAAATGAAGCCTTCCAATCTTTGCAATTTCCTTTTTCTAACAAATATATGTATATTGAAACTATTGGGTTTCATGGCAAACAATATGGTGTGTGTTTATGTGTATATATATATATATAGAGAGAGAGAGAGATGAAAGGAAAATTAGAAATAAACAGACAAAAATTTTTTCTTTTTTTTTGGAATAACAGTTAAGGATTAACTGTATTTACTTTTGGAGACAAAAATTTAGAGATGCTTCTGTTTTTTAAATTTGCATTTTTCACTCCCTACTGAAAATTTTGTGAAGCTTTTTGTTTTTAAAGCTAAATTTAAAATTCATGCATATTTATTTTCTAATATTTTAAATACAAAAAAAAGTCAATAGATGCCATGGAAAGCAAAGAGGTGGTCCAACAAATGATCACAAGTTCCACCGATAATGGATAGCCATTATATATTTTGTGATCTCAAACCTTCCATGTTCACTTGAGAAAATATTAGTCTGTGAGAAAATATTATGGTGGTGTAAAAACTTAATTTTTGGAAAGTTTATGATTATATTGGTAACCTAATTAGGTAATAATTATTAAAAATGAAAAGTCAGTGCATTTATATATTTATTTTTCACAGAAATGTTTTATTTTTAAATAAAAAATATTTTCTTATAAATATTGTTGCTATAGAGATTATAATCATGGGAAAGACTGCTGTTTACAAAATGAGGTCATTTACCTGATTGATATTATATTTAGCAATATCATATTAAGCAAATACGTTTCTCCTTAGTTTCAACAAAAAAGTAATCTTCTTCCCAATCTTTGTTAAAATGATAGATTAATTGTTTTTTGCTTGGATTACTCGTTTTGGGGTAAAATGTTGATACAATAAATGGGTGCATGTACTTATGTATGCACATTAGAAGTTATACTTCTTTGGCGTGTCTAAAAAGTTTCAGCATTAGTTTTAACCATCTTCAAGACTAAAATAAAAGCAAAATTATATATGAAAAGCTTTTAATTAAGAAACAAAAAAATTAAAAAATAATAATAAATGACTGTGCAAGTAGCAGATGTACAATAATATATTAAATTTTGAAATAAATAAATCATGTAGATTATTTTTCTTTTTTTCACTGAAGTTATTAGTACCAACATATAATGTAAAAAATTTAATTGCCTAAAACACTATCGTCATTTATTCTTATAGAATATAACTAATTAAATAATTCAATTATAGTGCCCTGAAAATTACACTTAAGAAAAGGTAAAAAGGTATGATTTTTATTTGTAAGATTAGAGAATAAGCCAAATTTGTATGAAATAAAAAAAAGAAAAAATTAATTACAGACATTAAGAGCAACATAAACAATTATTTTTAACAAAAACAAATAATGGTACTGGTCTATTAGCAGCCGTATATTGCTTGATGGCACTGTTTCTGTTCAAACACCTATTAATATAACATTTCTGGGCCTGCCTTTTTTTTATTTGTTATTGTTAGCATTCTAAATTAAAATTTTTAAATTTTGTTAAAACGTTTATTTTATGATTATAAGAATGATGATGTTAATTTTTAAATAAAAAGAAAACTTTTTTGCATGTTTCATGCCTTTTGTAATGAATTATTTTGTGCTGATCTTAATTTGTTTGAAAAAAAAGAAATCAGCCAACAGATTTTGTTATCAGCAAATTTTGTTTTTAAATATGTAATACAAGTGTTTTGAACAAATCACAACAACAAGCATTGATTCCAACAAAAAAAACTTTTTTTTCAAAAACAACAACTCAAAAATAGTAAATTTTCATTAACACTAACATTATTACTGTGTCTGGACAGCCATCTCACCTAGGATGGCCATGAACATGTCTTCACCTTTGTGAATGGATGACCACAGAAATTCAGTGAGGTAGTTGTCCAGGTATTTGCATGATGTGCCTTACTGTTTCTTATTCTTCCATTTCAGTAGATCCCACATCTGCTCGATGTTTTGTGTGTGTGCACCTGCACTGGAGTCTACAAAATGAAAGCTGTGGTTCACAGTCATGTGTCTAAACCCTGCCACATCAAGATCTGCTGTTCTATAGCCCTTACAGCAGTCTGGAAATATTGTGAATCCAGCAGTGATATTATCCTGAATGACATAGAACAGTGTCAATGCAGACTGGCAAGACACAGTGGCTGCAAAACATTCACTAGTCTTCCAGAACACACCTTTAAACAGCCACTGCTGCAGAAGCATTCTGCCCTGGTGGTTCTGTTCCAGCTGAAGAGTGTCTCATCTACTTCCACAATGAGTCTAGGAGTGCCTATTTGAAAACAGGGCTAAGACACCAGGCTCTCATAGCACAGCTCCTTCAAACCCATTATCCATTCAACAATGGTGCCTTTGGACAGTTCAAGATCAGCCATGGCAACTTTGAGGCTCTCCTTGTCATGGCTCCAGCAATAAACGAACTGCAACACTTTGACAAACAGCAGCCTGGAACCCTAAATTCATGTCCTCTTCCAAATGGAGAGTGATTTCCTGCATTCACACAAATAACACACAAATTGCCATTTTTCATGATGGATGGCCATAGCTTTACCACAGATGCATTTCTTGGAATATTGCAGTATATTATGTGCCTATAAAAAGGCAACACTATCACATTCTGCATTCAGAAGATCCCAAACTTTCAAATGTTCACTGTTGCCTTCAGCCATTTTATTTATCTCATACAGAACAATCTGCCACATCATGCTGTGCAAAAGCTTTTCCAAAATTTTAACACATTCAAGCATGCATAGAGAAGTGTGCTGACAGGGTCATAATTAACACTATGCAATACTATTACCCTTGGTGTGGGACAGAAAGATTTGGAAACCATATTTCAAGACTTCTGTAAAATTTAACAACACACACCCTTATATCAAATGGGAATGAACTGTCATTAGTGAACATATGCATAAAGCATGGCTACACATAGATATGTGTATGATTTCTGTGCAGTAGCATAGAGAACAATGCCATCATGTGGCACAAAATGGATATTATTAATATATTGTTGTAGTAGATATAGGTTCAGCCACGTGAATGGCATACTTCTATGCTTTTGCACAGAAACAATGCCATCAAGTGATGTACAACTACTAATAGACCAGTACCAAAATAAGATTTAAAAAAATCCAAAAGTAATTACACTAAATAAAAGTATTTAAAAAATATTTATATATATTATTAATATAGCATAATAAAAGAAAATATTAATAAGTATATTATTTTTATTATTATTTGTCTATAAATAATCTGACATCAATACCATCAGTGAATTTTTAACAGCTACCATATTAACTTTTTGAATATAATCTTTGACTGTGTTCCAAGTATGATATAAGGCAATAAAAACTCAATGTTAGGGATTTTAGAAGTTGGGTTGGTGATAATTTGCTGAAATAACTAAAGAAGCATGCACAGCTTTTTGTTGTGATTGAATATTATTTTTATCAGCTAAATTGCTTGCATAGACAGTTTATCACATTGGTATCATCTGAATTATGTGAATTCCAAAAAATTCAGCTTCAAAAATTTCATTTGAATATGTACTAGAAGGCACAGATAGATTAGCTTCAAAAAAAACTGTTACTGTCTTTATGATTTTTTATAAAATAGACTTCAAGAACTCATCCTATGGAAGATGAAATAATTTAGGAATTGATATAAAGAGGCATATGATAACATCTTTATCATAAAGCTGGAATTTATCAATGATGACAGAAATTCATGTGAACTTATTAGAAACTACCAAATTTTCACTAACTAATCTTCTCACTGAAGATTTCTTTTTTAATGGACTTTTTTTTACAGTTTTATATCTTTGGAAACCATAAGTAATCTCCAATTTATTTTTCTTAAAATAATTTTTGAAAGGCAATATCTGCTTTCTGTTTATGAATAATCTTGTGTTGATTCCAGCATTAAGTTTAACAGCTACCATATTGACTGTATGAATATAATATTTGGCTATGTTCCAAGATGTGGTATAAGATCACAACTTACTGGCAGGGCTTTAGAAGTTAAAGTCTAATGGGAATTTTCTAGACTAGCTAAAGAAACACTCAAACAATTTTGTTGTCATTTAATATTATGTTTGTTAGTTAAATTGCTTGCATTATTTAAAGTAGTGGTTTTACTAGTCAGCCAATCTTTTAGATAATTTAACACATCACTATCATTTGAATAAATATTTGGTACAGAATGACAAGGTTTGATCAAAACTCCAGAGTTAAGATAATGTGAACTCCAAAATTCAGCAACAGAAATTCTATCTGGAGATATATTGAGAAGTAAAGATAAATTGTACTTCACAAAAGAAGATAGGACTTTATTTACAACAGAATATCTTCTTGAAGTTCTAGTCTTAAAATATTACAAAGATGATAACAGATCTATATTTTATCTCTGATATATCTGCAAACAGACTTTCTGATGCTGAATTTTGGAATTTACATTGTTTTAACTCAGGATCTTTAGTCAAATCTTATTATTCTGCACCAAATATTCATTCAGGCATTGACAACATATTAAACTATATAAAATATCAACTGTTTCAAAATCTCTACTCCAAACAATACAAGAAATTTAACTAACAAAAGTAATATTTGACATCAACAAAAAGTTTTGCAAGCTTCTTTAAGTTGTCTTGCAAATTCTTACCAGAAACTAACTTTTAAAACTCCTGACAACTAATTGTAATTTTCTTACATCTCATCTTAGAACATAGCTGAGGATTATACTTGGATATTTAATTTGGCAGCTGTTAAAATTCAACATTGATATTCACATCACATTGTTTTTAGGCAGGAAGCAGATATTGCCTTTCAAAAATTACTAGAAGGGGGGGGGGAACTCTCATAAAGAAAAAAATGCAAGAAAAAAGCTTATTAAAAAAAATATTCAGTGAGAAAATTAGTTAGTATAAAACTAGCAGTTACTAATCAGTCCAAGTGAATTGCTGTCGATGTTAAAAAATTGCTGCTTTATAATGAAGATACCATAAATGAGAACATCCCCCATAAACATGAATGTTGCACTACCAAATGTGCCACTTTCCAATGACTTCCAAATTTTTTCATCTCTCATAAGCTGTCTTCTTAAAGCTCCAATCTTAAAAATTACAAAGATTACAGCAGTTCTGTAAAATCTAATCTATCCTTAGCTCCTGGTATATATATCTCCAAACAGAATTTCTGTTGCTGAATTTTGAAATTTCCATTATCTTAACTCAGGAGCTTTGATTAAATCTTCTCTTTCTGTATCAAAAATTTATTTAGGTGATATTAATCAGCAGTCATGTAAAACTTCTATAAACAATGCAAGCAATTTAATTAACAAAAGTAGTATTAAAGCACACCAAAACGCATTGCTTGCTTTTTTAAATATTTAACTAATTCTTACCAGAAACTAACTTCTAACACCACTATCAATTAATTTCAATCTCCTTAAAATACATCTCAGGACATAGCTGATGATTATCGTTGGACTTAATATGGCAACTGTTAAAATTCAATGTTAGTATTGGAGTCTGATTATATATCTAATATTGTATTTGCAATTTTTTATGTTTTATTTTTTATGAAATTTATGTTTAATTTTTATTTTTCCCGATATTTAAGTTACATAAATATTTGATAAATAAGCATAAAATATGATTATAACATAAAGTAAATGTTTTTTTAAAAAAAAAATCAATGCAAGTTTTAAAAGAAATGGAAAACATTTTACATGGTATTTATATATAAAGAACTAAAAGTAATTTTTCACAGTTCTTTCACTAAAATATATTTAAAAAATAATAAATTACATTTTCGAAATTAAATGGGGTTTCAGTTTCTAATTAATCTTTGAATTTATTTCATTAAAACAACAAAGCAATCTTAATATTAAGTGCTGCCAAATCACTGTTATCTTTTGGCAGCCATCACTGTTTCAGTTTTTCAACATTCTCAATAACATTATGTTTATCCTAATTTTTTTTTATTTTCAACTTTTTTGTGTATTACATAGTTTAATATGTGTTATTTAAATTTATCTACTTTTTGTCTATAACTCAATTTTTACCCACTTCCCAATATCTGATCTAATTGAAACTCTCTGTACATATGTATTCCCAATGATAAATTTTAATGTTCTTTTTATATGTAACACTGGGACTAGCAATATCTAGAGACGGTCCTTGTAATTTAGACCTGAATCATTTATTGAAAAAGTGATTTCAATAATTCAGTGTTACATAATATGGAAGTAAAAAGTAAAAAAAACAAAAGCAATTTCTTTAAATAAATGCTTTTATTGACATAAATGCAATTTCTTTAAAAAATAAATTTTCTTCAGCTTTTATAAAACAAGTGCAGAGAGCGCTGAAATTTAGAAATAATCTTACTTCACTTTTTATCAATTTTCATTGGCTTTTTCTTAAGCAATAATAACAATTTATTATCAATAACTTTTAAATCATATGAATATAGATTTGGATGATAACCTGCATGAACCTACCATACATTATTTAAATTTACTAAATAATTGTCTTTAATTAAGCTATTTCTCATCTATACATATATAATTCATTTTTGTCAATTTGCATAGGGTCATATGTATGTGAGATTAAATCAGCATCTAGATTATGAACTATATTTACTTATAATATTTATATTGGATTATTTTGTGGCTGTATTAAAATTATTTAATGGTCGACAACAGATAAATACTTATTTGCAGGCTAATTATTCCATAATAACGTAAAAACTTTATAATCTAATCAGAATTGAGATAGTATTTTCCTTTGAATAGTTTTGATTCTGCATTTTAAAATTTCAGTATATTTGTAAATCTTTAATTAGGAAAATCAATGGCTAGTTTTGAACACGATTAGAAGATTTCAGTTTGAATTCCATCTGTAAAGTGCATGTGCCTTGGTTTAAGCTACGTTTTTTTTTCCATGCGAAAGCTACGTTATTATTTATAATTTATATAAAAACATCGCGCTATATAAATAAAATATTTAAAAAAATTGGATAGAAATTTAATAACATTTAAAAAAATGCTGAAATTAAATCTGATATAAAATTTAAGTTTCAATATTATAAAAAAATTTATTGATAAAAATATGTATTTGAAATGAGTATTGATTAATTTTTTAATACAAAAAGTTGTCAAACCAAATTAAATTTATAAAACACAATCTGTTGAAAACTTAAAATAATAAAAAATATGTTGCCGATTTGTTTAATAACTTTTTATATGTGCTACTTAGTATACCAATACAAGATTTATTATTTGCCTAATTTTTAAATATCCTTTGTTTCTTTTTATACTTTTTCTTGTTTATTTAATCTTTCTTTTAGATCTTGATAGATCTCCATATGTTTGAGAAATTGGATCATTATACCTATTTTTAAAAAGGGTGATTTTTTACTTTTTGATACTTATAGCTTGGTTTCTATTATATCTGTGATTTCTAAATGATTGGACATGGTAGTTAAAAAGAAATTGGTGTCATTTTACTTAATAATATATTGTCTAAGTACCAGTATAGTTTTATTTTTAATAGTATATTGGATGTATTTTTAGTAGTATATTGGATGTATTTTATACTTATGTACCAACTTGATATTATCTCTAAATAATGATCTCAAAACTTGCTTTATATTTAGACTTATATAAAGCATTTGATTGTATTTTTTAAAATTTAACTTAAACTTTTATGTTCATATTGATTTTGAGGTCTGTTTGTTTCTTGGCTTGTGAGTTATTTAAGAAATAGGAAGTCAGCAATAAATATTTCTGTTACTAGTTTTTTTTTTTTTTAAATAGTTAATCATAGTATTTCACAAGGTTCAGTCATGAGACCTTTTTTTCCTAATTTATATAAATAATATATTTTCACAACATCTAGAGTCAAAGATGTATGATATTGATTTGGCTTGTGGTGCAATTTTATATAATTACCATGAAAAAATAACTTAAAATGATTTACTTTTAATTAAATAATGATTAGTTTTTAATTGTTTATTAATTAATTTAAAGAATGCTAAAGTGATAAATTTTTCTTATAACTTTATTCATTATTCTCTAGACATTGCTATTTAAAATAATTATTTTTTTGTATCGTAGTAGTATTTGTATTTATGCTAATACTTCATTTATTAATAATTATTGTTATCAAGATATATATATTAATTTTATATTATACTAATCAAACTATATTAACTTTCTTTATTCTCATTTACCATAAACTAAATATGTTTTGTTTTTTTCTATTATCTAAGTTTTTCCTTTGATCAGCTTTAATTACTATTTATATTTCTTGTTATTAAAACATATTGCTATAATTTATGTTTGGGGAACTGTTCTGCTTTTGCAATGACTATTTTGTCAGGTTTACAGAATTATACAATACATATTATTTTTATCAGATCTCATGCCAGATCTGTTAGATATATTTATGGGATTCAAAATATATTAAATGCTATTTATTTGTATCACATTCATATTGTAGGATATTTTGCTTAATTGTAGATTTTCTGTTGTAAATACATGATTATCCACTAAATATCAAACAATTATATCAAATTTTATATATATATATATTTCTTATAACACTTCTTTCATATACACATCAATGCAAACAAATTTTCTTAACCTTCTTTATTTTCCTTACAGTTTCGACTGTCCAGCAGTCTTCATCAGAGCTACAAGATTTGAACAATATAAATACATAACTATCATTTCACATATATATAAAAATACATAACCATCATTTCACATATGTATGCAAAGAAAGTGAAAGAGAAGAATAAGAGACTATATCAAATTTTCTTAAGACTTCCAGTTGGACACAGCTTAGTTATTATAATGACCCCAAATTATTTAATTTATTTGTGCAAAAATATACTTTGAATTTAAACTTACATCAGTCAATCACTTGTTGTATTATATTAAATGATTTATTTCCATTTTTTATCTATATTGTTTTATATTTTATTTTTTATATATTAAAAAACTTTTTTGTAAGGAGTAAGGAATTTATATTTCTGTATTATTTACTTGTTATTTACTGGATAAATAAATGAATATTCTTCATTGTTTTATTACTGTAATAAAAAACACATATCTGTTTTTATAGTCCTAGTCATGGACCAACTATAACCAAAAACATTACAATAATTCACAAGTCAAATGTGCAAAGAATCATTTAAATAAATTTTCAAAGGAGCCTCATCTTTTTTTTAATTAAGACCAATCTAGTTGGCAGTTTAAGAATGACATTTTTTTATTTGATAAATAAATTGGCATTTTGCAAGTTTATTTAATTCTTTAAGAATCTTATTTGTGGATTATTGTAATTATTTATGAACTGGTTAAAATTATTACTATTTATGTAAAATATAACTAAGAATATTTTAAACATGAATTCTCCATGTGTTATTTGTGAAAGCTGAAGAAAATTTATTATTTGTAAAACATAATTTTTTATTAAATTAATAAGACCGTGTAATATGATTAAAACAAGACAATTTCAGACTTCTTTTGTTTGTGGGAGTAGAGTGTTTCTTTTTTTGCTTAAGATCTTTGTTATTCTTCTTAGGTCTCTGTTAGCATTATACAAAAGCATCAATATTTTTTGCTTACAAGACTCATTTGATTCCTTCAAACTTTTTCCAATTATGTACAAAATCATTGTAGAATAAATATTTTGATTTCTTTATTTCATTGATGATGAGTAATCCGAGAAGATAAAAATTGCCAATTGTTTTCACATATTCGTCTTTAATTTTAATAGTCAGACATTAAGTTTATGTCTCATCAGCATAACATTTATCTTTTTCATATCTTTCTACAACCTCATTTTTTCATTTTCAATAAGTATCTTGTAGTCTTTTCTAATTTTTGACTGTAAAGGTGAAGAGTGATGTCTTGAAGATTGTAAATACTTCTCTTATTAATATTGAAAACATAATGCTCATTTTTACAACTCTAGATTCTTTCATTAATTATTAGTTATTCAATTTAAATAAAAATTTGAAATATATATTTAATGAAAGAAATGCTTATATTCAAATAAATGCTCTAAAAAGTAAAAAAATAAATAATTTTTTTTCAAATTTCACAAATAAAAGCTTGGGGGCGCTCAAGTTTAGAAATATTCTTTGTTATACTTTACATAAATAGAAATTAGATTCTAATGATTGTAACAAACATGTAATTAAACTATAATAATTCACAAGTCAGATTCCTAAAGTATTAATTTAATACACTTGCAAATAATGCCCATTTTCTTGTGTCAATTTATTTATCAGATTTAAACAGTCGTTTTTATTTGATTAATAGATGGGCATATTGCAAAATTGGAATTAGTTGCAAATTTATTTAAATGGATCTTTGGAAATATAACTTGTGATTGTAGTAGAAATATTTCTGAACTTAGTGTTCAATGAATAAGTCTATAAAAACTAGATATATTTTTTCATGTCTATAGTATCAAAATGATGAAGAATTTTACTTTTAAAATATTAAGTTATAATTCTTGTTGATAAAAAAACCATAAAAATTATTACAAAATAGAAGTTAAATTATTTCTAAAGATGACCCACACTTTTATTTATGAAATCTGAATGAAAAATATGTAATTTTTTATCTTTTAATACATTTATTTGAATAAAAATGTTGTTTAATGTTTTGTATATTTTTATTTTCTACTTTTTAGTTTTATATAAGTAACACGAATTATTAAAATCAGTTTTCCATGAATAATTCAGTTTTAAATTACAAGGATAATAAAATTAAAAGTTCACATTTTTCTTTAATTTTTTTGCTAAAACTATTTGAAAACTTTAAAAAAATTATTACCAATGGGAATGCACAAGTATGCAAATTCTCAATTAGATCAGAAGTTTTGGTGGTTGTAAAAAGTGAATTATAATATTTGGCCCACACATATAGACAAAAATCTTAGTAGATTAAATAAAAATGTATAAAATGCAGTTCTAAATAAATAATTTATTTGTCAATTTTAAACAATTCTATTTTAATATAGTTGTTTTATATCTCATTATTAGACAGTTATTGCAAATTCTTCATGACAAAAATGAATTTTCTGGTACATCCATTTTTTAAATATGTTCCTTAATTTAGTATCTTCAGCTAAATTAAAGATCGTTTTAAATAATGAGTATTATAATGATTTTCTCTAATATTTCCTGGCCATTTTGACTAATTACTGTATACCATTACTGAGTATTTTAACTCTCAATCTTTTTTGAAACAAACTTTGGATATCTAAAAGTTATTTTACAATGTAAGTTTTCAATTTGTAATGAATGATTTTCAGCAAAAAAAATTAATGTGTAATAGTCTGCATCAACTTTCCTTTCCTTGGCATTAGAATATAATTCCATTTTTGAATCAGTTTATCCTTGCTTTTTAGATTACATAGTATAATTGGTCAGAAGATTTATTGATCAATTTTAGTTGTTTGTAAAAAATTTAATATTATATCATAAATACTTAAAAACATTTTCTAAAGTGATCCCAATTCTAATCTTATTATTTTTATTACTGGAAATATTTGTGTCTAATTAATCTCACAAAAAATGTTTTGTAATGTGACACTTCTGTATATTTTTTCATCTCAGTTTATTTTTTCTTAATTCTATTATAAAGTGTTTAGGCATTTTTAGAAAACACATTCAAGGTTGGAACTTTCTTTTGATAATCTGGAATTTTTTAAATATTATTTCTGTTTTATTAAATTTGTGTTACCATTTATTGTTGTAATATTATTTCTTCTCTTGTCTTTTCTCAAAAGTTTTCTCAAAATAACTTTAATTAGTAATAAAATATTATCCTCTATCATCTGAAATCAGTTTGATTTTTGTAGCTACTTTATCTTGATCAAACTTATTCTCAGATTTATCTTTAATTATTATTATTTATTCTTCTATTTCACAGTTAATTATATTCAAAAACTCAAATAAACTTCTGGGATTATTCTTAATCTAGAATATCAGATAGTCTATGAGTTTTATCTGTGTCATCCAAGCTCCCCATACATGATGCATTTCTTAACGTGATTCATAGATAATTTTTTCACAAATAAAAAAACTTTTCTACATCTTATTGATTATTCTCTTTATCGGTAACTTAATCCACTCCAGTGACCCATTAAGTAAAAATTTGATATCAAATTTTTGATAAATAATATAATTTATGCTCTGACCCATATTCCTGACTAAATACTGATTTTATTCATAAATTAAAAATACTAGGTGACAAAAATATAATCTACTTGATCTTTAAGAACTGTATCCAGTAATATCCATGGCCATGTTCCCACTTGATTATGTGATTATTGGGAATAATATATTGGCAAGAGAACAATTATAAATTTCATAAACATTTGCTAGCAATTTTTATGCTTCCTTTTTGCTTTCAAGTCTGTATTCTGAATACCTATATCATCTTTCTATTTCAATATTAGAAAGTTTGTCTTGTACCTGATATAAAAATTTATTTTTTTAATCTGTTTGAGTTATTGCGGCATACATTTGCATTATTGAATGAATATCCATAAAATCAAATTAATATAAATCTGTCATTTCCAGTATTACTTCTAAAAAACAAAATATATGTATAACCATATTAAAGTTAAGCTTTATTTTATAAAATTAGCAAAATATGCCTAGTATACTTTTTGACTACTTAATCATACTAGTCATAATCATGAAATAGATGGTAAAAAGAAAATTGTGGCATTTATTAAAGAACTGAAATTCAATAGGGGATTTATATTAGCCATTTTTTTTGAAAGGGGGACTCAGAAATCTTTTATTGTTAATTGTGTGATTATCTCTGGCAATATGTCAGGCTTCTTTCACCTTCCAATTGGCATTGTTACATTCAGAGGAGACCATACTGGAAAATGTAGGTCCGATGTGTGGCCAAGATTGAATTTGTGCTTGTAGATGATTGATTTGGTGTCAGTTTGAGCTTTGGCATGGTATATAGATATCGATGTTGTGCAATTTGGATGGATAGTTTGGAATGTGATTATTCATACTATACAACAAGCAGTTAGTATATAGCTGCATGCAATTTTATACACTATTTATTTATGACTTCTGGTCAAATGGCAGGACTTTGGTGGTGTTAATTAGCCAATTAAGTGTGGGAGGGGTGCAAAGGCCAGTTTAATGAGTTAAAGCATAAACCTTATTAATGCCACGGGTAGTGATATCCAGGGTTTGTCATTGGTTTCTATTTATATCTACTGTTCTAGGCAAACTTTGTAATAAAGCATTTTCAAAATGTGAATACTTTACATCTATTCATCTGTTGCAACTCCACCCTGACCATCAATCTAAAATTATATAAAGTTGAACACCCCTATGCCTAATTTTGATGGGGCCTATTACTACTAACTTCCAAAATGATTGACCAACAGCTTATAGATAAATTTGACTTTGGTAGATTTACTCTCAAGTCTTTATTCAAATGTTTGATAGAATCAAAAATATTCAACTCAATAAGCAATATTCTTTAGCATCATTGAACATCACTGAACTGTATGGGTCCATCCTACATATATTATCCATCCAAAATATCAAAAATACTCTAAATAAAGCTGAAAATAACATACATAGAACCAGATTTATTTTGGAATGCTTCGATTGGATCCACAATGAGATTATTGTTTTATTTACAAAATGGATGATGGCTAACCTATGGATCTTCCCATAAGAGGAGTAATCTCAAGTATAGTGCTCAACAAATTTGAAGAAGAGATCTTACCTAAATATCTTTATGCCTACTCCCTCCTTGTTATATATGTTATGTGGATAGTGTCCCTTTTTTGCCCCCGACATGCAAATCAATGAAATACAGACTGACCTCTTAAATGCCTCTTTAATAAAATGGACATGAGAGAATGAGGACAACTGACAGGGTATCAAGTTTCTGAAATTGGACACTCAGAATGAAACCACCTACCTCAACTATAAAATGCTTGTAAAGCCTATTCATACTTATGGTGTCATACACCTTGAATCCATCACACCAAAGTCTCACAAACTAGCCAGTTTGAAAGCATTTTTATATAGGAACCTCTATCTGTGTAAATTTGAGTCGGATAAGAAAAATAACATCAATTTTTATATCACAGATCTAACAATATAGGATACAAAAACATAATTCTTACTCAAAACATTAAAAAATTTTATTCCAACATTAAACACTCATCCATAACAACCATTGACAAATCCTGGATATTACTATAATATTCCTGGTGCTACCCATCACATTATTAAAGACTTTTTTAACTCATCAAATTGTCCTTTCCATCCCTCCCACACTTAATCTGCTAAATGACAACACCAAAGATATCTGCCCTTAGATCAGAAGTCACAAATAAATACTTTACAAAATTGTATGCAGTTATACTATCTGCTGTGCCATATATTTATAAAGAATCATGTGCCAGCCTATCCACCCAAATTGCACAATACCAATATCTATATAACCATGCCAAAGTTCAAACTAGCCCTAAATCAATCTTCTATGAGCACAAATCCAACCTTGGCCACATCTTCGAACCTACATCAGCCAGAGTGGTCTGCTCTGAATATAATGATGCCAAACAGAAGGTAAAAGAGTCCTGGCAGCAGAGATAAATACACAATTAGCATCCCTCTTTCAAAAAAATGTCTAATATAAAATAACTTATTTGCCATTCAAATATGCAAATTCCCTATTGGGTTTTATTTTTTTAATAAATGCTACAATTTTCTTTTCACCATCAATGCCATGATTATGACTAGTATGATTAAGTAAGTAGTCAAAAGTGCACTAGGCATATTTTGCTAATTTTACAAAATAAAGCTTACTTCTAATACAGTTATACATATATTTTGTTTATTACCATTTTCTGAGATATAGCTCACTAAATTCTTGAAGTTACATACATTTTAATATTACATCTAATTACCATTAAATGGCAATCTCTTCATGTGCATCATATAACAATTTGATGACTTGATTTAAATTCTCTCACTCCAATCCACCTTATTTCATTAATTTACAAAATATCAATGATTAAATAATATATTCCCATCTTTGCACAAAAAGATTTTCTTCCTTCTTTCTCCTCACATTTCATAGAGCAGCAGGAATTTAAATGTTTTTTATCTCATATAATAACACCAGAAAATGTTAATTTAGCTGCATCACAGAACACAGAAATATAGGGTATTTTTTTCTTTACTAGAACATTGGCTATCCTTTGATTTCAGAGTAGACATTTTGTTTTTTTATGTTTATATAATTTTCCAAGATAATATATTGGACAAACTGGTGTTTGATTTCCGTCTTACTGCTACTAACATCGATGTGATCAACAGTTGAGCCAATAAAATGCTAAATCGTTGATAGTAAACATACATGACATTAATAAACAAAAAATAATAAAATAAATATATGCCAAAATATAAAAAAAAATGATGCAATGCTAAAAATAAAAATGTGAATAAAACTATAGGTATAATCAATAAATAAAAATGATTTATCCCATGTAGATGGCACTGCAGGTTTTCCAAATTTGTAATCGTTCGTTATGAGGCTCATGATTGTATGAAAGGTTGTAATAAAAAAACTGCTACAGCAGGCTATTCAATATATCAATCATATCATTTTAAGTTATTTCTAATAATTAACTTGCTAAGTTTATTTTTGTTGTTGTTGTTTTAAATCATAACTTGTTATTTCATCTCTGTTCAACAATGTATAGTTATCATTGTCAAATATATACATTCACCAGTTCTTCTGGTGCAAAAACGTCTTAGATTTCCCGCATGACAAATCATTTTAATATTTTATAAAACTAATTTTATTACTTGTTATTAGAATATTTTCTTAAATTGTTACTGAAAATCCCTAAAAAAAATTAAATCCCATTTTTTTTAAATTATTTATTTAAAAAAAAAAGTCCAGAATTTAAGGAAACCTAACTAACGGAATAAAAGTTGTTTTTATCTTACATCAAATCTATTATATAAATGAAAAGCTTTTCGCTTGGCGGATAAGAAAGCAAATTGTTTTTATATGGTTTATACATTCTACCTTCAAGTTGAATGTATTTATTGAATAATTTTGTATCAATCAATTAACGCTAGATTATAATCGATTTACATTTGTGTAATAATAATAAAAGAAAAAAAGATAAAATCAATATATTGGTAAATGAAAATTAATTCAATTTTACTGTTAAATGATAAATTTAAAATCCAATAATAAAATCGATAAAAAATTATATGCGTATAGTTTACCTTAGGCTTTTTTATTCACATAATTTTATTTGTGTAAAAAGATTATTGCTTTCATTCCACTCAATCTTTAATTGCAACCTATTCAAAATTTTAAAACTAATCTTAATAAATTTATAACAGTATGAAATATGAGAGGTGTGGGGAGGAAGAACTTAAGCATGAATCAAAATTATCTCTATGTGTAATGATGGAAGCGAGACTCTGTATTAGCATATATTTAAGATCAATGGGGAATTTTATTGACATTGAAATTTACTTAAAATTAAAATAATTAATAATCAATAATCTCAGGGAATTAATTATAATAAGAATAAATCAAACATGTGACTAAGGTTTCATGTGATTGAGTGAAATTCTTGATAAATTAGACAAATACGAATTTATTAATAAGAAAACTTATTAATATTTTATTTGACATCGCTTATGTAAATTAAATAAATGAACTTTAACAGCTTAAAGTACTTAACAAGGTTTTATTTGTGAAAATAACTTGCAAACATCCTCAAATAAATATTAAAGAAGATTATAATAATATTCTGAAGGTAAAAACAAAATTTTAGAAGGATTGGAACAAACAAAAGGATTAAATAAATCTCCCCAATATTAAACTATATTTGAAGTTGTTGATCATTTGGTTTATTCCCATAAACTATAAGATTTACACTATATTTACTAACTATCTACTCATTCTCCTGATTAGATATTGAGGACATATATGTACATAAATATGTAAAATTATATAGTTAAATTTGTATTACCTGTGCAAATAATTAATATCTTCAAAGTTTTAGAAATATAAAAGAAAATGCATGCATAATATTTATATGTAATATCAAATATTAAGCCTTTATTTATTTATTTATTTTTTTAAAAAAAGCTTTCTTTGAGAATTTGGGAGAAAGTTCTTTGTTTAAAGTCTTCATAATCAGTGAGGCTTATTTTCGAATAAAGATCAGACCGACTTTAGATGGTTATTTTCTTGACCTGGGCTAATTGTTCTTGCTTTTGAATAAAATGACAGTCTTCTATAACATTCTAACTTGGGCCGTTTGTATAGACATAAACAATTCTTTTTTCAATTACTATAATGGTTAAATATCCAATACAATTTATTTGTCCATAATGTTGTTACAAATACATAAATAGATAATCAATCAAAATAAGATTGAAATAAACAGCTATTAATAACTATATAATATTTATCAAACCGACTTTCATTTCCATTGAGATCTTCTCAAGATATTATACTATCCACTTCAAATAACCAATTAACTATATCTACTTCAGATACTGGGTATTATTTACATTAAATTGCACTTTTTTTAACTTATACTTATATATTATTATATTATAATCAAATAAATAAATAAATTTAACATATTTTATATCTTACATATACATACAATTTACAATATTCAATTAATAATGTGAAAGGCTAAAATCTTCGACAGTGCATCTGTCGAATGTTTTAGCCTTTCACATTATTATATCATCTGCTTGTGCTTAATAAATTTAATATTTAATTAAATAAATTTATGTTAAAAAATGTTTACATCTATAATTCAAAAAAAATTTTTTACAATTTTTTTCAACAATAATAATAATTAAATACATATCTTTTAAAAATGTTATTTACAATCATTTCCTACATTTTCCAACTATTTAATAAAGCCTGTTTCCCATCTAATTTTGCTGGACCTTTTATTATATTTGCACATTTGTCCAAGATTTTTTGAATATATAATGTTTTATAATATATTCTCTTATGGTAGTCTTTTACACACTTTATAACACATATAAGTTTCACTTTATGTCCTGTATCCAAATAATGCAAATATGGTCCTGATCTCATATCTTTTCTATTAATGGCTTGATCATGTTCCTTACCTTTTTAAATTGCCACTCTTCTGGTCTATCCTATATATTGAAACAGTAAAATATGCCTTACCAATCTTAGTTTCACCTTGCCTTCCTGTTTCCTACCCTTATGCCTTATTTAAAACCCTAATTTTATCGTATTGTGTGTGTACTGCGTATATTTGCCAAAATTCCGCCTAAACTTATATGTCTAATGGGGTGCCCAGGGTTTTATAATAATTAAAATTGTCTTAAACAGTTTTATTTTCAAACTGTCGAGTATATATTACGTATATATGCTTCTACAATAAAGTAGGTCACATATTCTCATCTACACACATACTGCGATAATATTTCAAATTTATGAAAATATTTTGTTGTTTAAAGTTTGTTTGTTTGAATCTGTTTATCTTGTGATATTCTATTCGCTATATTTGTTTGTATTTAATAAAATAATATCACTGATAAATAGATTCTGGACATTAAATTCAAAAGAAAGTTATAAATATAAAATTTTATTTAGTTTTCCAAAATCATGCCATTTTTCTTTTTAAATCAGTGAGAGTATGGAAAGAACAATAGTGGCTAATTTTAACTATATTGGCACCAGTTTTACTAGTAGATTTTGATAAGATTAAAAAGAAACAGTGCTTATGAGAGATTTAATTTAAAAATGCAGTTCGTGTTTTCCAATTTATTACTAAATTGAATGAATTTTACCACCGCAGGGTTAGATTATAATCAGAGAGAGCATATAAATAGGGCTGATTGATGATTATAATTAATTAATCTGCCTGATATTGTGACAGCAAAAGTTATTTCTGTAATTTTGAAATTGATATTTTCTGATAGCTTGTTTTATTTGTGTTATCGGACTGACCAGCTTGTTTGTTAGTTTAAAACAAGTTTTGAAATCGTTTAACTGTAGAATGACGGGATAAAGGGGCAATAGGCTGTTTTCCCTCGGGAACCAGTGCCTTGGCCATCCGTCATTCACCATCCGGTGTCCTGTCACTGTACCATCAAGCCCAACTGAACCAGCCCAAAGAATGCTACTCCTGAAATCTATATATTAACTGCTGCTGCTGAACAACAAACCCAGGAAAATCAAAATTTGCTTAAGAACTCTAGTACAAATTTGGAAATGCCCATGGACGGATCTGAAAGAATGAGGTAATAAAGTTAACCCGAGATCTCGTGAAACTTTCATGCTATAGCTAATAATTTTTATATATTCCATAATATGTATTTATTCAAGTGTCTTTTAATGCATGCTGAACTTGTGCTTGGGTTAATTTTCTATATATATATATCTGTAAATGTTTTTATTTAAATCTGTATTGAAATGAAAATATCTAATTAATTTCTTTAGGCAAATGCGAGTTACGTAGGGAAGGTAAATAATGCGTGGTTGCCATCTAAGTTTATTAAACTGCAAACACGTATCCCCCTCCCATCTATTATATATGTTTAAAAAGTATTTCTTACGTATAATAAATTTGTTAGAATAAGTATTTATTTCTCTAAGCTTTGTTGAGTCTGCTGGCAATTAAAAATATGAAATTTGAGAGAGAGCTATTTCTGTTCTTTAATAAATTGCCTTTTTTTTACTAAGTATATTTTAAAATTTAACTGTGTTGCTAGTGAATGTGCTTGGATACTGAAACCTTACCATTTTCAAAGGTCATCAACCGTTAAATCCGTTTCCCCTATTTTTAAATCTGTTTCCCCTATTTTACTCTACGGTTCCCAGTACTGTGCTATAATGGCATATGGGAATTATTTTGCGTACATCCCCACAGTTACGAAGCTCTTGGGTGTGGGCCAGGCTTGAGCTGTGAGTGGGCTAGAGATGCCCCAAATAAAAGACGAAATGCCTATCCAAAGCCATGACCTTTTCTTCATAGTATTTTATAAGTTGCATACTCAGAAACTACACCTCCTCCTTGGCATTATATCGCTGGCACCACCGTACATTTCCCTTAGTAATTATTTTACATGAATTCTATTAATTTAAATGAATTTTAAATCCGTTCAGCATAGCTCGATCTTATAATTTAGCTAATCACTTCACTAGCGACTCTCCATTTTCCATTTAAGATTTCAATTTAAATAATTTTAGAATATCAAAATTCTGTTAAAGACTCTACGTGACTCGCACATGCCTACCGTGTAAATGTATTTTGGACACAATATAAACTATAACCCAAGTACGAGGTATCAGCCATTTTGTTTGCTTTCATATATAACTATTAAATTTATAACTAAAATTTTGTTTAACATTTAATTATTAAATATTATCTTTAAATTTACTTCTTTTCTTTATTTATTCGGGGTGCAATATAAATTACATAGCATATTAGACTTATCTTTGGCACATCTGTAAGTTATTGTTAAATGAACCTAGGGTTATTTTAGATTTAGAGTCTTTTCTCCCTGATCACTGGCACTGGCATGAAGTTATACTATTAGTAGCATCAAATGCGTTATCATGTAGAGGGCATTGTGGAGTTTAGACTTTGGATTTGAGCTTGGGATTTCTGGGAGTTAATCCTTCCTAGTGTTGAGTTCCATGTCTAGGGTTTAAATTCTGCAGTGTGTTAACAAGATAGACGAGTTTTGACCATTACATAATATATATATATATTATTATATTTTCCACAGCTAATTTTATAAATGATCTCCATCTTGCTATTAACATCATTTAACTCTTGCATTATTTAACCATTTATGTAAAGACATTATTTTTCTAAGCTATTTTTACATTATTCTGTCATTTTTCTTTCATTAATCTTTTATATATCTTTCTGAATGTGGAAAGACATCCATTTACTATATCTATACTTATTCCTATTATTCATTCTATTCATTTTATTATCAAAAATCCTTCTAATTGCTTTTCTTTTGTAATTTTACATAATCATTTTCCAAGTTTAATTTCTGTTTATATGCCTCTTTTATCTAACATTATTCTATCATTTTAAAATTTAAATCCCTTTAAAACACCAATTTTCTAGCATCGTTGCTGACAGGACTTTAGATCAATTAACCCTGTAAACTTTTCATCTTTAATATAATATTCAGTAACTATCTTACTCATCATTCCTATTCTTAAAAAAATATCTAACTATTTTAATCAATTTTCTTCTTTCTCCATTGTAAATCTAATATTATTCTTATTTAATTCATTAAAAACTTTATTAATACTTCTATTATTTCCTACAATAATAATATCATCAACATATCTGTAATATTTTTAAATCTCTATTACTTATAACTCTATCAATTATACTTCCCTCAGTGCTATTTACTACAACCGATGATAAAATTGCACTAATTGAACACCCATTTACCCATTCTTTCTTTATATTCAAAATTTCTTCTTTATATTTAAAATACAATACCTGAATCTATTATTAATAATGCTTCATCAATACTATACATCCATTCTTCTGATAAAATATTATTTATTTTTAATTTTCTATAACAATATCAATACTATCCTTTCTAAGCACACTTTGATACATGTTTTCAATATCAAATGATGCTATCATTCCATTTCTATTTAACCTGATATTATTTAACTTATTAACAATTTCTTCAGAATTTTTAATATAATATTTTCCAAATCCTATTACTTCTACAATTTTTCTATATACTATTTCACATAAATCTTTAAGTATGTAATTACTAAAATCTAAAATTATTCTTATTGGCATAATTTATTTATGCATCTTTACTTTTTCAAACATACATAGATGTTTAAAGCCAGTTTGATAAATATTATGATATAGTAATAAATAGTATTTTGATTGATTATTTATTTAACTCTTTTCTCATAATTAACCATTCTAAAATGCAGCATCATGCCTCTTACATTTCAGCATTTTCTGATATTTTTCTTTGTCTCACACATTAACAAAATATATGATAAAATGATTATTACTTTTCACAAAATAATAAATTTGACTTCATTTGATAGATATTTTTGTTTACTACTGAAATAAATTTTAAATGTTCACATTTTGTTTCTGTAAATATTAAAAAAAATGAGATCACAAGCAAAACAAAGACTTTACATATCGTTTCTAGAAAGATTATTTTCAGTTTATAAAATCAATGAAATATTTTTTAATTCTTATTATTTTTAAACATTGAAATGAATAATTATTTATTTTTCTTATATCTAATGAATTATACTTTAAAAGTTTAAGTTTTTTGAATATTTATTGCAAAATTGCGATATTTTCTTACTCATAAATATAAAGTAGATTGTTTACATCACAGCTAGAGTCTTTTAATTTGCTTCAGGCCATATTTACATTAGCTGCTAATATAATATTATATGGTCTGAACAAATTAGAAGACTCTAGCTTTGATGTAAACAATCTACTTTATATTTATGAGTAAGAAAATATCGCAATTTTGCAATAAATATTCAAAAAACTTCAACTTTTAAAGTATAATTTGTTAGATATAAGAGAAATAAATAATTATTCATTTCAATAATTAAATATTAGTAAATACAGTAATCAAAAATTTTGAAAAGTACAAAAAATATAATAATTACTTAGGAGTGTTTCAACTATCCTCATAGTCTTTGTCAACTAATAAAAATTGCATCATTTATGAATGGATATGTAGGTGCCATGGTGGATATGTAGGTGTGGTAGCAGATATATAGAGAAATCGAGATGTACATTGGAGAAAAGATGAAAAGGTTCAAAATATGAAACAAAATTGCAAAGATAATAATAATGTCTGATATTCCATTTTTTCTGACCATAATAAATCATGTATATATGGTTTTAATTTCAATCATAATAACATAAAAATATTGCAAATTGAAAGAGATAACAAAAAAAGAAAGATAAATGAAGCTATGCTAATATATAAATACAAGCAAGACTTAATCAGTAGGCAGGGAGTTAAACATTAAATCACAGAATTATGAGAAGGTTAAAACAAATAAATATGCTTTAGTTATCATTCAATTTATAATGCAAACAACCTATTGGCTAATAATATTTTCATAAATAATAGTCATGTATTGACCTACACCATATAGTTTATAGCAAACAGTCATAAGACAATCTGGAAATTAAATGATGGAATTGTTGATAAACAGAGCAAAACTCTCCATACAGTATTGCCACCTGTGCTAAACAGAGTAATCAATGGATGCCAGAAGGCTTGTGCATAAAATCCCTATCTAATGCCTACTCATCCAATATCCCCAGACTAGTTTCTGGCTTGTGGCCTTCGTCAGTGAGGAGCTTTGGATCTGAGAGCACTGCATCTAGATCTTAGGATCTAATGCAACCCTCTAGCAACCACCTTTTATCTCAGCTTAACTACTAAACTATGAGAATGAAATTGAAAACACAAAAAATATTTTCAATCTAAGCTCAATAGCTTAAATAGTCATATGGGTCTGAACTCAGTTCAGCACCCATACATTTTTTCTTTCTCTTTTACAACCATAGCCACCACTATCCTATTACAGGATTGGTGTTAAACCACTAAGCATCACATGATCACATTTCCTATACTAGCACATTAATTGTTATAAACAGAGCAAAACTCTCCATACATATCCACCTGTCTAAACAGAGTAATCAATGGATGCCAGAAGGCTTATAAAATCCCTATCTAATGCCTACTCATCCAATATCCCCAGATAGTTTCTGCTTGTGCCTTCTCAGTGAGGAGCTTTGGATCTGAGAGCACTCATCTAGATCTTAGGATCTAATGCAACCCTCTACCACCTTTTATCTCAGCTAACTACTAAACTATGAGAATGAAATTGAAAACACAAAAAATATTTTCAATCTAAGCTCAATAGCTTAAATAGTCATATGGGTCTGAACTCAGTTCAGCACCCATACATTTTGGTGTCTTTGGCTCTTTTACAACCATAGCCACCACTATCCTATTAGGCAGGATTGGTGTTAAACCACTAAGCATCACATGATCACATTTCCTATACTAGCACATTAATTGTTGATAAACAGAGCAAAACTCTCCATACAGTATTGCCACCTGTGCTAAACAGAGTAATCAATGGATGCCAGAAGGCTTGTGCATAAAATCCCTATCTAATGCCTACTCATCCAATATCCCCAGACTAGTTTCTGGCTTGTGGCCTTCGTCAGTGAGGAGCTTTGGATCTGAGAGCACTGCATCTAGATCTTAGGATCTAATGCAACCCTCTAGCAACCACCTTTTATCTCAGCTTAACTACTAAACTATGAGAATGAAATTGAAAACACAAAAAATATTTTCAATCTAAGCTCAATAGCTTAAATAGTCATATGGGTCTGAACTCAGTTCAGCACCCATACATTTTGGTGTCTTTGGCTCTTTTACAACCATAGCCACCACTATCCTATTAGGCAGGATTGGTGTTAAACCATTAAGCATCACATGATCACATTTCCTATACTAGCACATTAATTGTTGATAAACAGAGCAAAACTCTCCATACAGTATTGCCACCTGTGCTAAACAGAGTAATCAATGGATGCCAGAAGGCTTGTGCATAAAATCCCTATCTAATGCCTACTCATCCAATATCCCCAGACTAGTTTCTGGCTTGTGGCCTTCGTCAGTGAGGAGCTTTGGATCTGAGAGCACTGCATCTAGATCTTAGGATCTAATGCAACCCTCTAGCAACCACCTTTTATCTCAGCTTAACTACTAAACTATGAGAATGAAATTGAAAACACAAAAAATATTTTCAATCTAAGCTCAATAGCTTAAATAGTCATATGGGTCTGAACTCAGTTCAGCACCCATACATTTTGGTGTCTTTGGCTCTTTTACAACCATAGCCACCACTATCCTATTAGGCAGGATTGGTGTTAAACCATTAAGCATCACATGATCACATTTCCTATACTAGCACATTAATTGTTGATAAACAGAGCAAAACTCTCCATACAGTATTGCCACCTGTGCTAAACAGAGTAATCAATGGATGCCAGAAGGCTTGTGCATAAAATCCCTATCTAATGCCTACTCATCCAATATCCCCAGACTAGTTTCTGGCTTGTGGCCTTCGTCAGTGAGGAGCTTTAGCACAGGTGGCAATACTGTATGGAGAGTTTTGCTCTGTTTATCAACAATTAATGTGCTAGTATAGGAAATGTGATCATGTGATGCTTAGTGGTTTAACACCAATCCTGCCTAATAGGATAGTGGTGGCTATGGTTGTAAAAGAGCCAAAGACACCAAAATGTATGGGTGCTGAACTGAGTTCAGACCCATATGACTATTTAAGCTATTGAGCTTAGATTGAAAATATTTTTTGTGTTTTCAATTTCATTCTCATAGTTTAGTAGTTAAGCTGAGATAAAAGGTGGTTGCTAGAGGGTTGCATTAGATCCTAAGATCTAGATGCAGTGCTCTCAGATCCAAAGCTCCTCACTGACGAAGGCCACAAGCCAGAAACTAGTCTGGGGATATTGGATGAGTAGGCATTAGATAGGGATTTTATGCACAAGCCTTCTGGCATCCATTGATTACTCTGTTTAGCACAGGTGGCAATACTGTATGGAGAGTTTTGCTCTGTTTATCAACAATTAATGTGCTAGTATAGGAAATGTGATCATGTGATGCTTAGTGGTTTAACACCAATCCTGCCTAATAGGATAGTGGTGGCTATGGTTGTAAAAGAGCCAAAGACACCAAAATGTATGGGTGCGAACTGAGTTCAGACCCATATGACTATATAAGCTATTGAGCTTAGATTGAAAATATTTTTGTGTTTTCAATTTTATTCTCATAGTTTTGTAGTTAAGTGGAGATAAAAGGTGGTTGCTAGAGGGTTGCATTAGATCCTAAGATCTAGATGCAGTGCTCTCAGATCCAAAACTCCTCACTGGCGAAGGCCACAAGCCAGAAACTAGTCTGGGGATATTGGATGAGTAGGCATTAGATAGGGATTTTATGCACAAGCCTTCTGGCATCCATTGATTACTCTGTTTAGCACAGGTGGCAATACTGTATGGAGAGTTTTGCTCTGTTTATCAACAATTAATGTGCTAGTATAGGAAATGTGATCATGTGATGCTTAGTGGTTTAACACCAATCCTGCCTAATAGGATAGTGGTGGCTATGGTTGTAAAAGAGCCAAAGACACCAAAATGTATGGGTGCTGAACTGAGTTCAGACCCATATGACTATTTAAGCTATTGAGCTTAGATTGAAAATATTTTTTGTGTTTTCAATTTCATTCTCATAGTTTAGTAGTTAAGCTGAGATAAAGGTGGTTGCTAGAGGGTTGCATTAGATCCTAAGATCTAGATGCAGTGCTCTCAGATCCAAAGCTCCTCACTGACGAAGGCCACAAGCCAGAAACTAGTCTGGGGATATTGGATGAGTAGGCATTAGATAGGGATTTTATGCACAAGCCTTCTGGCATCCATTGATTACTCTGTTTAGCACAGGTGGCAATACTGTATGGAGAGTTTTGCTCTGTTTATCAACAATTAATGTGCTAGTATAGGAAATGTGATCATGTGATGCTTAGTGGTTTAACACCAATCCTGCCTAATAGGATAGTGGTGGCTATGGTTGTAAAAGAGCCAAAGACACCAAAATGTATGGGTGCTGAACTGAGTTCAGACCCATATGACTATTTAAGCTATTGAGCTTAGATTGAAAATATTTTTTGTGTTTTCAATTTCATTCTCATAGTTTAGTAGTTAAGCTGAGATAAAAGGTGGTTGCTAGAGGGTTGCATTAGATCCTAAGATCTAGATGCAGTGCTCTCAGATCCAAAGCTCCTCACTGACGAAGGCCACAAGCCAGAAACTAGTCTGGGGATATTGGATGAGTAGGCATTAGATAGGGATTTTATGCACAAGCCTTCTGGCATCCATTGATTACTCTGTTTAGCACAGGTGGCAATACTGTATGGAGAGTTTTGCTCTGTTTATCAACAATTAATGTGCTAGTATAGGAAATGTGATCATGTGATGGAATTGATGTTTATGCAATTGCATATTATTTTCTTTACAGTACTTTCAATATATTAGCATTTAAATCAGGTTTACACTTTTACATAGTAACAAATTATTTGATTTGGTATTGATAAATAATTAGAAGATCATTATAATTGTTTTATTAATTATATGCAATAGTTATTTTGAATAAAAATTTTATCTCTATGCTAGCTTGATAGTTTATAAAATACAAATATATTAATTATCTAGAATAAATAAAGACAATTATAATTGGATGCCTGCATATTTTTTTAAACTATTATTTATTGGATTTATATTATAGTAATTTACTATTTAACCAATAAACATCACATGATCACCATTCTTTATGCTTACACAAGCTATTTACACAGAGGTTAAATTCTCCATACAGTAGCACCACTGTGCAGGCCAGGGTAATCAATGGATGCAAGAAAATTTGTGCATAAAATCCCCATATACTGCTTACTCATTCAATATTCCCAGACTAGGTTTTAGCTTGCGACTTTCATCAGTGAGAAGCACTGGATTTGAGAGAACTGCACCTAGATCTTATGATCCAATGCAACTCTCCAGCAGCCACCTTTTACCTTATTAGCTAACTATAAAGCTTTGAGTCAAAAATAAAAACACAAAAATGTTTTCAATTCAATCGCATTAGATTGTCATCCTGCCCAATAGGATTATGGTGGTTCTTATTATTAAAGAACCAAACACACCAAAAAGTATTGATGCTGAATTAATTTCAGATCTGTACAACTATACAAGCTAATAAGCTCAAATTGAAAACACTTTTGTATTCATTTTGGACTCAAAGCTTTATAGTTAGCTAATTTGGTAAAAGATGGCTGCTGGAGGGTTGCATTAGATCCTAAGATCTTATGCTTTCAAATCCAAGACTCCTCACTGATGAAAGTCATAAACTAGAAACTAGTCTTAGTGGTGCTACTGTATGGAGAGTTTAGCATCTGTGAATTTACTATTTAGTTATAAAGAAGATTATAGCATATATTGAAATTTGAATTTGAATCCCATTAAATAGAATAATTTACTTTGATTAAATTTAAAGCTCATCAGTCTAGATTGTAAATTTAATTTAAAAATTAAGCTTTTAATATTATTATTTGATTATAATAGAGTATTTATAATACTATACATTTTAGGGTAATTGTAATTTAGAGTTTAATAACTTGGCTTTATTGATTTGAAGCATAAATCATTGTGATTTGCTAATCATATTTGTATAAGTGTCAAATAAGAATCTCGTTTATTTTATGTCATAATGATTGGATATTATAAATTGTAAGGTTATTTGAAGCATTGATATTTATTTTATATTATTGTAAGTTGGTGAAGATGGTGAGATATACTAGATTAATCCATCGTGGGTATTGTATTTTATTATAGTTTAGTATTGAGATATTTTATTTTTATAACAATTTGATGTTCTGAATTTACAGGGTTTTAAAAAGAGAAAAATTATATATTTTATTGAAGATAGATTAGTATACATAAACTTGCAAAATAACTAAGTCTTTTATCATCCTTTAGTATTTCATTTCATTATAAGTGATTTATTTAATATGAGCATATTACTATTATGGAGATATTATTATTTTGTTAGTATTATCTTTATTTATTTTATTAGCACTTTACATTTTATTTAGTTATAATTAGCTTATCAACTGTTAAATTTCCAAGTTATTTTATCATCATTGGGAATCCATTACAAATAGCTTCTAAATTCATAGAATATATTAGTCATTGTTTTTATTCAATCCATGAATCATTTTATCCAGTTACAAATAACATTTAACGTTTAGTATAGATTAAATCATAATAAACAATGTCTCAATTCATGAGGAGTACTAAAATTTATCTTCTTTGTGTCATCATTTATATTCAGTTACAAATGGCTTGTCCAATAGAGACATTATTTATAAGACAGTACTGTTCCGTTATTGTTGTCTGCATTTCTAATCTATTGCGAAATGGTGATCAAATGATGGGCTACAATTTATTCTGTTACAATATATTCATACATATATAATGTCACAGATAAAAAAAATTAAGATAATTTATTTTAAGTTGCCAGTCTATGTGAATTTTTTCCTAGAATTTAAGTGGTCCACCAAGAGAAATAGAATGAAAAACATTGACCTGAAATATTAGATAAATTCCACTCCTTTTTAATAAATAATTGTACTACATGTCCATTATTCTATTTCTGGAAGCACATTCATCTAATCATGCTATTAAGTCACAATACAAGTAAAACAAAATTGCCTGTTAGAGATAATTGCAGTAAAGATTGAATTTTAAAATGTTTTTAACATTATAAAACTTGAGTATCTAGCTAAAGGAATTTCAAATACTAAATGTCTGCTTACCATGAAAATAGAATGTCCTGGAAAATGTAGTCTAAAAATAGCCTGTTGTATATAGACCCACTAGATTATTGAGACTGATGGTATAATAATAATAATAATAATAATAATAATAATAATAATAATAATAATAATAATAATAATAATAATAATAATAATAATAATAATAATAATAATAATAATAATAATAATAATAATAATAATAATAATAATAATAATAATAATAATAATAATAATAATAATAATAATAATAATAATAATAATAATAATAATAATAATAATAATAATAATAATAATAATAATAATAATAATAATAATAATAATAATAATAATAATAATAATAATAATAATAATAATAATAATAATAATAATAATAATAATAATAATAATAATAATAATAATAATAATAATAATAATAATAATAATAATAATAATAATAATAATAATAATAATAATAATAATAATAATAATAATAATAATAATAATAATAATAATAATAATAATAATAATAATAATAATAATAATAATAATAATAATAATAATAATAATAATAATAATAATAATAATATAAGTAGTATTGGTAAAGCAAGAGGCAATGGTAATATTAAAGATAAATCTTATAAAGCAGATATTATAAATCTTTTTCTAAATATAGATACACAGAATGTGAAAATTTTACTTGATATAAACTCTTCAAGAAAAGAATGGAGTAATGCATTTACTTGTAGTTAAGAATTAGTTGAGATTTAAGTTTGATAGTTGCTTTTTAGTGATATTTGTCATCCAGAGGAAGAAAGTTTATTAGAACAGTTGGATAAATGCAAATATTTTTTGGAAAAGCAATTCAGTCTATGAAAAAAAAAAGTACAATATTAGATTTGTAAAATCTAATTTAGTACCTTCTATTGTTGGAATTCCGCATTGCATCAATAAAAGATTAATGATCTTAAAACACCTTGCATAATGGTACTAGTTTTCATTTTATTAGTGCTTATGCTTCAACCTTAGATCCAAAGAAGTGAGAAAAGGAAAACTTTTACTCATTGTTGGATAGTATTATTACAGCAATACCATTAAAACATTGAATTTTTCTTCTTGGAGACTTTAATATACATGTTGATATCATTAGTAGAATTTAGACAAAACTAAAGTATTAGAGTTGTAAATTCAAACAGTTTTTTATTGAATTTATGCATAGCACTTATATTTACTATTACAAACATTTTATTTAGGTAGAAAACTGCTGTAAACAAACATGGATGCATCCATACTTGGAACAATGGTATTTTGTAGATTATAAGATTAGTTAAAAGTCAGAATACAAGAGAAGTTAGTAGATTCCAAGATTAAAATAATAGTAGCATTAATATATATATATATATATATTACTCCAATCATATTCACAAAAAAAAATTGGTATTTATTCTTTAGAAGAATCTGCTATATGTACTAAATTTCAACAAGTATTAAACACCAAAATTGTTAATTTGAATTTTTAGGAATCATATTACTAAAATATGATATTCTCTTAAGGAGCATGTTATGGATATAAGTAAATCTATTCTTGGATTAACTAAACAGAAGAATCATGAGTATTTTTCACTGACAGTGATCTTATTATTAATGATTTAATTAAAATGAATCATATGGCATTTTCTGCTTGGCAAAATAATAAATTAAATAAGTAATTTCATAATAAAATAAAGATCTAAAGGCAGAAATGCAATTACTGATAACAAGCTTTAAAAATAATTGGTGGATTGCAATTGTGAAGAAGATTCAGATATTCACTGTTCAAGCTCACTCTACATCTTTTTTTATGCATTAAAATCAAATATGGACCTGAGAAATGGTATCACAAAATGGTACTGTCTTATATAATGATAGTGATATTTTGAATAGGCAAAAAGTATATTTTGATCATCTTTTGAATAACAATACAAAAATTGAGATAATAACTTAGTGATATATCTATTTTATCTACTCATTTAGATTTAAACAAAGAGATTCAGCTTAATGAAGTCAATGTAGCTTTTTTGTAATATTAAAAATGGAAAGACTTTAACTCTTGATGAAATACCTAAGAAATTTTAAAATAAAATGGCAATATGTTAGCTTCAAAAATATTGGATTTTTTTTAAGAATATCTGGACCTGTGAAATTGTGCCTTCTGATTTTAAGAATGTTTTTATTGTTCCAATTTTTAAAAGCAAACAAAATAGGTCAAATTGCATTAATTATCAAATATCATTATTATCCATTTTAGCTAAAGTACTTTCAAGAATTTTGTTGAAAAGTGTGTTTCAGTTATAAATGAAAGATTACCAGAGACTTGGATGTTACAATCAAATACAGACTACAATGTTCTCCTGCTATTGTTGATAATTAAAAAATAGAGTATTTTATCAAAGGCAAATAAGAACTGCAACAATAGAATTGTAATTTTTCCTAATTTATTATATGGAAATGAAACTTGAACTTACTATCAGCACATTATAAAGGTGTTAAAATACTTTCAATTAAGGAGGCTCCATAAAAGTTTAAATATACAATAACAAGTTCATAAAACCAATCATATATTCTTCAGTTTGCTGAATATGATACTATTGAGTCCAATATTGGAAAACCATATCTTCATCAAATTGGACTATATAATGATTGAATAATGGAAGACTTCCTTAAAAAATGTTTATGTTGAACTTGAGCATGGGTTTCATAAAAGAGGTAATCTCTATGATATACATTATAAAGGATATCTCAAAGACATTCTAAAGAAGTATTACATCAATCATTTCTATGGGGAACTTATGACAGAGAATAGAATACATTGAGAACTACAATTAGACATGATATTGAAGTATTTTTAAAATAAAAGTTTTTTGCTAAGAAATTAAAAAACAATATATCAAATAAAAAAAATGGATCAGTAAGTTTTATATGTGGTCATATTTGTGATTCACAGATTGATATGTATAGTCTCACAAAACATTTCTAAAACAGTTTTTTTCCTCTTCTCTTTCTTTGTTTTTTTTGTGCTGTTGTTGTCATTGGAATGACCATATTCATTTTTGAATGGCTGTTTATTATTATTACTTTCATTTACTTTAAACTTGTAATTGTGATCTTATTCTTAGGGTATTTGACCTAAACCTAGGATAAGAAAGAAATATAGTGAGGAATTTCTATCATTATTAAAAAATGCTTAAAAATTTTTCAAAAATAACTAGATCATTCATATTAAAAGACATATGTTCTGCGTAACAAAAATTAACAGGAAGAAATATCTCAACAATATTTATAGCTGTTCTAACTAATTTCTTTGGTATTTTAATATGTACTTCAATAACCAAAGCTAATTCCATAATTAATAAATTAAGCACTAATAAATTTTCACCTAAATTATTAACTTTTAATCCAATTAAATGCAACATGAAAATAAAAATAAAAAATAATTAATTCTATTTTCTAAGCACTTTTGACTATTATGCATTTTAGAGTAGATCCATTAATAATGAATCATCCCAAACTTCAGTCATGGTGCCAAATGAAAATATATTCATTTTTAAAACCTTAGAAAATATGCTATTGAAATTGAATAAATGACTCATAAAGGAATCAAATTTCTATATACTGTGTTCTCAAGAATAAAATTTTTCAACAAGATTCTTAGATGGTTCTTTGACACATCTTGTGAATTATGTGAATCATATGAAGAAATTTTTCTAAATATTATTAATTATTGTTCTTTTTATTAAACTTGAGATCAGATTTAATCTTCTCCAATATCTCATTAAGAAAAATGTTAACATTAAGTTTTTTGATTACCACTTTCTAAGATTTCTACAGCTAATAAGATGTAAGACAACTTTCTAAAATAAACATTATTATCCTATCCATAGGTGGAGCTCTTACTGGAAAGTCATCAGCCTCACAGCTCTCACAGAATGGCTCTGAAAAGTTGGTTTTGCAGCAGTGAAAAGTACCTCTTATATTTATTTAGCCTTTTAAATGCCTTATTTTGCTACTAAAGTGTTCTTTCATTCACTAAATCTCTGTTTTAGTGCATTTTTAACATAATTTCCCGATGTCTACCTTGTGCTTATCCGCATTTAACTACCTCTTCCCCCCCTGTTTGGTGGGCGATTCAACTGTTTCATGGACCATAAACTGTTTTATTCCCTCTTAGACTCCTAAATATTTCTCCAATTTCCCTGTCACTCAAAACTAGTTTATGAAGTTTTTTGTGTGTTGTTCCAGTTATTTAGACCATTTATAACGATCTTTTTTTTTCCAGACACCCCCTCCTCTGGGATGACTAACCACCTAAAATTCTACTCAATGTTCTCATTACTCAACTAAAATTATTTATAACAATTTTCCAGTGTTTTTTTTTTTTTTGCTTTTAAGTCAATATATTTAATCTTTCCATTTCAAAATTATTTTTTTCATATCGCTTTTCATTCGTTCAAACAGTTTAAAGATGGCCACCACCCCTAGTGACAAAAATGTACAGAGACCAAAATTATGTGAACTAAAACCTTCAAAATTACCCAAATTTTATCCAAATCGAATTTTAAACAAAACTTAACTAAAAACATCATCACCAAAGAACTTACTTCAAAGTCTCCATCCTCCTGCCTTCTGGATTTTCCTCTCTTTCAGGTTGTGGTTTGCTGTAACTAAGGTAAAAAGCAATTCAAAAAGAACAACATGACCAATCATAACACCACTCCAAGTACAATGGGAAAAACTAAAATTCCTCATCTACAAAAGACAAAAAATCAGCCTGTTGAATTCAAACATAACTCAGAAGTCTCCTCATTCATCCCTGAAACCTCTAAAGACTTAATGTATAGCAATTCCTCCAAAGTTAATGTCACACATAGATCCTCCTATCAATCCATCATGGCAACCAAGCCTATCAACATCGCTCCTTATCAAAGACTTTTCTTTGCCTGGACAACACACCCTTTCCATATTTCCTTCCCATTTCATATGTATTCCCTTCCTCTTCATCATATTGTACTTGAATTTCATTTTGCTATGTAATCATCTCATTGTAAACCTTTTTTTAACTGTTGTGTATTTTGTCTTTTTGATGAATAAAAGCTTTCATTACTGAGGGGAAAAAAACATTCTTATTCTGTTCAACAGCTCAGTGAATAATGCTCTAAGCAATATTATAAAGTTAAAATACCTATCAAAAAAAATAATATTTATAATGTGGACCCAGGGATTATTTAATTCATTGAGTCCACTCTGAATTAAGTGAAATGCGAATTCACAATCATACCAGCATCACTGAAGGTCTGTTTTCTATATGGTCGAGCATTTAAATATTTACACTGAGAATTGTATGAGAAGAATAAGCAGAAAAATAAATCATCTTTTCTAAATGTAATAAAAATGGACTATTTAAAATAGAACAAAAAGTAATTAGAGTAAAAAGAAGTTTGAGAGTTTTGAAAAACAGTAATAATTATAAGTATTTAAAAAATAGATCAAAAGTCAAAATCATAAAGTAATTTGATTTTGATATGAAGAAATTGATTTGGGAGACAACAATAATATTGTATTTATTATTTATTAATAGCAGACAACTTTTTATAATCCGTTATTTTTAAACATATATTTGTCTAGTTTTTTTATTTAATATTGTATACATATATTAAATCATAAGTTTCAACATCTAATTGTTATTATATGTATAGCTTTAAAGCTGCTGGCACTTTTATATATTTAGAGCAGGGTGTGTGTACAACAAGTCGATCGTTATCCACCGGTCAATTGCAAAGCCATTTTTGGTCGATCGCGAGGCCAATCTGGCAAGAGCTGTCAAGTAACGAGTGAAACACATTAAGTCAAGATTTTCAAGTGTTTTTTGTTATTTTTGTCTTCGTTTTAAATTTTTTTTAAATTCAGATAGGTGAAGTCCACTAAGCCGTATCATTATTGAAAATAATATTTTTAGCTTGATTTAATGTAGCTAATTTGAATTAATAAATATTGTTAATAATTACTCATGTTGCTTTAATTCCCCGGACATGAGTGTTTTGGCCCGTTAAATAATTGTTATTTTTTACTAGGTAGATATATAAAAATAGTATGTATTTCACACCTCCCTCCACTTAGACTACACCTATAACAACAAGTCAACCTGGAACACATTTTTAAAATAAAAAGTAGATCTTATGAACACAAAAATTGGCCACCGCTGATTTAGAGCATCAATTATTACTTTGTTTGAAAAGTTGTAAAAATGATTACTTATTAATTTATCTTCAAATATTTATCTTAGCCTATTATTATGAAGTTTATTTAAATTTCTATGCAGTTTTAATTCTGAACTGTTTCAGTCATTGCTTTCATTTACTGTCTACTTAAAAAATGAAGACAAAAATAGTAAGTGGATAGTGGATTCCATTTCTTATAATTATAGCGTTGTCTTTACAAACGTTGTATTTATATAATGATAAAATTAACATCATAACATTACAGAAATACATCTTATTTATAAAACCATCATCGATTATTACAATTTTTTAAATTTTCCAATGTCATAATGTGATATCCCAAGACTCATCAATGATTTTTGCTTTTATCAAATTTTTAAAAATTTTTACTGTTGAAAATAGTTCAAAAAAGAATTTAAAGTATTTCTATAATCTTATATTATTAATACAATAATTATAATGGTATTTTTATTTGGTATATATATAATAATAAAAATATATCATAGCTATATACATGCCTATAGGTCATCATTCACTATTTCATTATACATATTGAGATAATTGCCTATCTCAATTTGTAATTAAAAAATAGAGGTTGTTGACAATCTTTAGTTAGATACAGATTTTATAAATTTGATTTAGATTTTATAATTAAAGTTATGTTTCTATATATTATAGGCACACACATGCATAGGTAAAGGTATGTGTATTCAAAAATAGATTTTATTTTTGATTTAGTTTTAAAAGACATTCATTTAAGTGAAATAAATTTGTTTAAAAAATTATGATACAGACAGGAAATCAAATAATTTTCTTTGATAGTAAAAAAAATTATTTTAAACAAATGTTTAATTAATTATAATTAAAAGATCAGATTAATTAAGAAAATTATGATATAAAACAGTTTATCACAATATTAAAGTAAATTCCAAAATTTTTTATAAAGATTAAGTTTTGTTCAGTGTTTTGCAAGCATCTAAAAAATTTTAACTGAAAATATTTTTAGAGAATTAAGATAAAAACTGATCGTTGTGATGTTGAATATGTTATTTTAATCTAAGGACTTTTATATAAACATGGGTTTAATTAAAAATAATTATTGGCTTGTCTTGATTAAATAAAATGTTTATCAATAAAAGTAAGAGGTATATATAGCTAGTCCCAGAAATGATTTTTCTCTTTGCTTGCCATTCACTAGGAACATTCTTCTCATTACTATGATGTCAAAACCTCCAAATATTTGAGACACATGCCATGCACTGTTAAAGCCATTAAAGAAGTTCCTAAGTATAGTTCTCACAACTAGGATGACCAGTTCTATCTTCTGAACTAAACCCAACTTTGTGCCAATCAGCAATACATATATAATATTGCAGTTACAACAGGCATTTCTTGACTGTAAATCAATTTTAATATAAACTCTATCCAGAAATGTGAACACCCACTTGTGACCAAATATTTGGAAAACTATCAACAGTATATTTTACTAGTAAATTACAAAAGAGCTTTTCTTTGTCATGTCCAAAGTTAAAATATACATGCGTAAATTTAATCCTAGATTCATTCAGAAACAATCTCTTTTGGCTACATATAGACTTAAAGTAACAATTTTGTTTAATTTATGAATAATGATGATTTAATATAGAGGATTTGAACACAGACTTTCAAGTTCCTTTAGCTATCTCCTCTATTTCATACAAGCAATACATATGGCCACACACGTGAAAAAAATAAACGATCTCCAATATACATCTGGGTCTTGTTTTACATGATAGATAGGTTCCTCAGAAAACACAAACGAAATCATGTAAAAATAGACGTAACTTATATTAAAAAAGGGGAGATGCGGTCTGAGATTTTTCAAAATTCGCATAAAAGCAAAGCACCAACGTAAAATTACTTTAAAATTCGCACAAAAAAAAAAATAAGGAAATAAAATATGACTAATAAAAAATTTCAAATTTGAAAAAAATTGATACAAGACAAACTTTTTTTAACTATAATATTTAATTTTATTCAAAATAATATATTTTTATGCATAATTTACAGTACAGTAATTTACATTTTTTATACACATTTTAATTATTATAGCTATTTGCTGAAAAACATGTTCGTTTGCAAACAACTAGCGCCATCTTCACACTCATGTTGTTTCAATGGTTTTCTGGTGACAATGTAATTAGTAATTAATCTTTGAGACGATGATTTTATTAATTGTTTATGAAACTAACAACTAAAAATTAAATTCTTATTTTTGTCTTTAATTTTCAATTCCGTTTAAAAATCAAATTTCACATCACATTAATTTCAAGTCATCATAAGTAATTTTTAAATTGTTAATTACAATTAAAAATCAGATTTTAATTTTTAATTGTCAAATTTAATTGTGCCCACTGCTATTACTGACCTTTTAAAAATAAACTTGTGGACACTAAATGATTAATAATTGATTACGTTCTTTTTTAAAAAGCAAAAACAGAATGTGATTTAAAATGCAAAATTAACACGCACAATGTTTGAACAAATTTACATTATAATCTTGCAAAATTTAATGTGTGTATACATAAAATGTGAAAATCATGATTTTAATTTCATTATTGCATAAAATCTTAATATTATAAAGCACTGAAAATATTGAAATTACTAAGATCCAATAATGTGCGATTACTTTCAATATAACGTAAGTGCGTGAAATGTATTATTTAAAGTAATAGAGCATTATCGGAGTTCGACTTCCAGTGAAACAGGAATCGCATAACTTCAAAATCGTGTTAAATAAGTCCACGTAAAAAGAGACCCAGGTGTGTGTATTTCATGTGGTTAATCCAGATCATCATCCCCCATGTACAATTATAATCCTTGCTCAGTTTGTATTAAAATAGAAAAGCTTCAAACTTTAATGGACAGGCTTCAATCTACTCCACCCTCCAATTTCAGTCATCCATATCATTGAAAATGATGGAATGTCTAAATCATTTCTTAATGCCAATATTATTGTCATGCCCATATTGACTTTAAGTCATGCTATCCCTCATGTATAAGACCTTGTCCATATAAATACACAGAAGATGGGTGGGCAGGATACAGGCTGAATTTGTAATATTTTAATACAAATCTAATTTAGATATTCAGAGTTTTAGATACAATATGGGGGATTTGAACACAATCTTTCAAGCAACCTTCAGCTATCCACTCTATACCATACAATCAATACACATGACCACACACATGTGAAAAAAATAAATAATCTCCAATATATGTATTTTGTGCTTAGCCTGCCCATTAAAGTTTGAAGATTTGCTATCTTAATATAAACTGAGCACTGATTATATATGTGTGTAGCAGATGATAATTTGGACCAACTGATGAGTGATGGTTCAGCACAAAATACATATATTGGAGATCATTTATTTTTTTCACATGTGGTCATGTGTATTGGTTGTATGAGATAGAGTGGATAGTTGAAGAGAACTTGAAAGTTTGCGTTCAAATCCTCTATATTACATCTAAACTCTGAATATATAAATTATACTTGTATTTAAAATATTATATTATTTAATAAACTTAAAGATACTCTAGTTATAATCCATCAGTAGAACTTATATATATATTAAAAGGGACTTGAACTCAGACTTTTAAACTCTCTATAGCTGTGCACTCCATCTTATATAACCAATACACATGACTACATACATGTGAAAAAGATAAATGATGTGCAATATATAACAAGGGCTTTGAGTGTTCCTTCATCAGATTTTCGATGGTATGGATATCAGACAAGTTGGAGAGTGGAGAAGACCAAGGCTTATCCATTACAGTTTGAAGATTTGCTATCTTAATATAATGGTGATCTGGACCTGAGTGCTGCTTCAGCATGAAAATTCCATTTATCTTTTTTATATGTATGTTGTCATTTGTATCAGTTATATAAGATGGAGTGCATAGCTGTAGAGAGCTTGAAAGTCTGGGTTCAAGCCCTTTTATTTACATTAAGTTTAGAATAAACAATATACTTATATTTGAATATTACATATTCAGCCTGTATTCTGCTCATCTCTCTTCCGTGTATTTAAATAGAAATATTAAGACTTTATATGTGAGAGATCAGAGTGACTTAAAGTCAACATAGGTATGACAATAATATTGGCATCACCAAAGACTTTGAGTCTTCTTGATCAGATTTTTAATGAAATAGCTGAAGAGTTGGAGGGTGGAGAATATTTGAAGATTTATCTCAATATAAACTGAGCACTAATTGTATATATGTAAAGGAGCTGGTGATTTGGACCAACTAATGAGTGCTGGTTTGGCATGAAATACATATATTGGAGCTCATTTATCTTTTTCACATATATATGGTCATGTGTACCGATTATATAAGATGGAGTATGTAATTGTAGAAAGCTTGAAAGTCTGAGTTCAAGTCTCTTTTAATTACATTGCTTAGTACAGACAATATGCATATATTTGAATATTATATATAACAGTTAATTTATAAATTAAGCAATTTTATATGCTTATTTTATTTATCTTCCAATGCTAACTTAGTATAATACTTATGTTTATAACATTTAATTTAGTTTTAAGAGTATTTGATATATATATCACGGTATGCTCCTGAATATTTAAGAGTGATAAATTTATAAGTGCTAATTATGAGGAGTTCAGTAATTGTTAAAATAAAAGATAAATCAAAATCAATTTTATTTTCGTGAATATTTATCAAGAATTTAAATAACAAAGATAGTTTTAAATAAGCAAGATTTAATTTTATAATTTAAATCTCTAAGGCTACTAAAATTATTTGAATAATATATTTATAAATTAACTGAAATAAAGTTATATGTGGGCTGATGCCAATGTGCATGCGTAATAGACTGATTTTATTTTATTCAGAAGTAAGCAGGTTGGCATTAATTTTGTATTACATACACGTGAAATTAAGTATTAGAATATATATGTGTGTATTTACATAGAGATATTGTAGACATTTTTGTCCACTACATTTGAATTCTATATATATATTTGTTTACCTCCCCTATGAACATATAATTTTCATGACTTATTTTTGATTTGTGTGTAATCATTCGCAGATGATTTTGATTTGTATTTTAGGTATTTAGAGGCATATCTCTTCATGAACATATTTTTCCCACATTTGAGTTTTGATTTTATATATTGTCACTCTTGTAATGATTTTGATTTGTATTCTGAGTTATTAAAAGTTACTTATGTTGTTGTACTTTTAACATGGAGTAGGATTGAATGTATATATATATTGTGCCCTTTTCTATAGGTCAATGATGGTTATAAATGGTCAATTACTAAAAAATTTTGAAATTAATATTATATAGTATGTAAAATTATAGACTATATTAAGCAGTAAAATATTAATATGATATATTTAATAATAAATATTGTGATGGTGAGAATTGTATCTAATTCTATATTTTCTAAATTGTTTTTCAAAATTTTATATAATTATTTTATATAATATAAGTAGCAAATTTATTAAGACAGATAAAAATAGACTAAACACCGGAAATGACTACGTGACTGTCTGAAATATTCTATGTATAAGCACCGGTTTAAATTAATATTAATAATTAAAATATTTAAATAGTATATTATAGAAGTGGATGGAATTGTCACACATCATAATAAAAATAAGTAGTATACACCTTTATTAATTATTGTTTCAAAATTGTTTTAAAGGTAGTTAAATTGTAATAGATAATAATTGATTTAAAAATAATAATGAGTTAACATTTAAGTCTATTATGTCATGATTTTAAAACTTTAGAAATTGTTTATAAATCCAAGTAGGGATTGACCAATAAAAAATAGATCTTGGCAGACAACCAAAATCGTGCCAACTAATTGTATAAACGGGGGAGAACAAAAATGTGTTGACTCCAGAGCAGAGGTAAAATTTTAAGCTCTCTAAATTTTTTTTTCTTCAATTTATTAGTCAATTTTATTATAATTTTAATAATATCTTTGAAAGAAACCAACTGACAATTTAAAAATCATCCGAAGAGAATCTTAGAATAAAATGTTTTAAAAAAAAGTTTTTCATAGTAATGTTTCACTAACTTTACAGTAACCTGCCAGTGGATTCTATCGAAATATAATCAGAGTTTTCAATAGAAAATGGATAGATTCTTAAAACCAAGTTGTAAATTTTATAATGTTCCAAATATGTTAATATTATTCGTTGATATAGTTTATATAGTGTATCACTATGAAAGCTGTTTTCGTGCGTATAAAATCAATGAAAAGACATTGTGCGCAAAGTTAATGAAGATAATGGAAAATAAAAATAAGTATTATTCGTATAAGAATAAATGGACAAAAGGAATTTTAATATTGAAATAGTTTGAATTGCTTTCTTTAAGATGACTTGAGAAAATACTCTAGAAAATAGTTAAAGACCGAAAGTAGTGTATATAAAATAATAATGAATGAAAGTGAAGTTTACCAAGGAAAACACTTGCCTAAAGAAAAAAAAAATATTTTACAGAAAAGAAATATAAAATATTGGATCCATGGAAAACGCAATTGGTACCGTAATTATTAAATAATTGTAGTTTAACTAGAAATAAAGATGCATCAACGCGCCGAGGTATATTCGCCAGAACATTAAAAAGCTTCGTGGGATAACTAAATAAAATGTTTTCTAATAATTTTTGATTAAACACTAAAACTAAAGATCATCTAAACAGTTTATTAAATGAACTAATTTATTTAAAACTTTAATAAGCATAAAGGAGAACATTCGGACAAAAGAAGAAATAATAAATATTATGGGACTAACCAAGATTTACCGTCAGAAAAATATGTGATTATAATTTGAATTATTTTCTTTACTAATCTAAGTTAAACATTAAGTTTTAGATAGCGATAGGGAAAACAAAATACATTAATTCGTGATATAACATTATATGAAATAATATGTTTTGATTTTGAATTTTAAAATAAAATTGTATGTATGTGGAAATTTGTATATTTGCGATGCTCGAAGAGAAAGAAACCTACTACGAACTCTGATAGAAAGATAAAGATTGTTTTTGGTAACATTTATAATTATTAATGATATATAATGTATGTTTTATTTATTTAGATCAGCTGAGAATCGAATGAATGTAGCGCAAAAGTTTTATTGTTGTTATTGTTGTAAAACGCATTTTTGAAAACAACACTCTAAAACACTTTGAGATGTGATTAGATTTTTAAAAATATGCATACGATAATCATTTTATGTGTTATTAATATAGTTCAATATAACCGATGGTTATGTGATATTTTCTGTTAATTTTCCGATTGGGATATTTAAATGTTATTTTAACAAAACGTAGATGTTGAACCTACAGTGTAATAAAGCAAGACAAATTGTTCTTATGGAATAGGGAAATGTTTTTATATTAGCGAATTTTGTTTATTGTTTAAAAAAGTAGTTAGTATTTTATCGATGTTGGATACAGTAAAAATCTCGAGAGATAGTTTGGGTAGTGACTTGGTAGTACGTGGTGATTCGGAAACCAAGAGGATGTATTAAAAACTAGGATGCTACAGGAAATGAAATAATAGGTAGTTTTAGATGTTAATCAGCGTAGTTAACAAAGCCCTATGACTGGTACACATGTTGTCTTGGACAGTGGTATTTTATATATTTCTTGTGAGTCGTACTAGATGTTTGGTAAAGCTGAGTAAATAGCTGCCACATCATGCTTATCGCCAAGGTTATTAGACAATGAATGTCGGACCTATTCACACTGTTCCATACATTTTTTTAAGTATATTGCGGATAAGTTATCTATCTATTTTCCCGATATCCTATACATTTTTCGCTATCTTTATCTGTATTTCTTGCAACTACATCATTATATGATAAGTCTATTAAAAAGGAAACAATAGATATTTTAGAATGTATGTCATGCTATTATTTGGAATAAGAATAGTTAAGTATTAACGAAGAGTAGATTATGATTATTGAAAGAAAGATGCAGATATCCTAAGAAGGGAAGGAGTTAGAGAATTATTTTAATTCCTTCTAAGAAATGAACTATAATTTTATAAAAGTATATCCAAATAGAAATATACAAAAATATTAAATATAATTTCACGTTTTCTTATTGTTAATTATATTTTAAAAAATATAAGTATTGCATATTTAAAAAATACAATAACATTCGATAATTATAGTATATGTGAAACTGTAACAGGTGATAATTAAACCCGTGTTATAGTATTATACATGAGTATGGCTTATGGAATAAACGTATTATAGTTTACGAGCATTGGAGAACAAACATTAAAAGTAATAATAATATTTGAATAATATGTGGAGTGACTTATATAAAGTTACAAGAAAATGTAATTTTCTTTTAAAAACCATATTGATTGTAAAATTATGATGTTATAAATGATGTTTATCCACATAGATAATTTATAATACAGTAACTTTAATATTAAAAGGTAAAGAATGGTGTTACCCATAAAATAGTTAAAATAAGTGATATGATAAACCTAATGAGAAATAAATAAATAACTTTTAAAAGGCATAATAAGTTTAATTAACAATAAAAGAAATATAAATGGGTATAATTTAGCTATTGTAGTGTAAAGAAAAATGAGGATATCCCTTGTAAATAGATGTAGATGGATTTGTTTGTTTTATTTATTTTTTATTGATGTTAATAAAATTTTAAAATTTGTTTATTAAAACTTGTGTCTGAGTTTTGTTTTCTCTACATCATTGCATGAATTCACAGGGTATGTTCACAACCATTAAACTAAGTATATGATTGTTTGCACAAAAGATAAATAGAGAAGTATGTTTAATCTTAATTATTTATTGATGTTCTTGTAATTAAATAATTATAAAATTGCATTGCGTTACTGGTCATCAATCCATTATCATAATATTTTGCTAAATTATATGCTATTAGTTGCCACTTGCTTTATTTATCAGATTATCTAAACACTGCCACTTATTAATTTATTTTATTACTTAAAGATAAAAAAGGGGATATTAGATTATTAACTAATTTATTACGGTTATAAATTTGCGATGAAAGAAAAGCTGTACTAGTTGGATTAAGCAATGAAGATTGTGATTATTATTGTTTTATTATTAATCTAATTGCAGAGTAGTAGATTATGACATAAAATCCCTTATCATATTTTGCTACCATATGTTTATTAACATATGAATAAATTTAAGAACCTGAGATTATTTCATTTGAGCTAGATGATTACTATTATTATTATTAGAGATAAAAGATTAATACTTTAATTGTTAAATGAGTCTTAGTGATTAGAAGTTGCGGAAGTCATCAGAATACTATGTAGTTATTATGTGTAATAGTAGTATAAGGGGGGATAGTGTTCTTATGCCATTGAGGTGGTATCCTGTGGGATATTGTCTCAATGTAATCTACCTTGTCACCCATATTTCCACTTCTAGTCTCATGAATTCCTGAATATTTATTTGAGTTAGTTTAAAACAGAACCTAAGTTAATTTTAAGAAACTTGAGCTAGTAAAGCATTTAATTGAATATTTCATTAATTATTAGAGCTAGAACCCGGTTAGGTGATTTTCACTATATTATATTTATTTTGGGGGAGATGGAGATGCGGGAACGGGGCGGTTAGATTATGGCCCTCAACGTGATTGGCCTGATGTGTAGTGGAGCTACACATGATGACAAGGGCAGAATATATATAAGGTTAGTGTTGTAATTGTTTCTGCAATGTAAATATTTTAAATTTAATTTAGTCTGTTTTTATTATTGTCTATTCTTTAAAGTTAAATTAAGAGTGAAATATATAAATGTTCACATCTTGACCTGACTAATACACATCTAATAATTAAAGAATTATATAAACACTTATGTAATTAGGTAACAATCTTCAGAGATAATACTGAATTAATTTTTGCTAATATTTAAAAGTCTACCCAATATCAAATGAAATATATGTCAACATAAAAAAGTAATTTAAGTTTAGATAAATAACTGTATTATAACTGCACTGTTAATAAATTTGTTTTATCGTTTATTTAATTCATTTTCAGCATTTGTTTGCTGTTGTCTGTTCTTGCTGATTGATGCTTCTAAAAATCTCTGTTCTCCACAATGTAGTGGCATTAATGTATATATTAATGTAAGTGATTGTGTAGGTATATACAATTTAAGATCCTCATTACTAAAAATTAAACATAATGTACTCTCAGAAGACATTCTAGACTATAAGCCTAAAGGTGTGTTGGATATTGACTATGCCTGAAGTGAGGTGGCTGACCATTAAAACAATATATTATAATTGTCAATAATATGAGTGTGAGACTGCAGGGTAGTGGAGTGTGTGTATATTTGGAAAATGCAGTCATCAATGCAGTATGAAGATAAAGGGAACCATTTTATTGCTTCCAAACTACTTTTAATTAAATAAAGATTTGTCTATGTTTGTGATAACTGAATTACAGTTTAGCTAAATAATAATACTATGAAGTAAATCTTAATGTACCTCTTATATTTCAGGTAAATATTTTTCATACATGTACATGCTTAATGTAAATTGGAATTCTATTTAGATGTCATCACTAAATAAATACTTCACTTTTTCAATATCTAAATAGAATATATCTCAGGTTTTTGAATGTATTTATGTCATACATGTAACCAAATATGGTTAAGTAAATAAATATAATTTTAACAAGTTTAATGAATAAAATGTAAATGAAATATTTTATTATTTATTTACAAACAAAAAATTAATTTAAGTAAGTAAACATTTCTATAGTTTCCATTTTCCTAAGGAAATAAGTTGTTATAAATAAAGTACATGTTTCATGTGTGTATAATTGTATCCAACAATATGATGTATAACATAAATATGGATTTATTTTATAAATACAATAAATAAGATTTCTTTACTTTTATTATAAGCACACAACGGCTTAAATATATAATTCAATTATAACATTCATGGTGAAATATGTTTTCAGGTATATTAAAGTAATCAGGTATCAGTATTTATTTCATTAAGTAATATCTAAGCACATAATTCAAAACTAAATATACAAAATAACAACTAGTTCAACAACTACCCAAGAAACTTCAGATAATGGTAGCAATCCTTTGTTATAATCAATTATTTATGAATGCCTCAAAATCTAAATATATTTCATATGCTATTATGTAAATTACAATAAGGGGACTTCATCCTAACAATGCTATACTTCTAAATAAAATCTCACAAATGTAAAATAAAGATCACATATTATTTATAAGATATATAAATTAAATTTCATATATTATTAAAGCATATTATAATATTTTTAGAATTAATACATATAATTACTATTTAAAATATAAAATTCAAGGCAAATTTAATAAGTATCATTCATGCATACATATTGAAATATGCATCAAAGTAAATATGATTGTGGAAAAAATAAATGTGTTAATAATAGCAATAATAATAATGACTAATATACTTCTATTATTGTGATTCTCTTGTTCAAACATTTGGGAAAGAGAAAGCTAAAAATAAAACTTTTTTTAAAGAACTGATAGTAAATATATATTATAAAAACAAACAATAAAATAAAGTCTTTTTTCCATGTTGATTTTTAGTAATGTTGATTTTAAATTAAAGATTTTTATCACATGATGAACCATTAACAAGTCTATTCTAATTGGTCTATTGATGAAAAGTTATTTAAGTCATTGAAATATTTATCTACAATCATTATAGTTATAAATACAGAGCCTTTTAAAATTGAAAAATAATCATAAATTATTTGAGAAATTTTCCTTTTAACAATTTTAATAGTGACTTACAAGTTTGTTATTTTAAAGTCAGAATACTTTTAAATAAACCATTGATATCATAGATTTTTTAAAGCAAGGTGATTTTCATTTAGATAATCTTTTGTCTTAATAATGTTTGACAAGGAGATAGTTTGTGAAGCAGTAAGGTTTCAGTCAAAAGTTTTGTTTTACCCTTCCAGAATTATTTGTTTATCATGATGAATATAATATGAAAATTTTTAAAAATGTGAAAGAAGATGACATTTCCAAAAAAAAATAGAGGTACCTATATAACTTTTGATTTGGCATCATTACTTAGATAATAGGATAAAGAAATAACCATGGCAAACATTGGATGTCTCCTGAGGTCATGATCAGCTATTTAAAAATGTTTTATATTCCAAATCATTCTAAAAAAAATTATATAATAATTATTTTAAAATTGTAAAATAAAATATTTTCTTTTAAAATAAATTACATTACATTACTAGCAAATAAAATATATTTTTAAATAAGATATTCATTTATGTACAATTTTTTTTAAAACAAAAAAAAATTATTAAAAACATAAAATTTAAACTTTTTTAAAAAAAATAAACCAATAAACTTTCACATATATTCTTTTGTTATTAATAAATATATTATTGTTAGTGACAGATCTTTTTTTAAAAATTATGTTTTAAAATACATATTTGAGTAAACATATAATTATTGTTTATACATATTCCTTCATATATATGTGTATATCATGTAAAATGTATTTAAATAAATAAAGAGTACTTATCAAACAAAAGTATTAAGATTTATCGATTTTGGCATGAAGAAAATAAATATTGTTACAATATCTTTAAAATAAAATTTCTCATAATGGATATATCTAGTACTTATATTTATAATGAAGCTTCTACAATAATCTATTTTTAGAGTAATAATTTATCTTAATATATTACTTCTAAATAAGCTATCAAAATATTAAAGACATTTATTTTTAATATAGCTCATTCACCAATAGCTACAATATATACATGGTAATGTTGGAGGAATTTATTAATTGATTAAAAAAAATTATTTGCAATGAAATTTTGATATTGCATTACTTCAATAAAGGATTAAAACAGAGCCAAATATATAAATTATATAAAAAGTAAACTACACAATATATATTTGATCTGAATAACTAATATAAATCTTATACACACATCTCCTAATATATTTATTTAAATGTATGTTCAAACATGACACATATTGGTAAATGTAAACCAGCAATAGAGTCGAAATTTTTAGATTAAAACTTTTCAAACCTGTAGCTTTACATAGAAAGTTAACGGAAATAAAATTATTATAAATATTCTAAAATTATACTTGTGTTTTATTTACCTTTTTGCTTCTATAGAATTTGTACAAATTCCCATTAAGTAACAGGATTAGACTTCTTTCGACTTTCAAGCTATTTCTTTTATTTTGTCCACATATGAATTTTTTGAAAACTATATAAAAGCTGTCACGTCATTATTATCACTATTATACTGTCATTATTAAGTTACATGATCATGAAATTTATATTCATACTTTTTGTTAAAATAAAAGTTATTTGCAAGGGATTGATAAATGTTTTAAAACAGATAAAACGATCAGAATTTTAATATGTGGTTTACCTTAATAATTTTGCTAATGTCTGAAATGTATTTCCATGTATTTTAAACATGAAAGGAAGCCAAAAAACTTGGAAATCTATGTTGTTAAATATGATTTTATTTCATTGTATTTGTTATAGCCTACTGAAAATGAAATCTCCATTGTTATATTTGTAATGTAATACCTATTCTTTACAAATTAACAATTTTATCATATTTGTTTTTCATTTCTTAGCTACTAATTACTGTTTTGCTTCATTTTCTATATCATATTTTGAGAATGGATATTTATATTAATGACTTTTCTTTGCCAAATTATTATGATCATTTCATTTATATCTCATTCTTTTTTATGTGCATTATATGTTTTACTTCTGTTCTATATTAAACTATTGATTCAAATAGATATACAATTAAGGACCATTCTGTTGTAAATTATAGAATTTGCTGTGCATCTTATTTAATAATTTAGTCACTAACAAAACTTTTAAAAGCTAATTATTATATATTGTTTTAATTTATATTGCAAACTATTGTGTCAGAGACATATTAAAAAATTTTTGTGCACCACAAATAAATTAATCATATTTTAACAATTGCCAATAATTATTTTTAATTAGACTTTCATATTCTCAGTTGTCACTGTGTATTAGTCCTTTCTATTATTAAATTTACATACATTATTAATTATTAAAGCTTTCATATTTGTTTCCATGACTTAATGATCATCTATTATTAAATAAGGAAATCAAATATTTATTCATTACATCATTATTTTATTATTAAATTTATATGTTTTGTAAACCATTAAAATCTTTGAATTTGTATTAGTCTCTATATTATATTATAATAATTGCCTTACATAAAATTCAAAATTAATATTTGAATTGAATAACGTACCTATATATTATTAAATTATCTATACACATTTTATTCTTAAAGATCCATTTTATAAGTGCCTCCTTTTAAGTTTGCAGTCAAGGAATATGGATTTTCTTTATAAATTTTTGTTTCATAATTCATCATATACTCCCCATTGAAATTTCAAATATCTTGGAGGATATTAAATTTAAATCATTAGAAAGGAATGAAAATCACATCCTTATTATTAGCTAATGTACTTTATCATAAATATTCAATATTTATGTTTGTATATACAATTCACTTTTATCATTCTCTATTTTGTTTTGAAAGAATATCATGTAACTTCTTGTTTCAATAACAATGTTCAAAATTTTGATTATTCACTAATTATTCTTTAGTCTCCATTAAACAAAAATATTATTATTAAAAAAAGAATTAACTGAATGACCTTCCCTAATTGCTGTATGTGCATAAATTGTCCATTTATGTGTAAAAATTCTAATTGTTTTCTTGAATATATTAATATTCATAGATTAGTTGAATGAAGTGTGAAAATGCATTTCTCCAATCATTTATCATCCTGAAAATATTTGTTTGTCTGGCTCTTCAATGAAGGAGAAAGAAAAAGTTTAATAAAAATCAATGTTCTATGACTTATGTATTTAAGATTAATATTATATGAAATCGTAGTGGGGAAAAAAAATTCTATTTATTTTTTGTATGTTCAAGATCAAGAAAATGTTGTGTATTTTTTTATTAACATTATTATTTTATTTAAAATGCTAATAGCTTAAGGTGTGTTTGAAAAGAGTCATTTGTAATTCAGATGTTGTTCAATTTACTTTGTCATATATTTATATAATTTTTTGATTATGATTTAAATCCCAGAAGGAAAAAAAGTCAATCACTATTCACAATTTTTGATTGTTAGAAATAGATGATTTTATAATTTTGATTATTACTATTTTAGTAAGATGCCATTGGCTTAAAATTTTAGTAGACTAATTATCTAATTTTTTAATTGAAGAAAACAATAATCTAGAAGAAGTAAATAAAATCTCCATGTGTAATATATCTAAATGTCTTAGTTAAAACAATGTATTGTAGATGTTATTATTATTATTTGTAATTAGATGTAAAAATTAGAGATATTTGGACTATTTTTTAACTAAATATACATTAGATACAAAATATGGATTTTTAAAACTAATTTATATTCCACTAGTATTTATATATAATGAGTTTGCCTTGTTGCCATTTTAATAAAAGAGAATGGATGTAATATATCCTTTTGAGAATAGTTTTTTATACTGTAAGTTTTTTTATACTATAATGTTCACATTTTTTAGATATAGTTTGTTGTTTTATCATTCAGGAAGATGTGTGTTTATTCTTAATATATTGTTGTGATTATTTATTATTGCATTGTATAAGTAGCACTCATATTTAATAGTATTTTGAATTTAAATCATAATTTCTTAGAAGCATCTGAAATAGTGTATATTTACTCTACTGTCTTGATATTTGAATCATTGTATATTTGAACTACTCAGAATGAACTTTTTATATTGGAGATTTATTATTTATTCCATTCTTGGTTGTGATGTTTAGACAATTAGGTGAATGCAACATATTTAATAAAAATGTTTATTTGTATGATTAATTAACCACAGTAGTATGACTGATTAATCATAATAGTCAGTATCCTTGATATACAATCAAATTTAAATGTTTCACATGCTTACCCTATTTTCACTTACTATTATTATTATGTCCAGGCACACATATATGTTGTGCATGCAGTCATATATATGTATATATTTTTTTTCATAATAAAATTCATTTGAAAGTCATAAGTTTTTTGGTAAATCTTGAATTTGAAAATACAAAGTGTATAATCATAGATATTAGTGTAATAATAATTAATATGCTTTATTATTTATCATTTTATTGAGAAGATTCAAATTCAGTCATACCTTATCAATTATACTTCTGGTGTCAACTATTTATTAAATAGAATTGTTTTAAAAAGCTGAGGAAATATTATCCTCTGATATTTTTATTCCATTTGTTTTTCGTTTTTTTTTTTAATTATTTCAATTATAATATTTGCATAAATATTTACATATAGTTATTTTAATAACCCTTCTTTTCTGATTATTTTTATAATTTTTTTGATTAACAGTCAAAGTATAAATTTTAGTTTTCTTTTTTTTTTTTTGGATAATCAATTCTGACTTATGTATATCTTTATATTTAATTGTTGTAATTATAAATTTTATTAAAACGCACATTATTATACTAAGTAATATTTACTAAGGCTGTAACCTTTAGGAATAAGTGTCTGAAAAATTTGAAGGTAGGGACCTCTACAGGTCTTAGCCACAAGCTTATGCTAGGCTAAGACCTGTAGAGGTCCCTACCTTTGAATTTTTCAGACGCTTATTCCTAAAGGTTACAGCCTTAGTAAATATTACTTAATTGTTGTAAACAAATTATATTCATGATTTTATTTTGCTAAATATTTGTTGAATCTTGTTTATTTGATATCATTTTTTATGATAATTCTTTTTATTGTTTAATTGTATTGCATTATTAATTTATATGAATGGTATCATGATGATTGAATGGGGTTCAAATTTGGTTTTCATACTCTCTTAGTTTTACATTTAGTGAATGGCATTTATACTACATTATATTGTTAAGCAATCAGGATGAATGAAGTTATATTAGTGATAAATTTGTATCTTATATAATATGTTATTAAATCACTTTTAAACTGATTCTTCTTTAGTCAGTATTTATCTCAATGATATCGAGAGCTGTTGTTAACTGTTTTTCTAAGTCATACTTAGCATTATGTAAATGGTTTTCATATAGAGAGTGCAATGGCTACCAGTCAGGATCTCAACCAAAAGTGTAACTGCACTTTTTGCACACATATCAAGATATCATCATAGTATTAATAAGTGATAACAAATATTCACAATAACAATTATACAAACACATGTATTTTCAGTTATTTTCATAACTATTTTCAATTGCTAAAGATTTCAAATTTTTTAAAATAAATATGTGATATTTCAACAATCATAAATTTTAATATTTTTATTTTGTCTATTAATTAAAGATTTTTTTTATATTTATTTATAAAAATTGCTTCTTTGACTTTCCTTTTATTATGTTTTTTTTTTGTTTGTTTTTTTTTCTTATAAAAAATTCTTATGTTATCCATATTAAAATTGAAAGTAAAATTACATTTTTTTCATAATCAAAAAAAAAACAAAAAAACAAATGCTGTTATTAAATCCTTAGTTTATTTTTTAAATATTTATATAAACTTTCATATATTTAATGAATTTTCAATACAACACCTTGATTCCCCGGTTTACAAATCTGCACTTACACATAATTTGATACACATAATTTGAATTGTTTACAAATCTATTAAAATTAGATGGAACACTAAATGAACCATTATATAATTCTCTATGTTTTTAATAAACTTAACTTCAGCATTTGAACACATTGACTTACAATTGGGTGGCCATTTGTAATGATATTGGTTCTGGGAGAATCTAAAGTGATGGGAATCATCATCAGTCCCAAGACAACAAAAAAATTTAAATATACAAAATATATAATAAATAACTATGAACATGAGGAATGAGGAGCATGAGATCGTCCTTAACTATAAGTAACTATAAGTTCACCAGAATTGCCCAAAAGTAACAATCATTCATCATCATGAATGATCAACAATAAAAATAAATCAACAGTCAATCTTGTGATTGGATTTTAAATGGTTCTACTATAGACCAAGCTAATTATTTATCCCTTGCCAGCTTGGGGCAGATTATTTAGACATTAATTTGGATGCACAAACTTAAGTGCTAATTCATAAGAATGTACAACAATAAAAACATATGCTGGGATACTAAAATATGCTGATCATCATCAATGTTCTGTCCACATAGTACCATTCATGTACTGACCAACTATAAACTTTAATTTCTAATAAATACTAAGCCAAATAAAATGTTGTACATGAACTTTAAAGAATAACCCCTTTACATTAATCCAGGATTATCATCAACTGGATGTCTATAAACACTAAATATGAACGCCTTTATATAACAGATTGTTAAGCATGAATTCAGTTCAGAGAACAAAAGCTCTATAACTGTTATTGTGAACAAGAGAGATAATTCAACATATAATAATTTATAATATTTTAGAATTAAATGAATTCACTAGAATAATTTTAACAATGAAATATCAATTTATTAATAACAGTTAAAATTAAACTAAGGTCTGCTGAGTATGCCATAAATATAAATTCCACATTCTGACTTTGATTAACCTTTTGTAAGTACCTTTGCTTTAACTCACTCTCAAACCACTAATTTTTATGTTATTTTGCTGGTGACTTAATCAAGAAAAATGTATTATCTGGTGTCGCCCTCTTTAAAATTATTTTACAACCAAAATATCAATAATATTTAAATTTAAAGTTACAACAATGAGAGAAGGCAGGCTTTCCAAAGTGCTGATTGGTTGCTTCTCATTTTCAATGAAAGGAAGTGTTTGTCAAAAATTTTGACAGTTCTAAGTTCTTTATTTTGATTTTCAAAACAAAATCATATATTTTAAAGTATTTTTTACATATTATAATTTTCATAAAATATTTATGAAAATATAATTATTTTAGAATAATAGTTCAGATTTTAGCCAAAATTATTTACTTTTACATGAAAGTAAATTGAAAAAGAAATTAATGACATACACTGCATTTTGTAATAGGTTATGAGACATTTGTTTTATGTTTTCTGATATAGATTTGATTTTTTTTATTGATTTTTTTAATAAATTATTTTTATCATTTATAAATAAAAATTTATTTTTGAAAAAACTTTCATTTATTTTAATAATCTGACAAATTATTAATTTGCTTTTTAGAAAGTAAACTGAAATGAATCTAATATTAAAAGACAAATATATTTTTACTGCTGATTCTATAATTGACCAATCAAAAGTGTAGAACTTTAATTCACTCAGCAAATATGTATTTTGAACAAGGAAAAGGTTAATATACAATTAAGTATCACATTGTGATTTATAAATACATCAATAGGTTTATGTAAAACATAGATGTGCCTGTATAATATAAAATGAACATATTTGAATTGTAATATAATAATAATAAATGATTAATTTTAACATATATGTGTCTGCCTGACACATATCCATATAAGCACACAGATGTGTTGTAACATATGGAAATTGTCATATAATTTAATAAATGTTATCACATGTTAATAATATATAAATAATGAGTGATTTAACATATATGTGTGCATATGGAAATATGTGCACATACTGGCATTTATATCATATGATATTTTAATTTGTCAAAATAATAAATTAAAAATATATTTTTCACAATTAATTCCATGTTGAAATTATATATAAAGTCACACATACATGTGTATATATGAATCAGTTAATAATTCATTCATTACCTAATAATAAACAAAAAAAATTTTCTTTTTTTAAAAAAAATAATATTAATTCTTTGATGGTCCTTCATAAAAGTTCTTTCTCTTTTTTTTTAATAAATTAATATAACATCTTTGACAGATTACATTTGATTAATTATAAACATCTTTTAAAAAAGGACTCCATCAAGACTTTTGTTTTCTATTTTCAGAGTTCAATTTTTTTTCAAAATAAAATTGTCTATGAATCAATTCTTTGTTTTTTAGACTTAATACCTTTTACCTATTTTATCATGATCAGAAAAAACAAATCTTAATTCCAACTCACAAACTAAGACAAACAAAAACTCCCCCAAAAATTAAACCCACCCAAACTTTAAAAAAAAAAAAATTTATTTTTTATTATAAAAAAAAAAATCTCTCAAAAAAAATTTCTATTTATTTTTTCTAAAATTTCAAATTCGAAACAAAAAAAAATGAAATAAAAAAAAAAAAACATTTTTCTTTATAAAAAAAAAAATATTTTTTTTTTTTACCCCCCCTATATATATTTAAATAATCAATATATTTTTATAAAAAATATTTTTTTTTTTTTTTTTCTTTTAAAAAAAATTTTATTTTTTCAAAAAATTTTTTTTAAAAAAAAAATATTTTTTAAAAATAAAAATCTCAGCGTTTTTCTTTATTTTCTTTGATCAGGCAGTTTCTTTGTTCTTTCCAGCCAATCAGAATGTCTTTTTCGGCTGAGAGCATGCTAAGAACCAATCACAAATAATGTTCCTTCTTTGTTTAGGTTTAAACTTTTTCTATTTTTTACTTCTAAAATAAATCGAAGATGTCACCATCCACAGAACTTTTAAAACGAATTCACGTGTTTAACAATATTTTAAAAAACTGGCTGAGTTAGAGTGATTTCAGATGTCGACGAGGAGCTTTGTAAGAAACAGTCTTTTGGTTAAAGCAAAAATTATTTATTTGTTTTATATTTAAAGTATACATTTAAAATGTCATTTTCATCAAAGAAATTATTAAAATAACTCACCATCTGTACTTTATATACATATGACAATGTACTTGTACCATTATCTGTGCTTATATAGATAAAACAGTATACTTATCAACTAATTCTTCAGCAAGCTGATGAACTCTCTTGGTAAGCTGGTCTCTTTTAAAACAGTAGACTGGCTTATCATTTTCAGGAAAGTTATAATCCAAGTAACTGTTGGCCTGCAGTGATCTCCTTTCAGTGTCTATGCTGTCTAATGTACACATATATATGACTTATGGAAAATACAGAAAGCAGACCCTTCACTTCTATGTGAATCAAAACTCTACCATAGTGAACTAGTAATAGCATATGGACTTGCACTCTCTTGCCTTTAGTTATAACTTCATGGTAACTCTGTCTTAATCTGTGCAACTCACAAAACTCCTATCTAACCTTTTCCCCAACCATTTTATACTCAAGGTAGGGGAAAATACAGTAATTAAAAATGTTTTCCCTATTTTAAGTGAAAAAAGTTAATGATTCTTTTCAATTCACTTTAATCCTTTGAAAAACAACTTTGTAGCATTTTTATCAAAATAAGTTATACAAACTTTAATTTAAAAAATTTGCAAATAAAAATAGATAGTGTAATTTTATAATTACCAGTATATCTATTGTAGCATAAAAACATGCTTGATTTAATTTCAAAATCAGAAATAATAAAATATTAATTAGACCTTTTTAAATGTTTAATTTATAATAAAAAATATTTTTAATTCAAAATTATTTAATCTTTAACTGTTTTTCCAGTATAATTTTTTATTTATTTATTTCTGCTTTTCCTTTCAACTTTATATATGCATGCACATATACTACTATGTTGTTTATGCCATGAAAATGAAACATCCATGTAACAATATTTTAGGTAATATTCATGTATAATCAAAACAAAAATCATACCTTAAACTATGTACTCATCATTTCATGTAACAATATTTTAGGTGATATTTATGTAATCAAAACAAAGTTCCTATCTTAAACTATGTACTCATCATTTTTTAGAAATTTGACAGGTATCTGACAGTTAATAGAATGAATAGGAGCTGCAATTCTGAGATAGATAAATAATTCAACCAATTGACAATAAGTACACAATGGACCATGAATATCAAGAGGACTGCCTCAATTTAGATACTATAAGCTACCACAAATTAAAATAAAAATAATGCACATACTTTGCAAAACCCTGATCTTTTGAATCTTAGGGGTTGGAAAATACAAAACTATGCCTGTATCTTTGAGTCTTAGTGACTGGATAATACAGAACTATGCCTTGCTTCTTTTTTGGAGTCTTAGAGGTTGTGATCATGAGAAGATTATATTAACTGTACCATGATAAACAATAGGAAATCAGAAAATGAATTGGAGCAATGCATGAGATATAATACACTTCAGAGTTGCATAAAAACATTCTCAATCCAATGACAAAACCCTCCATCCATCATCAAAACTGAAAATACAGCTAAACAAACTCCAACCATAAAAAAACTCATCCAATCTCCAAAATCATAGATTATGACAAGAGTATTGATGATTATAAATTATAAGATAGTAGTTTTAATGCATATTTAAAAAGTTCATGCTTAGACTTGAATAAAAAATTAATTTTCAGCTAGTTATATTATTCATTTAACTTTGATGGGAAGTATGCAGGCCACCAGAAAATAAAATTTAAGAGAGAGCTATTCTGCCCATTTATAAACTATCTTTTAAATTATTTATATATTTCATAATTGTGTGACTATTCATGACTGTAATAATTTTATTTATTTATTTTCTTTTTTTGTAAAGCAGCAGTTTCAACATACCATACTCCATCCTCAGTACTGTATCTTGCTGGCACCATCATATACTTTCAGAATAACTTTAGTATTACATTTATAGCTCTGTCTTATTCTCATATCAAATGCAAATATTTTCCCTACTATTTTAATTAATTCATTCATTTTCCTTAGTACTCTGTGTAGCTCATATATACTTATGTTATCATAGTACAATTAACCACATTGTAATAACTTAATCCAAGTATGGAACACCGTGAAGTAACCTTTATATTGCTTCAAATTCATATAGCTAATGTTGTAAATAAATTAATGTTAATAAATATTATATTTGGATTGATTCATTACATTTCTTTTATTCATTTATCCCTGCAGTCTAAATTACACAAGATATACACTGATATGTATCTTTGGCACATCTATAGTTCTTGTTAGGCAAACCTAGGGCTATTTAATTTAGAATCTCTTGTTTTTCCCTGACCATCATCACTGGCAAGAAACTATTCTTTAGTAGCATCAGATATGTTATCACATAGGTGGCACTGTGTAGTTTAGACTTTGGATTCAAACTTGGGATTGCTGGGAGGCAACTCCTAGAGTATTGAGTTTCATGTCCTGGATTTGAATTCTGTAGTGTGTTAATGGGGTAGACAAATCTGATCATTACAAAGAAGTTTTTTCCAGATTCATGGCTTGCCTAAATGTGGCACTCTGTGATCAATAAATAATAAATAATCACCAGGGGCATGTGACAAATAATGTTATAAAAAAGGAAAAGAGAAAATGTCTTCTTGTGGGCAGATCATGAAAACAATGCAGATTCCGTCAAGTGTTGTTAGCCGAGAGGTCATCGCAGCCACCTTGCAAGCAAGTAGTTGGTTGCAGATGGTTGTGGGTTTGTGTCCCGGCCGATGCTATGACATATGAAAAAAAAATGAAAAGAAAAACAATGCAGATTCCTTCACTATAAGATCATACAATGTTTCTTAAATACAAATTACTCTTAATTAAATGAGGTTTAATATCCCTTCATTGTATTAACTACAACTTCATTAATTTCTTTAAAAAATGGAACTAAATTATTTAATAATATCATTATTTAAATATAGTTTCTAGTTGTTTGCTGGTATTAAATTTTACTTGCAAAATTATTTCATTCTAGCACACATAAATAATAATTATATTACTTCTGCCTAAGAACCAATGGATGGTATTGAACCGAAATCTTTCTCATTTACAGTCAGTCTTCCCTGGATGTATCTAATCAGTGTACAATATCAGATAACATTATGAATAATATATAATTTGGGTGTGAACTAAATGTTTGAATAATAAAATTTAGAATGCACTTTTATAACATAAGACACAATAAAAGACAACAGATTAGAATCAATTTTTAAACACAAAATAATTTAATATATAACTAATTAAATTGTTTTAAAAAATGGTAAATGATATGCAATTGGTCAAAATGATTCCGTAAACGTAATTTCTATGTATGGACTTTAGTTATCAATGTTGTTCAAAATTTAAATAACAAAAATCGTTCTAACAATAATTATAATTTAGCAAAAATTATTTTATCTTTTCTTTGTCATGAATAAGTAAAATAAGTGAATTTATTCGTTTAAAATGAGCTTAATTAAAACGTGTTAAACTTTCATATACATTCAATCCTAGCATTTGTTTGTTTCCTCTTTATAAAGAAAATCCAAATAATAGTTTTAAAAAAATATCAATAATCGTATTTTTTCTGATTGCAGTGCATTACTATTTTCTATATCAAAACATAATTAGATTACAGAATTATTATACAAAACAAAAGATATACAAAAGTTATGTTACACTTTTCCTCTTGTTTAAAGTAATATAACATCTTTTGGGGTGCTTCTTTAATTACTGTCTTCTCAAAAATATTCATTGAATTAAAGATTTTAAATATAGACAAATGTCACTGGATATACTCATTTAAAAAAATATATATTCTCAATTTTTAATTCCTGTTATTTTTAGGTTGAACTATTTTCTTTTAAGAATTTTATTTGAAAAACTTATTTAAGTTTTAATTTCTTTTGTTTATTTCCAGTAAATTTCAATGTAAACTGTTTTTTTTTTTAATATATATTTTTTGTATATTAGTGAAAACTGATATAAACATTTTGCTTCAAGCACAAACCACAATTTTTTTAAAATAAATAACAGCAAATTAAATAAATTTTATCAGTAATCTTTTGCTCTTAATAATTTTAGTGGATTCACTATCTAATTTATCATCTTTATGTAGAATGAATATCTTTCCTTTTCAATAAGTATGCTTTTAAAATAGTTATCCATTCCAAATAGATAACTTCTATATGAATATTCGTTTTAGAACAAAATAATAAAGTCAGGCTTCTTTTTCTGATAATAAAGTTTCCTTTTTGGGTTCTTTTTTTAATTTAACAATGCATTTCAAATGAAATAATGTAACTTCATGTTTTAAAACCAAACATTTTAAAAGCAAACAAGCATTTTAAAAATTATAGCAAATTTTCTGAATTTTTCTTCTTTACTAAAAATCAAAAAGTAATCTTTTTTTCTGCTAATTGTGTATGGAAGATTTAAGGTTGATCTATTCTTGTAATTTAAGAAAGAAACAAAGTTTGACAAAAGATAAAGAAAAGGTAAAAATTATTATTATTCTTTCATTTATAATTTTTACAGAATAATTAAAGATTTACAAATATAATTAACTCAAAGTTTTGATGTACACAAATATAATTCTGTCTTTTTACAGAGCATCTATAAAAGATTGAGAAATGAGTTGTAGGTTAGATAATTAAAGAAAATGTTTATATTAAGTATTATTTGGTCAATGTGAGCTGCCAATATGACAATAATATGATTGCTGATTCTTCACTATACTTAGATGCACAAATTAAATTATAAACTATTTTACAATACTTCATTAGATTGTATAAATTTAATATTTTGATTTTTATTTAATTGTAAAAAAAAAAAAAATTTTCTCTTTCCTCTCTCTGATTTTAAAGCATGCTAATACTTTTTATAATGTCAATTCAAAAACATAATTGCTTTGGCTAAAATATATTTAAAATATTCTTTGAAAGTTAACTAAGACAAGTTCAAGACTTGCTTTGAACAAGAGTGAACTTTCTTTTGCTAATATATGGTTAATTAATGTTATTTATCATATCTTCTGAGTTGATTAGAGATTAAAGATGTCAATTTCTTTTTTAATAATAAATCTGACAATTGAGAATTATATTATAAAAGGTCAAGTAATTTTAAAAATTTACTGTTATCAGTCACTAGTTGTTTAGAAAAAAGCAACATTGAAAAGACCCTCACAAGCATTTTTGAAGCTTGAGAATACAGAATTTTCCAATTAACCAAAGCTTGTTCATATAATTTTTTTTATAAGTCAGTAAAATTATCAGATTTTTTTAAACTAATAAATCAATATATATTTTAGTTCCAGTTTCTGCCATTAAATGAATACATAATAGCATTACAGATAACTGCAAGAAAGTTGAGAAAAACCAAAAGTGATTCAGAGTCATTTATTGTATTATATACTGCATTTCTGTGTATATGAGCTAATAGAATGACTCGTATTTGTTTGTAGGACAATTTCATTTTATTTAGGCATTTACTGAAAACTTAATTCAAAATAAAAGTTTTAAATCTGTAGCTGAAATGAGCGAGTTTAAAATATTCAGATAGAATAGATTATTTAAATCCTCGCCCAATAATCATAATAGAGATAAAATGGTAAAATATTTAGTAGATTCAGCAACCATATAAAGAGATACAACAAACAAAACATTGTATGATTATCTCTTATATACCTCTGCATTAGGAATATAATTCATTCTATTTGCTCCAGAAATCATATATCATAAGTTAAAACAGTTATTGCATGCTAACTGTTAGTGCTCATTCAGATCTCCCATTAGTTTCTATATATTATCTTTCATTAGTAGGCTGATTATATCAGTCCCTAATCATTCTGAAGTTATCTTTACTTTTTATACCATATGAGCTAATAACTTAAGATTCTAATATTTTACTAACTTTATCTTGAAAACTCTAAAATTTTAAATTTAAGGCAACTTGTGGGCATGCCTATTATTTTATGATATACCTGAAACTTTCATCTCATCGTGAACTTTTTAAACCCTTGATTAAAAATCTTTTATAAATGATTCCCAAAATGCATTACTGATTGAATAAGTGGTCTTCAATTGGACAAGAACACAATATCGCCTGTCTTTACCAACTGTGTTCTGTCCTTATCAATATCAAATTACTACAATTTGTTCTGTAAATTTTTTTTTTTCTTTCAAACCTTTGTTATATTTTCTATGTAAATACATTAATGATTGTTAGTAATAATTTATTATGCTAAAAATTATTTTATTATTTTTAGCCCGGACATAAACTTTAAACTTGATTAAAAATTAATATTTTTTATTCTTATTAATCTATATTTATTTCTCTTTTCTTCCATCTATAATATGACACATGGAAAAAAGAGAGTTGATAATCAATCAATGTTACACATGGTTGTATTTAATAAGAAAATGATATAATTTTTAGTTATTAAATTATTAATAATATTTTTTAAATAATCTAAAGAGATTGTTGTCAAATATGTAAGTGCAAAAAATGTAGCACTTGTGTATTAAACATAGTAATGTATTATTGTGTTATATTAGCTTTAGGTTGGACAATTTTGCAAATAATAGTATATACTTAACAAAGCATCTTTTTGCATGCGTTAGTGAACCTGTAATTATACTACAATGTTTAATACGCCTGCTTAGCGCTTTTGAAATTTAGTATTCTAATCTCATACGCATAGCTTTACAAATGAAGACTGTTGAAATTTATTGTACACATATGCAAATGAGCTTGAATTTTTAATTCGTAAAGCTATGAGTATGAGATTAGAATACTAAATCTCAAAAGTGCTAAGCAGGCATATTAAACATTATTGTATAATTATAGCTTCACTAATGCATGCGAAAAAATCGCATATATATAATTACAATTTTTATTGGTGAAGAGAAAAACAATCTATTAACAAAGCATCATATGATTTTGTTTACTTTCAATATTTGCATTAAAAATAGTAATTCATTATGTTTACTCTATTTTTGCTATTAAAAGAAAATTAAAGCTACTAAAATATATAATTTCTGGACTAATATTGGACTTGTATATATGCCATTGTATTTATATATTGGACTAGTATCTATTGATTGTTCAAAATCACAGTAAATGCTTTTGTACACAAAGTGAAATCCTGATCCTAATACAAATATACATAGCTACTGCAGAATAAATATGATCAGTCACAAGATAATGATGAAAAGAGTAAACCCAAAGATGCATAATAAAACTCCTTTAAGCATGCAATTAATAAAAAAATTACAAATCCCTGAAATGACCATACAGATAACAGAAAGGATATAAAAACTAAAACTTTACATTTTCCAATGAATGGTATCCTATGGACAGCAAAAAAAAAAATTAAATGGCCAAAATTGTTAGCAAAATTAACCATTGTTATAAACATACAAATATTGTATAATAGTAAAAAATAGTTAATCTCAAAATTTATATACCTGAAATTATATGTTCAAGAATAGTTTCAATCAAGAAATTTAACCTTTGAGTGTATGCATTCATAGACAAATATACAAAAACCAAACATGGTTATTATTTTCTATAAAATTGAATCATAAAGTCATATTAAGAGATATTTTCAATTATTATCTTTGTTTACTAGTTGCAATATGGTTTTTACTAATACCAAAAAGGATCACCCTTTATTAACACTTGTTAAAAACCTCTTATCCATGTTTCATCGACCATACAGATAATTTGAGACTGCTTTATAGTGAATTAATTAAGTTAGCATTTATTAGTCAATCTTAGTAATCAGTATAAATTTGTCATTTTTAGTTTGATATTTATCAGAAAATAGTCAGTCAATAATGAACTGGTTTCTAAAAAAAAAAACATCTCTCAGCTTATTTGAAACCTAAAATATTTGTTTTACACCAGCCCAAATATAAAATTCTTATCAAGGAATAACATTAATGTACATTATTCATTATATCAAAATGTCTTCTATATCATATGAAAATGTATTACAAAGTAAAATATATATAATAAGGTGATACTAATACCACATATTCAGAGAAAGCATTGGAAATATTAAATAGAAACTTAATGTGTTTTCACTACTGAAACTCTTCTCGAAGACAAATATAATATTTAAAACTTTTGAAAAAAGAAAGTACCAAATATGCATTAATGTTGTATATAATATTTTTAATGTTTTCTCCAAATATTGTTGCTTTTAATTTATTATATTTTATGGATAGAGTTAATATAGTTATTTAAAAGTAAATTATAATAGTTATTTATGATGTCTAGTCATTTATTAAACAAATGATAGAATAATTTGAAGCAAACGAATTGCACACAAATTACAATCTGTAATTATAAAATTGTGTCTCTCTAACATAGGATCATATTGTTATATTTTAAACTTATCTCTAAATATAAAACATATCATACATACAAAGATAATCGAATTGCAACAATAAATTTAAACTTCAGATAAATAAATAGATGGATGGATAGATAAATGTACATACATACAGTCAAATAAAAAGATAAATACATAGACATATAACAAGATAATCAGAAAACAGACATTTTATAGTTTTAATAAGAGTAAGCAATAAAGTAAAGTAAATGAAATTATAATTTAGAAGTTTGAAATAAGTTCATTAACTTTTCTTAATTTAATTTACTAACATCTGAAATGGAAAATATATTTGAAATTAATGATGATAAAATTTAAATCTGTTGTTTACAAAAACTTTCATTGCGAAATTATATAATTTATATGTGGAAATAAAAAGCTTTTAAAAAGGAGTCAAAAAATTATAAATAAACAATAAAAAAAACATTAGTTTTATTTTATGTAAGGTTTCAGTTTACAAATTCATTTCTAAAAATTCATTCATAAAATTATATAAGAATAATTTGATTCAATTTTTAAGTATTAATGTTTTATTAATTAATTAATTGTATTAATTAATTAAATTATGTGTTGTGTAAATATCAAGAGTAATCTTCATCAAAACAAGTTCAGGTTTCAAAGTGAAAAAATTTTACAAAAAAGAAAAGTTCTAAAATAAATAAATAATTTATTTTATTATGTTTACTATAATACTCTTTACTATATGTTAAACTTTAATATGTAAATTATATTTATTTAATATCCACTAATGGAATGTCTTAGCAAGAGTAAAAAATTATCAATGTGATGTCTAAATTGCATCGAAAAAATGATTAAAAAAGAATCTTTAACTTCCTGTAAAATGTTATCAATAAATAGTTTATTTGAGCAAAAATTTATGTTTATAGAGTATTAGGTAGTTTATAAGAGATGGTTTCCCATATTCTAGAGAACTGTGAAACATGGAACAAACTACAGTTCCAGATTCTACAAAAAATCACAGACAAGGACCTTGCAAATGTTATGATAGCCAAGGCGATTAACAAAGGACTCTTTGGAATGATCAGACTGGCAATGCACATTAACTTTGCCATCTGGTTGGTCAGAAACAAACTCAGTTTTGAAAAAGGAATAGACCACTCCATTAAAGGGATCTTTTATAACATACTTAGTGAGGCCAGAGACCATGACAAGAAAACCTGTCAATCCTGGCTTGCTGAACAAACATGGGATAAGTTAATTTGAAAAAATATCCCCATCTTCTAGTCCCTTGCTATCAAAGACAATTAATAAAGAAGAAAACAGTGTCAAAATAAACTGAATAACTGAATTAGAACTATTGGAAGTTTGGTCTTACCAATTTAATTTCAATTAATCTTACGGACATATAATCAAAATTAATAACTCTTTGACTCGGTCTTCTAGTTGACCAGGATTGCTTTTAAACTTTGTAACAACAAATATTATCTTTTACTGAAATATCTACAAAAGTTAATTCCGAACCCTATTGGATGTATACAAGGTGATCCGGATGGGCAGGTTGACAGTTTGTAGTGTCTGCAGATCCGAACCCTATTGGATGTACACAAGGTGATCCGGATGGGCAGGTTGACCGTTTTTAGTCTCTGTGGATCCGAATCCCTTAAATCAATATAAAATCATTACTATTGGATTAGCATTGGTCTGGCAAAATCAGTAGTTCACCTTGTACTAGGACACTAAGAAAAATGCTTGGTTTAATAACCAATTGATCCGGTCCACTTTTAGTTGACCTTGATTGCCTGTAAACTTTGTAACCATATATATTACCATATTGTTCTTTTTTTATGTTAATTAGAAAACTAATTCCAATTCCTATCAAATGTATGCATTGTGATCTGGGTGGGCAGATCAACATTATCCAACACCTAAAATTAATGTAATCTTATTTAAATTGTCTCATTGTTGTTTTTGTAAACTCAGTCACTCAACCTTGTTATTGTGGTATGAATAAAATTTGGGGGGTTTTAAAACAACAATATACTTCTTAAAGGACATATTAAAATAAATACTCATTAGTGAGATTTTATATTAACTTTTTATGCCCATGCTATGTTGGTCTATGTTTATAGACAGATAAGTATAATTGTTAGATTGCCCATTGTCTATGGAAAAAAAAGTATTATTTATTTTAAAACAATTATTAATCTCAAAGGGGTCTAATTAAAAACTCTGTTTCAGTCATGCTCTAAAAAATTAATTTAAAGATAACTTTACTAGTATGCTTTAGAATAATTTCCTGCAAAATTTAAATACCTAGTTGCATGCCCTTATAAAAATTGTAACCTGCCCTCTTGACCTATGTAGTTTTACACATTAACCCATTCATAGAAATTCAATGCATGCATGTAAACATATATATGTGAATAGTAATTAATGTACAATTTCTTTAGTTCAATCAATTCCTTTTTGAAACATAACTTCATCATTTTTAATATATTTAATATTACTACTGAGGATGACCTTTTTAAGCTATTGGCAAAAGTGAAATTTAGATAATAATGAAATATATATGTTTTATCAATATTTTTAGTCTTAATTGCTTTTTGAATTTAATATATCATCATAAATCATTGTCAATAAAAACTTATATTAATGTAATCCAGTTACTCTGATTCATAAGTTCTCTTCTTCATATCGTTCCAAAAAACTTTTTCATCTCTTCCTGATATCTCAGAACAAGGTATAAATGTGGCAATGAGAAATGGAAATGTGTACTCATAATTTTTTTTCCCCATATGTCATAGCATCGGCCGGGAGGCGAATCCGTAACAACCATCTGCAACCAACTACTTGCTTGCATGGCGGCTGCGCTGACCTCTCGGCTAACAACGCTTGACTAAAACATATCTTACAAACTTTTCATCCACACATTAACATAAGTATATTAAAAAGAAAAAAGTAAAGAAATAATATAAGCAAAAGTATACACGGATTTTTTTTTCTCTAAAAGTTGCAAGTTATTTATTTCTTTCATTCTTATTTATAAACAATAAGAAATATATATTTTTTGTTAAAAGAAAAGGAATGTAATGTTTTTGTTTAAATTGATTTGCAATATTAAATAAAAGTTCACTGATTTATTGTGTGTAATCTGGAAATAGCATTCATAGGCAAAAAGTTGTAAGAAATGCCCTTTTTTTCCTTTTAATATTGATGCTTGGAAAGAAGGCTTTGAAAAAACTTTTTTTTTGCTTTAAAAAAGTTATTATGTCATTGTAATAACTGAAATACCGGCTTATTATTTACCTGTATCAATATATATATATATATGAGCACAGATTTTCACACCACCCACCACTCATCACCCTATTTCATATCACTGAAACACTTGAACATATATATGTCGAAAAGATAAATAATCACCAATATAAGTATTTCATGCTAAACCAGCAATCATCAATTGGCCCAGATTATCATCTCCACACATATATGCAATAAAACTTTAAGATTATTCTGCTTAGATCTTTTTAATGGAAATTGTGAAAATACAGATATGACAGTGAAAATAATGACACCATTTTATTAAAATGAGTAAAAAAAAAAAAATGAATAAGAACTGGAAAATATAGTAATGAGGAATAAAAAATAGATGAGGTTGTGTGTGTGTATATTGCATTTAATGTTTTCATAATAAGAAAACAAAGTTTTGGAGCATAACTTCTATCAGAGAAACTTTTAACTTCATCTAAGAAAAAGTCCTTTTATTTTTTTTTTACCCCCGTTGGATTTTTTTTCCAAAGTATTTTATGCTTAACTTTATAATTGAATATGCAGTATTAAAAAGATTTGACATAAATATATAATTGTAAGAAATTTCATTTTTTCCACAAAATACTGGAATATAATTAAATTTTCTTCATGAATTTTTAAATGCAATAAAATTTTATGATTTATCACCTAAGTTCATTTACCAATTCTTTTTCTTTAATTTATTATGTATATTATGTTCAATGGTGCATTAGGATTTCTAGAGAATGGGTACAATGACTAAGCAATAATATTCCATCATTTTATGATTTTAATATCTCTATTTTTCATTTCTGACATAAACTTTAATAAGTTTTCCGTATTACATTTTATTATTATTGCTATGAATATGAGGCAACTCACCTCAAAAGCATTAAACTGCTGATTATTTTATAGTCTTATAATTTGTACTCTTTATAACTTTTCTCCAGTGCTTCACATGCTCCTTATGTTATTTTATTACATTACATTTACATTTTTTTGTTTTTGTTTTTGATTAGTTGAATATTTTTTACTTTATCAATTTTTTTTTTTTTTTTAATTTTCAAGAGCATAATTATTAACAAGAACAATTACTAAATGTTATAAACTTTTGATTATTATTAAGACTCTCTTAAGCATGAACTTCAGTCTGATAAATAGTGTCACTAGTCAGATACATCTGCAGCTTGTTAGCCAGAGTCTCTTAGTTTTATTCCAGATTAGAAAGGAAAGATATATTTACAGAAAGCTTCTAATATGTGGTTTTTATGTTTCATACTCATGGATATCATTTTTGGATTTACTTCAGTGAAACAAAAAAAAAAGTAGACTTCTAAACTTATTTACATGTTATGGATTTTGTTAGTGTTTTTTTATGTATTTGAGTCATGATCATTTAATGAGAAATGGTACAAAAGTAATAAATCATGTACTGAAGTAAATGAAAAGAACTATGTTGGATTCTCAGAATGGATTGAGGCTCAAGTACATTGGTAAGAAAATAAACAAATACTACAACATCAATGAAAAACTTAAAAGACTGAAATAAAATATAGTAATAGTAAATAATTGAAATCTTAAACTGTATTCCAAGAAATCTAAAAATGATCATATTTGATAATGTTATATGAAATAAGGAAGTTTTCTGAGGTCATTTGAAGAATAGAAGCTCTTATTCTATAATAGGTCAAGTCTCAAAATTTTTCATCTTGCAATGGATTAATAACATTTAAAAATACTGCTAATGAATGGTGTCATAAAAAAATATTGACATGTAAGTAAATCCCAAATCTTGACAGATGTATGAAAAAAATATAATTTATTTTCCAAAAAAAAAAGAAACTATAAACAATTTTTTTTAAAAATGTATATAATAAGTGATGAAAACAACATATAGTAAAAACAAAAGTTTTATAACCAAATAAAAATATTTTTTTATAATTTTTCTTATATTAGAATTAAATAAAAGCAATATTGTATGTTACTATCAAAACATCATATCATTATCATTTCATATGCTTATGCAGGCTGTTAATAACAATAGCTAACTCTCCATGCAGTAATTTGCCAAATGCAAGCCTTTGTAATCAATGGATGAAAGAAGGTTTGTGCATAAAATCCCTATCTAGTGCCTACTCAGCCAAAATCCCCAGACTAGTTTCTAGCTTGTGGATTTCATCAGTGAGGAGTCTTGGATTTGAGAGTACTTCATCTAGATCTTAGGATCCTCTAACAGCCAACTTTTATTTATTTGGTTAGCTATGAAGATAGGAATGCAATATGAAAACACAATAATATTTTCAATCCATGCTCATTTCCTTATATAGTCATATAGATCTTAACTCAGTTCAGCATCTTGGTTTTTCAAAAACAACAGTCATCATTATCCTATAGGCAGGATAGGTAAAGTAACCATCAAAACATCACATGATCACTTCATTGCTTACATAGGTTGTTAATAACAATAGAAAACTCTCCATTCAGTAATATCACCAAGTGCAAGCCTTTATAATCAATTAATTCAGGAAGGTTTATGCATAAAATTTCTATCTAGTGATGAGTATGAACTAGATAGGGATTTTATTCACAAACCTTCCTGTATTTATTGATTACAAAGGCTTGCACTTGGTGGCATTGCTATTGTTATTAATATTGTATGCTAATAGGCAATATTTATTATTAATCTTTTACATAAATGAGATTTTGTTTTTTATCTGATTGCATTAATGGTTAAAGGTAATGTAGAGTTAAACAAATGAAACAAATAGATTCATTAAAAACATATGTGAGTAAGAAAAATCAGTTAGTGAAGGTCACTAAATGTGTTGTAGCAGAACAGACAAATGGCTGACATGAAAATGCTTACAGATTAAAAATGCATTTCAAAAATCTTCCACTGAATGTAAAATAAAATGTTATATTGAAGATATGAATTATCATTACTAGTAAATGTTTGAATGAATTATATATATATATTGAACAGAAGTGTATTCCACACATTAGAAACAAATAGATTTTTTTAGCTCTATAACTGCAACATCTTCATATAAATGATATCATTAGATAGAATCATAAGTATCTTTTATACATTTAAAAGTGTTTATATGAATCTAGAAATATTACAAGCAAAATAATAGTTGGCAATATACCTGATCATGTAATATGCCTAATAAGAGTAGTTAATCATTTAAGATGTCATAATGTTCACATGCTAAAACTGATAATTTGAACTTTGATCTAGACAGCTTTTGTTCTCAAGCGAATTATTACAATATTGCTTAAACTGCAAAAAAATTTCATGTCAGACATTTTTGAATGGTAATATAGTGTATGGCCTCTCTTTTTGAAGGACCAATTTAGTATCAATTATATACTGAAAAAAATTAATAATGTTCACATTTGTTATTAAATTTGTATCTATAAAAGTATCTTAAATAAAATTATGAAAATAATATATTTTGCAATAAAAATTATTTATTTATGCAAACAATATTAATAATTTTACAAAACAAATGTATCTATTAATTAAAATGAATGCAAAAATAAAAATCCATAAGAAACATCTGCATTCATTTTTAAATTTATTGTTACAAGTGTACATTAAATAAAACACAATAATATGCTTGCAATAATAAAAAATGTGTATTGAATAAAAGAACATAAAAAGAAGTGCATATACAAAATGTGTATAAAATAAAACTAAGCAATTACAGCTGTGAATTCAAGAGTAAATGCAAATATCATAAATTTAAGACTGAATGTGAACATTTGGTATGGATTTGTATTCCAACATTTGTTAATGATGTATTTTTTTGTTGTTGTTAAATAATTGTTATTATTTTGGCAAATAAATTATTTTTTTTGCAAAATATATATATAATATTTTATTAGCTGTAAATAGAACAATAAATATGAGCATTTTATTTTTTATGGATTTTTTTTTCTTTCGCTCAACAGTAAGCTCTATGTAAATCAATAAAATAAGTAAACCATATTGGCATCAATTGCTGTATATGTTAGCATTGCAGCATGAATAGTAAATTTATCAAAACTTCTTTATATATTAACACCGAATAAGTACAAATGTAACCGATTAAACTATAACATATTTGGCTTATTAAGAAAAAAGACAGGTTAATAATGGAAAATTGTTAATAACTATCTAGGAATTTCTAAATATTTTGATGATGAAAAGAATCTCAAAGATTATAGCAAAAAAATGTAATATAAATATTCCTACTTATATTTAATATATGCCTTCGTGAAGAATTTTTTTCATTCCCCTTCAAAAACACCTATCATAAGTTGAAGAAGACATTAAACAATATAGCATTTTTAGATTTGCATTTCCAAGACTAATTACTGATTATTAATTTTTATTAGTGAGAATTTTGGATTAAAAACTAAAACTAATATTCTTATATATTTAACAGATATCTTTAAGTCCTTTGTATTATCAGGATAGATATTTTTAGGCCTAAGATAATTTATTTGTATATAGATGTGAGACAGAGTCAGTAATTTTATATTTTAGTCAATTTAGTTTGATGCTATCTGTAACTCTTTCCCTCTTTGGATAAGACAATTTATATCACAAACCACAAGTATTTCTCTACTTATGATATATATGTGCTTTCAAATGCAAGTATCTTCACTCTGCACCAGAATTGGACTCTTAAGAGCATTAATTCTAGTTTTAAATTAAATGTTTTTAGTGGTAATTATCATAATTTACAAACAAATTTATGAATGTGGGTATAGATAGCTTTGGAATAGGGTGAAGAAAACTGCTTCTGAAAGCACATATAAGCAAAATAACTCATGATATTTTATTGATATTAATAATCTTAGCTAAAGAATGCGATTAACATATAGTTAACATAAAAATATCATCAAAACATATAGTTACAGATCACCTAATGTTATGTTTGCATAATTATTAAGAAAATTGGCTTAAATCCCAAAATCTTACAGTTTTTTTTAATTTCAAGCTATTATTTGATAGGATTCAAAGGGTGGCTTATTAAATATAGCTTTAAATTTAATGGTGACCATAAGATGTAGATTGATCTGAGAATGTGAATACAGTAGCATTGATTATTCAATATTACAATAGATAGTTTTGAAAGAGAGTGAAGAGAAGTGTTCCTGAAATCCTAAAATTTATTAAACTATGATGATATCAAATGATACTTTATGTTATGGAAGTACAAAAATCTTGGGTTTGAAATACCTCCTTATTTGTAAAATATATTTATGTGAGTGAACTAACCTCTTTTTGCTGCTGTCTTGTTTTTCTTTTGTAACACAGCAAATCTATGTTTTTATTGTAGATTTATGATAAAATAAATTTAACTGTACATACATATATCATATGTATTAACCTCAAGTTAAATTAGTAATACTTTTTAATAATAATATAAAACAATTGATAATCTTCCAAGAAAATTTTATTACTTTCAAATCAAAATTTACAATATGTTCTATATGTGCTTTTTATATAATTATCAATTATTCATGAATGCAAAAATAATTCTCTTTGCCCTGTTCTAGAACTGACCATATATTGTAAACGTCAACAATCAGTAAATACAGTTTATAGAATTCTATAAAATTCCTATCTCCAGAATGCTGTTTGGTTTTTGCCTTCATCAATAAAGATTAGGATTGAAAACTGGGGCTTATATTCATGCATATCCTGCTTTCAATTCTCATCTTCACTGGCAAAGCCAAAAGTCAGAATATAAAGATGGGAATTTTATAACACTCTATCATCTTCATCTATTGATTAATCAAACTTATAACAATTGAATCTAGAATAAGATAAAGATAAGTAATTGTTATTCAAAATATATAAGAAAGCATATGAAAAAGTCATATGTTATCATTGGATTTATGGATATTCTAAATTTAATGGCAAAAAATAATAAAAGATTTTATATTATTCAAACCGCATGAAATAATTTAAATTATAAGTTTAGTAACGATGCAAACATTCACACTTCTAAAAGTTACTGGGATTTAAAATTTTTTTTTGTAAACAAAATAAAATTTATCAAGCATTCAGCTTGATTCATTGATGCTCAAATATTATGATATGTATATAGTTGATTATGTAATTTGTTTTTTTTTTCTTTATTTGCAGCTATAGTATATATTTTATTAAGCATAAACAGACTATATACTATATGAATGTTAAAATCAAACTAAATATTTATATCTAAAAAAAAATTTTTTTTAGAAATTACATCATAATGGCAATGTGCTTTTATTAAGTAACAATAATCAATTGATTGGTCAGTCTGATAATCATGTGACATTTAGCATTTAAATGATAGATCTTTAACTTTAATCCACGAATCTCTTGAATCTGCTATTACATTTTACCATACAGGCTGATAATGAGTTTAGATCAGTGATTATCTATGTTATAACTGTTATTATTTTATAGATAAAACTGGAAATAAAATATCATTTAAAACAAGTTATTTAAGATTTTCAAGTTTATTACCGCATTTTTTATTTATAAAATTTCAATGCATAAAAGAAATGCGTATGTAAAAAATAAATTGTACTTTTTAAAAACATAATGTAATTGAGTTGTTATGATAAAAAATAGAAAAGTTGAATTTAAATTTTTCTTTTAATCAGTTTACTCATTAAAATTATTTAAAGCAGCAGAATGAGATATTAGAAAATCAATTTACGGAATTAAAATTGTGATAAATCAAATTTCCTCAGTGAAATATATTTATAAGCGAATGAATTTCTAAATTATTTTCTATTGAACAAATTATTAACTGATAAAAGCCAACTGAAATATTTATAGTTGTTGAAATAAACATTTTTGATATTAGGATTACGTTTTTAAATAATAATTAAATTAATTTGAAAGAAGGGCGTTATTACTAAGTTTTCTTATATTTAAAACTCAGACATCATTATTTTTTTAATGCTAATAACGTTACGCTTATGAATTACAATATATATTATAACGGTACGTAGAGTACATAGTAATAAAATAACTAATACTTAGAAACTTAATAATGGCATAATAAAAATATTCTAAAGAAAATATATTTATGTTATCCCTGATTACAACTTGATATGATATATATATGGAGAATATGTTTTTGAATGGTTTTACCAATCATTACATTGTGCAACAACTATAAAACTAACAAAAACATGAAATGATCACTATTTCCTACACAATCTGTTTATAACAGTAGAAAACTTTCCACACAGTAGTGCCACCAAGTGCAAGCCATAGTAATCAATGGATGCTGCATGAAATCCCTATATAGTGCTTACTTATCTAGGTGCAGTGCTCTTAGATCCAAAGTTCACCACTGATGAAAGCCACAAAGTAGAAACCAGTCTGGATATATTAGATGAGCAGACACTAAAATAGAGATTTTATTAAGAAACCTTCTGGCATCCAATGATTGCTATGGCTTGCACTGGATGGCACTAGTGATGAAGAGTTTACTAATTATAAAACTATGAGATAAATTAATTCATGCATATCATATATAACAAGAGTGATTGTATATTTGGAAGATTAATCTCCTAGTTAACATTTTAATTACAATTTAAATATCCTGAAGCTACATTTAAAGACATTATACTCACTAGACGATCTTAACAATATTTTTATATACTTAAATAAAGAGTATTGATAATGTGTTTAAGAAAAGTGTAAATGGTATGATATGTTAAAAGAAACACTTATTTTCTTACATATCTCTGAAAAATTGCATCATTAAACCACTTTTTTAATGGAAATCAAAGAGATACTAATCTATCATAGTATCATTCTTCCCAAACCACCCATAATTAATCTATTTTAGTATTATTGTTGCCATTATTTACTATAATGATAGCTTTATTAACTATGGTGAGTAATTATCATGTTCTAAATTTAGAAATTAATATATAATTATCATACTCATCTATTAATCTTATATACTTCAAATAGTAAATAAAATTGAGAATTTAAAAAATTGAAAGCTTTAAATTTAATGAAATAAATAATTTAATAAAATAAACATTTCATAAATCAGTGGTTAGTAAAACTATTGTCATATGTTTTTAATCCATTACATTGGGAATTAAAAATATAATTTTAAAATTAAAATACACTCATTATCCAAAGGTTTAATATGTTAAATATTTCTAATTTGATGAGTGTCGATTCAAAAATATTCATGTAGAAAAGTCTGATATTCTGTCAAATGAGCAGTCTATATTATCATAGAATAATATGAATTATGAGCAGACAAAGCAAATTCTCTTCTTTTTCTTACATGTTAAACATGGGTTCATAATATCTTCTAAAAATTAACAAGACAGTAGTAAAAAAATATTTCAGTTACTAATAATACTAAACATTGAATAAAGATATATAATAGAATAAAAACACATTTGAAAATATAAACAAGATTAGTAATAAAAAATTTACAAAACACGATTAAAACAAATAAAATAAATTGAGGAGTACTTAACTAGACTTGAGTTTTAATTTCAACATTGGACATTGCTTTTTGTAGCAACAGGTTTGGTTGAACAACGGTGTATTTACAATAGAATGTTTTTGAAGATTCAATTCATTATAAGCTTTGCTTTCTGATAAACAATTTTTTTTCTTTGGAAATTTTTTTTTTTTTTTTAAATTATTTCACTTTTCAATGATTAATGCTCTATTACACTTTCACCAATTCATATCAAAATTTTGAAGGCAAATACCTTATATTTGATTGGTTGCATTGAAGACAGAAAATAGATTCAAAATCTAGAGTTTAAAATTAACTAATCTGGCAGCTGTATCTTGACAGGATTGATCAAAATTGATATAATTGGTTTGTCTACCATACATTTCAGTGCCTACTGTTCTATAATGACTATTTTCATGATGCAATTAGTAAGACAATTTCAGACTTTGAATGGATTACTGCTTTTTTATTTCACATAAATTACTGGCTAAACTGTCATTTTTCATTTTACTTGCAGATAAATCTCTTCACAGACTTGCATGAATTTAATAATCAACTACTTTCTTCTGAAGTATCAGTTAACTTTAATATTTTAATTGAGGCTTTATATGTCCCTTAATTTATTATGCAATCAGACCCAATATAAACTTTTCAGTTCAGCAGCCCCATATTGTTTTTTGAATTCCTAATTTAGTAATTAACTTTATTTTTGATATATCCATAAATAAATCTTATTATCTAAGTCTGGGTTATTTCCTAAGTTGTTTATTAGAATAACAAAATTTGTAAACAATTTTAGACAACTTTAAGTTTTTGCCTTTTTGCTTTTAAATTTAAACGACTTTTCAATGTTACTAATGTTCATTTTTACCAAACATTATAAATCAACTCATTATAAATTTAAAATAAAATAATTAAAATTATTACATGTTTTACACTTACAATATCTTAAGTTTATTCATAAGAAAATATTTATAAATGGCACATTGTAGTTATTATTTTATTACTTCATTATAATAAACTAGTCAATTTTGATTGCACATATGAAGTTTAATAAAACAGCTGCATATTCTTTCATTTTCAATATCCTCTTAACAAACAAATTAATGGGTTAGTCTTAAGAAGTTTTCTCTTGATATTTTTACTTGGTAGGTAATTAAATATGTCATATTACTTGGTTGTTTTATTAACTCATATTCATATCTTTATTTAATAATCTTCTTTTCATGTTTTATAGGTTTTGATAAGAAAACTCTAATTTATTACATAAAAGCTAGAAATTTACTAAATGAAATTATTTATATGTGATACAGCTATCTCCATACCATCATTATGTGGCACTCCATATCTAATATATATTAAATTGTAAATATGACTGTAGTTTTTAAACAATTTTACATATATATATATAAGAAAACTTGAAAAAAAATTAGACTGTAAGCATTTATATTTTTTTAAGTAACTAGTAAAAGAACTTGCCCTAAGCTTCACTGTTTAGTAATGGAAAAACCTTATGAGTATTGCATTTTCTTTCTCTGTTTCCTTTTGAAGTGGATCTTTGCTCTGCAATGGTATTTTTAAAGTCTTCTCTGTTTTTTTAATATACATATGCAGATGTAAGTTTTTTTTCTCTCCTATACTTTCTTTTCTTATCACAAAACCAAAGTTCAGAAGATTGCACAGTCTTCTAATAAGAAGAAAGCATAAGTGAAAGAAAAGTTACATACTGATACTGGAATTTTTAACAAGGCCATAATCATGTGAATGATATATTTTTCAGCTATATCCACATACTATTTTTATTATATACTGGCTTAATAATACAAGCCACAAACTGAGTGATGAATAGAATAGTATATAAATGGTTCTAGAGGTTTATAAATAATGATTTACAGCAATGTTAAAGTTCCAACAATAAAAAAACAAGTATATAAAATTGTAAAAAATTAAAGTCAGGAGCTACTCAGATTATTGTGTTTGTTTTTTTTTAAATTCTTCAAAACATGAGAAGGTTTGCATGTGATATCATATTTGTTGATACAATTTGGTCTTTTAATTATTCCAATAGCTTCTCTGATATTACATTGATGAAGAATGTCATATCTGGATAGGCTCCTGGAGAGAAATCAATATTGTGACCTAAATCCATGGCATGGAGTGAGATTGCTGATGATGATGAGGGTTTCTTAGTTGTATTAGCATATTTACTCTTTTATTACTGTTGTAGAAATGCCTCATGAAATTTTATAAATCCCATGAATCACAAGATGGATTAAATCTTTAGACTTGAATAGAATATTACTAATTTTTTAATAAAGAGTATGTTGTTTTTATATTGTAGCAATTTTAGATTACATCCAATATTGTCCATAGTATCATTTATATAAGGAACACAATCAACATAAGAATCAAAAGGAAAAACAACTATTAAGATTTTTATTCCTTATATAAGAGAAAACTACAAACAATATTTGAAGTATTCTAAAATGCTATAAATTATTCCCCAAACCTCAGACCACTGGTTTCATGCTTTGGCAATCCTCTGTGAAGCACTAGGGTAATTTCAGACAGTAGATCTAAAAATACCAACTGAAAGCCAGTATTTATCTAAAAGTTAACTATTAAGTAGAAAATCTGAAATTTTCAGACACCCACATGTCTTCAAACCCAGCTATCTTAAGCAATGTTATATTGCTAAGGCCATTAATATATGGTTTGGCTGAAGATTTCACAGCCCCATAATAGCTATTTCATTTAGATAGCTGGGTTTGAAGACATATAGATGTCTGAAATTTTCAGATTCTCTACTTAATAGTTAACTTTTGAAAAATACTGGCTTTGAGTTGATATTTTTAGATCTAGGGTCTGAAATCATCCTAGTGCCTCACTGAGGATTTCCAAAGCATGAAACCAGTGGTCTGAGGATTGGGGGATAATTTATAGATAGAGATTTTTAAATGCTTTATTTTGCAGCATTTATCAATAAAGCTTGTTTGAGCAGTCAGCACCACTCCTTATATTTAGAATTCTTTTTTTACTTATTTTAAATATATTTTGAGATCAATAAAAATGGTACTTTGATTTCACTATATATTTATTTGAAATATGCACCTATAAAATAAAAGAGTCTTAGATATAAATATGTTTTATCTTTTAAAAGTTTAACTATGCCAGAAGTGAGAGATTTATTATTATTGATCTATTATTTATAGTTACAGTTTTGCTTATTCTGTTTATAGGGAATATTAAATAAGAAAAGCCAACCTCGCTTCCCATTCTCTTTATAAGTACATTACAGTTTCAACTACTCAAATGCATGGAACATTTGAAGAACCAGCTTCCAGAATTATTTATGTTGCAATATATATAATAAATTTTAAGAATATTTCCATGGAATAATTAGAAATATGTTTAGCTAAGAAACTATCAATTATTAATGACAGTTCTAAGGCTAAATTACTTTTCTTTAGTACTCATATATAAACTTTCTGTCTTCAGTAATTAGAAACAAAAGAAAGTTCTTTTTTCTATTTATAACTTAAATTGTTATGTGGATTTGAACGTAGGCAGCTATTTGTATAAGTATGAAAACTTGAAAGAATACCATTTTCTTTTGACATCTTATCAAACAATTCATCTTCTCTAAAGAGTCGAATATGTTAGATTATATATTTTCATGGATTTATTGTAATGTAAACAAAGTAAAGTGTGAAACTATTTCCTTGTACTAACTTGAGATATATTTAGCAGTAGCGTTACTAGAAAGTTATGAATTATTTTCTATTGATAATCCTAAGATTAAACCACTTATGCTCTAATATCAACAATAATTTTAGGTTTGAGTTTTATATATATCAAATGCCAAACAATTCATAATTAAATCATTAGCCAAAATTAAATTACATATCAACTAACAAACTTCGAAACTATTGATAATGGTTGTGTAATTTAATTGGTGATTTAATTGGGGAATTGATGTGATGTGATGTGATGTATTTGGCTTCTCCTTAAACGAAGTCAAGAATATCTCAGCAATTATGCCCAGATAAACCTGTTAGCCATTTTATTCTTCATTCCCCACTCTTAAGTCTTCCCATATTCTGCCCCATCCCATTTCCACAACATAATCTTTGTCAACTCTATGGCCTTTATATCTAAATCCCTCTTATCTCTTCGCAAACCCAACATAAAAACTAATAATTCACTTTCTGTATAGTCACTTTGTTCATGTCTATTCTCCCATAACTTCATTATCTGTACCCTTTCTGCTTTCAAGCATTTACATTCAATCAACTTAATTCTATATATATGAAGGAGTTATGAATATGTGTTTGTATAAATGATGGATGAATAGGTAAATAATAACTTTTAAACTTTTATCAAGACAACTTCACATTGTAAGTAACCAATTTATTTATAAATAAATATCTTTTTATATAAAAACTATTTTTACGTTTATTTTTTATTTTTGATCATAATGAAATTTTATCTTCGCAAATAAAGAAAAGTTTATTTAGACTTGATATTAAACAGAAATCAACATTTTAAAATATATGTTGTTATTTATAATGAAAGAAATTTCTGCAATATAACATAGCTTTATTTTGTTTTGCTATCAGGTTAATTACAGCGTATGCAAGATGGATTTTAATATTTGTTATAAACATTTGGTTAAAAGATTTTATTGATAGAATACTAAATTAGCAATTTTAAAATAAAATTACTCTTATTAAAAAAACTGTATATGTTAAGTGGGAATAAATTTTAATACTCAGCCATTACTTTTGGCCAAAAGTGAGATAAACAAGATGCTTTCGCGTCAATAAACTTTGTTTATGACTAAAATGAAATGCATTTATTTTGAATTTTAATGCACAGCCACATATTCAAATATATATTTGTATTCATATATGCATTCAAACATTTGTACACAACTCATATATATATATATAAGAAGCATATATATATATATATGCACTTACGTATAGTGAGCAATTCGTATAGTGAGTTTTGCCTGTTTTAACAACAGTTATACACAAGCATAAGAGGTGGTGGTCATGTGATGTTTATTCACTTTAGAATATGTTAGACGCCATTTGCAATTTCACATCACCCACAAAAAAAATATATATTATTAAATTATATATTGCATTAAAACTAAATTTAATCCGTCTGATTTAAAAATTTGTAACGTATTTATCAAAAAATCTTAACCATTGCCCAACATAAAACTTCAGATACTTTAAAACAAAAATCCAAACTTTATATTTTTACATATTATAATTTATGATTTACTGATTTTTAAAATGAATTTATGATCAATTGTATATACATATTTAAACTATTGATATGCTCTGAAACATACATCACATAGGTCAGAAAGATAATTTTATACTTCTTATGTTATCCCATATAAGCAGATAAATATTATGCTGAAAGAAAACTATAGATAGTTATTAAATTGATTCTGGGCTAGAAATAAATATAAATAAGCATTTTTGCAGATTTATAATACACTCTTTTAAACTTATAAGATCATACATCAGTCTTCAATATAAAAATTCAATTCATTCTTTTCTAACTATCTATGTGTTTCAGGTACCATCAACTACCTTTTTAATCTTTGTAAAAATATAAAATTTGGGCAATTATTCTGGTGGGAAGATCAACTATTTAAATACTTTAACTCACTTGAGGAAGGTAATTGTATTTGAAATACATGTATATTTGTTTGTTTTAAACTTTAAATAAACTTACAATTATAATTAAATTATAGCAAAATTCACTGAATATTAAATTATAATATTTATAAGTATAGCAAATATATTTGTTTTAAAGAGTAAATAAATTCACAATCACTTATACATGTATGTGGAATTTAAAGTATTAATGTAACATTTAATACAAATCATGCAGGTAGAGATAATTTGAGATCTTATAATTCTATATGAATTGCCACAATTCATAATCACAAGATAGTCATATCTAATAACTATACATTGCACTAGAAATGCATCAGAATTTGTAATGCATTACTTATTACATGTAAATTTCTTTGTAAACCATACCTCAACATAAAAATCAGATTTTTCACACTGTTTTAATATCAAAAGCATATGTCTAAAATTTGTAGATCATTGAACAAAGTTGTGTATTACTGAGACTATCATTGACTGATAATATGAGAAAGGGAGTACACACATGTACAAACATTTGTGAATTATTTCCATTTATTTAATTGATTTGAGTGCCATCTGATATTAAACGTTAAAAAATATTTTTATGCATATATATTTAAATAGGCTTTGAAAATATTTTTTTTTAATATGATGATGATAATCCTTACACAGCCACTATTTGCAATTCAGGCTAGATCTCATAGAACATGGGTTACTCCTGATGAAATGCACATAGAATAAATATACAGACCAGACAATATTATTTATAATGAAGTTAACACATTATTTAAACCAATAACATAATAGTTCACTACAAAATATTATAATTTTCAACAAAATATATTTTTTTCATTTTTTTTTTAATAAAACAATTTCTCCAATCTCTTTTTTATTTCACACACATGGTGAAAAACAATAGTTATGTAGAAACTGTCCAAGGTTTATTTTGATTAATTTTAAAACCTTAATTTTTCCATAAAATCTTATATGACTTTTTTTATGATTGAGCACATTCATCACAAAGTAAATCTCTGACCTTTAACCTCACAAAAATAATAGATTAATAGCATAGTATATCTAATATGACATAATTTTAATTAATACATCTTTCTTACAATGATAACTCTAGGGAGTGGCCGTTTTAGGTCCAAATCCCAATTTAACAATAACCCATGAATTATGAGAGGTGGTTCTTTGAATCCAATCCCTATTTACTAGTAGTACTCTTTAATTAACTGAGGTAGGCTTTTGGACCAGATCTCAAATTTATAGAACAAAACCATAAATAAATCAACCATATAGATATAGTATATAATGAATCATTTAACAGAGATATAATAATTGTATGTACATAATAAGTACTCACATAAATAAAATTTAACTCACTGCCATTAATACAAGGGTACATCTATAGACAAAAGGACTCATCAAATTTTCAAATAAACTTTTAATTTAAACTACCAATAATTATATTACATATATCTTTCTAATTTTTTGTTTTCACTTAGATTCTTTAACTACTTTATAAGTAAGCGTATCTGTTTTAAAGTGAATATTATATCTTTGATTATTTATCTAACAATTTTATACTAAAGAAAACTTTAATTTAAATATTAAGAAATCATAACATATATATATAATAAATATGACATTAAGTGAATTTTTCTCTCTTTTTTTTTAATTTCACTTGTCTTAAATCTCACCTAACTTCTTTAAACTTTCACTTGCTGCTTACTAATAATATAAAATGAAGTTTATTAGTATAAAAAGAAACTAAAATAAAACATAAAATGATTCATGTGTTAGGATTACAGTCTAATATTTTTTTTTTATCTTCAAAGCAAAAGTTCTACAACCAGAGTTTGATTTCTCCCATGATGGCAAATATTAAGTGATTCCAATTGTAAATTGACATAATGTCTTTTAACAATCTTCTGTCTTGAAATTTGAGGTTGAAGCATTGTTTCTTCACTTTAATTAGAGGTTTATTCAAATATATCCAGGGTAGATTTCAGAAGTCAGCAGTTGTTCTTCTCTGCTACGTTATCATAATGATGGTCACTGAAGTTTAATTAAAACAAGAATTCAGATTGATCACGTACAAAAAAAAACTGCCTATATAGGTTTTGACATCTTGTTTTTGACACCTTTAATATTTTATTTTTGACATCTGATTTCATTTTAATTAAAACATTTTAAAAACACTCATTATTTAATTGAGTTAACTTGCAAAACATTGAAATTATTAAATTACCTGATTTTTTTTCTTTTAGGTTTCAAATCTCTTACCAAAACTGGCAATCTATTTCTTAACTGAGTTCTTTTGCAATATATTTTTTAATAAGAGAAAGTTTTTACATAATTTATATAATTTGCCAGTTTCAAATATTTTTTTACAAACCTATTACATTATTTAATATTATTTTACAATATGACATTTATGTTAATAAATCATTTTTATATAGCGAGATGTTTGTAAACTGTAATATTTAAAACAGCATTACGCTGTTGCACATGCGCTTTCATGTGGTTGAGTGTTAGTATTCATTCATTTATAGTTAAAATCTTCAAAGCGCATGAGCAACAGCGTAATGCTGTTTTAAATATGACATTTAATAATTTTAACATTTGAATATACTTATTACTATTATTATAAACTATTTGAAACAAATCATTTGTTCTATTTTATATAATATTTAAAAACTTCTAGATGCTATATTTAATTGCTATTTCTCATAACATTGAAAGTAGTTAACAACCATGTGGAAGCTCACATATACAATCACGAATCAATCAACATTTAGACAATTCCAATATCAATAATAACAATCAACAATCTCAACTTGTTGCCAAGGGAACCGTCTTTTAACAATAATAGTTGAGATTGTTGATAGCTATTGCTATTGATAGTGAGATTGTCTAAGTGTTGACTGATTTTAATTATATATATATGCGCTATACATTTCCCATTCTAATTTAATAGAACACAAACACTGAGATCCAAGATATAACAGAAATATAGAAGTAGAAAATGAATCAACAAGCACCAGCATATTTATTATTTTAAACTTAATATTTAATTTAAATATTAATTATGATTAAGCAACATATATAAAGAAACCTGTGTGGTTTGAAATAATTGGTAGAGCATCTGATTTGTGTTCGGGAGATCCCAGGATCGATTCTGTCACTCGAAGTTCTGACCATATGTGTTGTTTTTTTTATTTATACATAAAGAAAAATAATAAATCAATCAAATGAATACACAGTAAGGATGATAAATGAATCCATATAATTATCAATAGAAAGGCCAAAATAAAAAGTATAAAACAAATAATTTTAAGATTAATAATAAACTTAATTCAGAATTCGATTACAACTTTTAGGCACTTGTAGGCATCATAACGGAAATCAATTATTAATTATTTTTCTTGATCGAGTAATAATCACGTCTTGTAAAAATCACACAAAGTTATTCAAAAAGTAATTCATTTTTTTAATTTAAACTAACAAATTAGAGAAATATATATATAAGTAAGTAATTTAGCATTAAATACATGAAGATAAAATTAAATGAGAAAATTACAAATATATATTAATTTAACATATCCTTCTACATTAAGCAATATATATATATATATTAATCCAACTTCTCATATCTCTAGCCTCTCTTCTCTACATCATCCTGCACATTTTCTTATTTCTTATTTCATCCATTCATCTCACATGTGGTCTCTTTTCTACAGTGGATTGATAATGGTTGACGATGAAGATGATAATGATATATATATAGTAATAAATAAGAAAAGGAAAAAAGACTGACTTAAATTTGTTTCTATAATTATAATGATTATTATTTTGATATGGCATGTTTAATTAGGATAATATTTACTGAAAACAACTAGTTTTTGGCAGGATTTTATTATATAACAATAATGATTTTGTTTAAAACTGTAGCTTCAATAATTTATCCATTAATATAAAACTGAAAAGATAAACAATCACCAATATACGTTATTTCATGCTAAACCAGCAATCATCAGTTGGTCCAGATTATCCATCTCCCACACATATATACTATAAGTGCTCAGATATATATTAAGATAGACAATCTTCATACTTTAATGGACAGGCTCCAATCTTCTGAGCACTTATAGTATATATGTGTGGGAGATGGATAATCTGGACCAATTGATGATTGCTGATTTAGCATTGGTGATTGTTTATCTTTTCAGCATTATATGTGCTTGAGTGTATCAGTATTATTAGATAGGGTGGAGAGTGATGGGTCATCTGAAAGTCTGTGCTCATATACCCTATATTACATATATAGACACAGGTATATATTAAGTCTGTGTTTCAATTATTCCATTAATATAAAGTAATTATGGAAAATAAAAAAAGTTTTACTACGTCTTGAGATGATTTAATATCAATCAGGCAGAGATAATATAAATAATAAACTTGCACATTAGTTAAATAACAAATTATTCATTTAAGAATAATAATAAAGTAAAAGAAACTGTCTATAATTTATCTTCGAACGGTTTTTTAACTTTTTACACAAAGAGCAAAATTAAATCCACATTTGATATTTCTAATTTCACAGATTTTTAAAACACAAATGTGTTTTCTTTAAAATAATTAAATATAGCATTTTAGAAGCAATTCTTTTATAGCATTTAATATGTCTTTATCCGTCAATGTATTTATTTCTGTATACAAATAAGACTCTTTGAAAGTTCCTTTTTGCATGCTTACCTAGCACACACCATTTAGGTGTTTTATCAGCGTTTATGCAGCTACTAACTTCTCCCTGAGATCAGTCTAATCCTCGAGTATTTTCTACTTCACGGGTAACCTACCTAATTAAATGTAAAATTTATTCAATTTGCTTAGAAAAATCAATACTAGTATATTGTAAATACTGAACTTAAAAATGTAATTAAAGGGGATTTGAACACAGACTCTTAAGCTTCCTCCAGCTATTCTCTCCATCTTAAATAACCAATACATATGACCATATACATGTAAATAAGATAAATGATCTCCAATATACTTATTTCGTGCGAACCAGCACTCATCAGTTGATCCAGATAATCATCTCTCACACACACACATATATAATCACTGTTCATTTTATATTAAGACGGCAAAGCTTCAAACTTTAATGGACAGACTTCAATCTTCTCCAGGCTAACTTTAGATCAACATGGGTATGATAACAATATTGGCATTAACAAGGGTTTGAGCATTCAATCGTCAGATTTTCAATGGTATGAATGATTGAAGAGTTGGAGGATGGAGAAGATTGAAGTCTGTCCATTAAAGTTTGAAGATTTCCTATCTTAATATAAACTGAACATTGATTATATATGTGTGTGGGAGATGGTGATCTGGACCAACTGATGAGTGCTGGTTCAGCATAAAATATGGATAATAAAGATCATTTATCTTATTAACATATGGGTGGTCATGTGTATTGGTTATATAAGATCGAGAGGATAGCTAAAGGAAGCTTAAAAGTCTGTATTCAAAATAGCTTCAATTTGATTTGTAATCTTAGTGGGCACATTAAGTAGATTTTTTTTGAATAATTAAATATTAAAATAATCTGTACATATTTACAAAATAAATAATATTTATTTACAATATATATCTTATTCAAACAGACATTCCAGTCTTCCCCCTATTCTAGAAATACTGTCCTCAAAGAAATCTATAGTTTTTAAATTCATCAAGTAGTCTACATATGCATGGAGTTTTGGGAGGAAGATCTATGATTTGCCTCCATTGAAATAGTTTTACTCTGTTCTTCATCACTTATCTGCTCATACTTTTGATCATTTATCTATTCTTGACCACTGTCACTTCTCCAATCAGCTAACAAAGTATATTTTTTCCTACTTCCATTGACACATTAGCATAAATATTTAGCCATGTCTCATTAAAGTGATTTATATGACTTTCTCATTTTCCTTCCATTGTCTAATTTTACCAATTGTAATTGGTTTTGATAAAATCCTCAATATAAGACCTGGCATTTCTTTTTCCAATTTTGAATTTTTTGTATTCAAAATTGTTACCTTTATTCATAGTGATTTGCAATAGCTTAATAAAATGAGTATGAAAATATGAAACATTAATAACTCTGCTGGAGTCTTTTTAGTTGCTGTACTGGGAGTAAAATGTTGATTAAACATGTGTCACCTAACATTTCCTTAAATCCAGATTTTTTCAATATATACTTTAAATATTGAACTACTTTCTCCACTATTCTATTATTTCCAAGATGATAAGGTAGAATAAGAATATTCTTTATCCCTTTATCCTGTAAGTAACTCTCAAATTTCCATGAAGTAAAACCACTTTCATTTAGAAAGCCATGTTTAGCAAAAATTTCTTTCAGCACTTTTATGATACATTTCACACATGTTTTTCATTATTCTATATTTCATCCAATGAGAGAAATCAATTAATATTAAAACTATTTATCATGGAAGATATTTCCAAGGGCTTGTGAACTGTTTCAAGTTGATTAGGTGGCAATCTGTGTCACCACTTAGATTTGGCCACCAAACATAAGACCTAAGTTGTGTTCCCTGCTTTTTAGTGGAATGTATATGTATTCTGTCATCAGCACACATTCTGTTGCAAATTGGAAGCTATCTCATATGCTCCAAATAGGTTTTGCAACTTCAATAGGTTGAGTTTTAGACTTGGTCATATTTTATCCACTTTCATTAATTGGATATATCCCTTATCCTGTTTAGTTCACTCAACTATAGCTGAACTACTAAGTGTTATGGAATTTAGTGTATAAATGTAATTGATTTTATTGAGGCCATATTCCTTTTCTTTAATATCATGTAGCTATGATCAAGTCTGAGCATGGCCAATTTGTCTTTCTGACTTATTAAATATTTCATAATCATAGTTTGAGAAAATATTGAAATAGCATAACATGCATTCGCTTATAAGTTTAGGAATTTTCTTCTGGTATCAAATATTTCTATTAGTCTGAACAAATTTGAAATTTTTGCCCATATATATACTGGTGGAATGTGAAAATAATTTCTAATGCTTCTTTGTCAATCTGGCAGTAATTTGTTTCAGCTGCTGACAATATTCTTTAGGCATAGGCTATCAGATATTTACCCTCCATAACATGGATGAGAAATGATAGCTTCAAAGCCATATTCAATGAATCTGTCATAATTATAACATCTAGATCCCTATGATATTGTATCAATGATTTATATGATATTAAAGAACGTTCACTTTTTGAAAAGTTAAATCCTGTTTGCTAGGTTATATGCTTTTTTTAGAAGTCAGTACAGCAGATTACAAATGGGTCTTTTCTTTTACAAAACTTTCATAAAAGTTTAATATTCCTAGAAAAGTCCATAATTTTTTTCTCTCAGCATTTTAGTGACTTTCCTTTATCTGGATTACCTTTCATTTACACTTACAATTTTCTCAAAAAGCTTTATTTTCTTAGTAGCCTAGATATATTTGTCAATATTTATTTTAGCACTTACTTTTTACAACTTTGAACAGACTGCATATACATGTTTTTCTAACCCTGACTCTATCTATATCATCCAAATAGAGGATATTCTAGCCATGTGCCAATTTATTGCACTTATATAGTCCTATATGCATAGTTAACATTTTAATTTTTTTTAGCTATGAGAATCTAATAAAATGTAGCTTTGTGTGAAATAAGTAGCTTTTTGTAATGACACTAGTACTTTTCATATTCTCAGAACAGGATAAGAATTTTTAGTGTCATATTATTTATGTGACCCAATATTCTTCATGCAATCTCAGGTTTCCATTTGGTTCCATGATAGTAACTATTAGAGTAGCCTAAAAAAATCATCCATTGGTTTTGAGATTTTTTCGAAACCATCTCATCAAAAACATTTCCTTGACTTTTTCTTTCAAAGCTAATAGAACCTTGAAAAGTTTATAAATATTTTTTTTTTCTTTTCCTATGTATTGATTTCTACTTTAACATATCATACTATTTACAATGTTCTTAAACACTTTATCAATACTATTTATTTATATCAAAACTAACAGTTTTGACTGTCCTTCAGTCAACATCAGAGCTACAATATTCAAATATATAATTATATAATTAATACACTTACACACATATTCATATACATAATTAAACACACAAAATAAAACAAAATAAAATATACATTTTAACCTGACCATTATAAATAATCATTTTTATATACTACTGGATATAAATATATGTGGGGAAAATATAATGATGGAGGTGAACAGTGAAGTAGGCCTATAAGTGATATTCTATAAATACTGGTTAAAAATTAGCAAAAGATATAGTAAATGATGTACATTCATGAGTATGAACATTATTGCTACAGATATTAATGGAAATTAAATTGACATGTGTGGAAAAATAATAATACCAGTAAAATTAAAGTTGAAGATAAAATTTCTCACTTTATATGTAGTTTCAAGATTTTAGTCTGTGTCTGGGGAGATGATTTAAACCTTTAGGAATTCATTTTGACACAATAAAGAAATTTTAATTGGAAATTCTAATGTGGAAGAGATTCCCTGGGTTGTTCAAATCCAGATCAGAGGAATTGGAACATGATTTGTCTACATAAATTTGATAAAGAATTCAAAACCTATTATTTATAAACTTTCATATCATTTTGATATAAATAAATAGTATTGATAAAGTGTTTAAGAAAGTTGTAAATGGTATGAAAGTTTATAAATAATAGGTTTTGCATTCTTTATCAAATTCATATAGACAAATCGTGTTCCAACTTCTCTGACCTGAATTTGAACAACCCAGTGAATCTCTTCCATATTAAAATTTCCAATTAAACTTTCTTTATTGTGTCAATATGAATTCCTAAAGGTTGAGATCATCTTCTCAGCCACAGACTAAAATCTTGAAACTACATATAAAGTGAGAAATTTTATCTTCAACTTTAATTTTATTGGTATTATTATTTTTCCACACATGTAAATTTAATTTCCATTAATATCTATAGCAATAATGTTCATACTCATGAATGTAGATCACTTATTATATCTTGTGCTAACTTTTAACAAGTATTTATAGGATGCAACTGATATGCCTACTTCATTGCTTCCATCATTACATTTTCCCCACAAACATTCATATCCAGTAGTATATGGTCTATTTTAATATTAAACTTCTTTACATTGACACTTTTGCTAACTCTTTTTCTTCCAGACTTGTACTTCAATATCTTTTTATTTTTCATACTATGGTCCTTAAACTGACAGACTGGTGCTAAATGTCCTTTTTTCATACAATTCCTACATCTTGTTTGTAGTTTTTTTGTGAATACCCAGGTTTATTGCAAAGATTAACACATGTCTTCATATTTCTTTCTGCTATGGTCTGGATCATTACTCCTTGTTTTGTGTATTATAAGATATTTTTCTAGCTGTTATGGCAATATGAATTCTAAAGCATTATTCAGAATAATTTCCCATGTGATACATTTATTCATAATCTGTTTATAATTCAGTCAGTTTCCCTCAACAACACTTTCCTAAAACTAGCATCCATTATGCTATAGAGAAATTGTTCTCATAGCATCATTAATTTTAGAGCCAGACTCACAATCCTTTGTTAAATTTCTTAATATTATATTATATTTAACATATTACTTATGAGGTAATTGTTTTCTATTTTGAAACCTCAGCTACACTATTTTGATATTTTTGGAATGAAATATTCATTCAGTTTCTCAATAACTTTTTGGTATAGAAGTTCCTTCAGTCCTTTAGGACCCATTAATCTATTTTCCAGGTGTATCATGTTCTGTCCTATAAAATCTAGAAGCATAGACATTTTCAGATGTTCTTCATCTATTATATTTATGAGCATGTAATATTCCCCATGTTCAACAAAATTTTCCACAAAGCAGCATATTTATGTAAATTTCTTGAACTGTTGACTTGTGCCATTTACTGTTTATATGTAGGTTTTTCTTCAGTTGCTGATTATAGCCATTATATTTATACACAGGTCCTTCAAAATTGTCAACTCCAGCCATTCTACTATACCCTGTGAGCATTTAATACCAGTCATTCAGCAATAATATAAATAATAAACTTGCACACTGGTTAAATAACATTTATTTAAAACAATAATAAAATAAAAAGAATAAGAAATTGATAATTCATTTAAATCAAATAAAACTTTATAATTTATCTTTGAGTGGCATTTAACTTTTCACATACAAAGAGTAAAATTAAATACACATTTGTATTTCCAATGTCACAGCTTTTTTAAGCACAAACATGTTTTCTTTAATTAGATAAATAAATATACCATTCTAGAAGCAAATATCTTTTAGCAATTTAAATGTCTTTATCTGACAATGCACTTATTTTTATCTACAAATAAGACTTTTTGAAAATTTCCTTTTGCATACTTACCTAGCATACACCATTTAGGCTTTTAACACCGCTACTAACTTCTCAATGAGATCGGGCTAATCCTCAATTATTTCTTCTTGACTAGTAATCATTTTTATAAGGCAGCAAGTACATACATTGTGGATTTTTTTTACTGTTTATCTAATTGTATGTAAATGATTTATTTACAAACAAATTTTATTCAATTTAATTTGTAATCATATCAGGTATATTAGTACATTTTTCTAGACAGTTAAATGAATAATAATTAAATATTAAAATAATCTGTACATATTTGCAAAATAATAAATAATATTTATTTACAATATATATCTTATACACACAAACATTCCAGTTGATAAATGAAGAAAAAAAATACTGACTTAAATTTGCTTTCATAATCATAATGATATGGCATGTTTAATTGTGTTAATATTTATGGGAAATAACAAATTTTGGGCACAATTATTATATATTAATAATGATTTTATTCCTGCTCAACTTTTTTTCAATATTTAAATAATATTGTCATACTCTATTCAAGTGGTTAAAAGTGTAGCTTTGATAATTTATCCATTAATATGGAGTAGTTAGGGAAGATAAGAAAAGTTAAGCATATTTTTGTTATTGGTAATTATAACAGCTAGTTCAGTTATTCATTCTTTAGCATCCATCCTTTCCAATTAATGAACTAGGCTGAGCGCTTTTTCAGGATTATATAAATAATCTCCTTGTAGAAAACAATTTTATTTCTATTTGAGTAATATTAAAAAATATGATTTAGTTTTGTCACTAATTCTTTTTTATTCTATTTAATTATCTTGTTTTTAAATAATAAGTTTTCCTTTTCTACATCTGTACTACTTTATTTAATTCTCTTTTTTAATAAATACTTTTGTCATGATAATCTTACTCAAGGATAATGCTTTTTTACAGTTTGAATTTTAATTAATTTAATATTATTCCAAAACAATAAAATATATTTTAAAAATAAGAAGAAACCATGTTTACAATTGTTCTAAATCATTAAAACGTGTTTTTAGGCTTTTTTCTTTTAAAATATTTTAAACATACATTTTATAAAAATAAAGACATATAAAATATTTTAGATATATAAATACATCTTTACCTAATAGAATCTGCTGTATTGAACACAACTGTTTTTAGAAGATTACTCATTATATCGTCAATACATTATAACTTTCACTGAAGCACATATATTTAAGGTTAATCTGTTCTAGGAGAACAGTCTAAAGCAAAGTTACTATCTAAAACAACCAATTAAACAAAAAAATTATGAAATAAAATCAAAAAATATGCATGTAAAAATAAATATAAAATAAACACTGTAACGAAAACTAAAATTCAAATTTTAAAAACACAAAATATAAAATGTAAAGCAATGTTGTTCTAATAAAAATTCTCAGAATCAATTTCTAAACTTGTCTAGAAGTTATTTTTTTCTTGATGCTATTTTATCATTTCTTGCTTAGGATTTTTTTGTTTTTGATAATATGTTTTAATTTTTGTTTTCTGCTTATATTAATAAGTAAAGATCTTTTGAAAGCATATACAAATTTATGATATGAAAAAAACATTTTACTTCTGCTTTTTCAATTATGTTTTTTTTTATACCACATTTAAAATTACTTTTTCTTTTTTGCTTAGAATGATTTTCTGGCATTACAGTAAAAGTGAAATAAACAATAATGAAAATCACTTCTGCTTTCTTGCTTGGAAATTATTTTTTTCATTGTTATTATATTCTAAATGGTTCATTTTCATGATTAATTAATCTTTTGAAAGCTTAAATAAACTTTAATAAAAATCATTTTACTTTTATTTTAGTTGGTAAATTTTTTTTTTGACACTATTTTTCAGAATTTTCAAAATATCTTATGCATATACTTACTATGTTAGCCAATGACATTCATCTTAACATTTGTACTCATTGACAGTTTATAGTGCTTTATTTTCCATTCTTTTTTTTTTCATTTTCAGGATTATGGTTAAAATTATTATGCATAGACAGCATAATAATTAAAAAAAGATAAGTACTGAATCTTTTTATTACTAAGAATATATTTAAATAGTTAAATAAATTAATAACTTATGTTTTACAAAGCATTACAAAGCTGTAGATGCTTTCATTATAATATTTGCATTCATTGTATTAAACTTTATGAAAAAAATGTTTATTGTATAATTTGTTTGCAATAGAATTCTTCATTATAGTAGGTTTTACTGTATAAATATATTTTTAACAGAGCTGCTGATATTTTTTATTGACATTACATTTTTCTTGATAAAAAAAGTAAAATAATTTTTTATAAAATAGATTTATTAACTTTACTATATGATGCAGAATATTTAAAAATATATATCTGTTCTCTCCCTCTCTCTATATTATATTATAATGTATGTGAGTATATATATATGAAAAGAAAGTTACCGTTAACACTAACTGAAATAATTATACAAGTATATAAACCATTATATAATTACAAATATCCAGTAATGCCCTCTGTTTTAAAAGTCTATATCTCAATAATATACTTTTAAAACAGAAGGCGATACTGGATATTTGTAATTGTATAATGGTTTATATATATGTGTGTGTGTGTAAATTTATAAATAAATATTAAAAAATACAGTATTTAAAAGTCTATAAAAATATATCTATAACCGTCACTTAGAAGCGCTTTCAGCTATCTTTGTAGTTTTTGTCAACTAATACCTTTAAAATGTCAGCTTTTCCATAATTTCATGATGTCAGCTTTCCCATAATTCTGTGATCTTAATGTTTGCTGCTTGCCTATTAATTAAATCTTGCTTGTATTTATATATTAACATCACTTCTCTAATTTTTCTTTTATTATTATTTCTTTCAGTTTCCAATATTTTTACATTACTATAATTAAAATCAAAACCATATATACATGATTTATTATGGTCATAAAAGACAGAAGCTGATAAATTATCACTATTTTTTATTATTTTGTTTTGTATTTTGAACCCTTTTTAATAATAACAAGTGCTCCTTTATTCTTTTTTCCAATGTGCACCTTGATTCACCTATATATCCACTGCCACACCTACATGTCCATTTGTAAATGATACAATTTTTATTTGACAATAAAGTCTTATCTTTTGAATTATTTATTAATTTATTTAATGTAGATGGTGCATAAAATGCAATATCACATATACTTTTATAAATTTTCTTAATGAAACTTGCCTGTTGTTTTGAAATATATGGTATTGATATCCAAAAGTTTTTATCAGAAGAATTAATATTATTATTCATATTATATATATACACACCTGGGTCTCTTTTTACATGGACTTATTTAACACGATTTTCAAGTTACGCGATTCGTGTTTCACTGGAAGTCGATTTTCGATAATGTGCTATTACTTTAAATAATAAATTTTGCGCACTTATGTTATATTGAAAGTAATAGCACATTATTGGAATTTGACTTTCATCTTAGTAATTTTAAAATTTTCAGCGCTTTATAATAGTAAGATTTTATGCAATAATGAAATTAAAATCATGATTTCCACATTTTATGTATACACATATTAAATTTTACAAGATTATAATGTAAATTTGTTCAAACATTGTGCGTGTTAATTTTGCAATTTAAATCACATTCTGTTTTTGCTTTTTAAAAAAGAATGTAATCAATTATTATTTTCTTATTAATGACACTAATCATTAATGTGCTCTTAAATTCCAACAAGAGCTAAATGGTTGTATGTCTGGATATCGCGAGCTTCATAAACAATTAATAAAATCATCGTATCAAAGATTAATTACTAATTACGTTGTCGCCAGAAAATCATAATAATTAAAATGTGTATAAAAAAATGTAAATTACTGTACTGTAAATTATGCATAAAAATATATTATTTTGAATAAAATTAAATATTATAGTTAAAAAAAGTTTGTCTTGTATCAATTTTTTTCAAATTTAAAATTTTTTATTAGTCATATTTAATTTGCTTATTTTTTTTTTTTGTGCGAATTTTAAAGTACGTTGGTGCTTTGCTTTTATGCGAATTTTGAAAAAATCATAGACCACATCCCCCCTTTTTTCAATGTAAGTTACGTCTATTTTTGCACGATTTCATTTGTGCGTGTTTTCTGAAGAACCTATCTATCATGTAAAACGAGACCCAGGTGTATATATATAAAATAAATAAAATGTCCGTTAATTAAAAACAAAATTGTAATTATAATTAAATAATAAATTTAACGGTTTACAAACAATTACAAACAATCCTTAAATCCGCAAAAGTACTTTTGGTTTATTTCTTAAACCTGCCTCAACTGCCATTAAATTCAAAACAAAAGCGGAAGCAAACATCATCAATTCAAGTTCCACGAATCTCGTATTTTAATGTTAGCAGCTTGTCGATTTATTAAATGCATTTTATTCCTGTTTATAAAAATTGCCTCTTTAATTTTTCTTTTACTATGGTTTCTCTATTCATGAAGAATTTTCACATTTTCAAAATCAAATTTTAATTTATATTCAATAGGTTATACCAACTCTCTCTTCCTCAACTATCTATCTGACATGTTGGGCAAACCAAATTGTAACCTATAAGGCATGGACAAATAGATAATGTTTAGGCACAACAACAAATAAAGCAATTATCCAAGCTCAATGGGTTTATTTTAAAAATGCCATGTACACCAATAAGAAGATATACAGGAGAATCATTTATGCATGTAAAAATGCGATATTAGGGACCTCTACAGGTTGAAGTAGGTTGAAGTAAAGAAGGTTCCCCTCTTTTCTTCCAAAGCATAAACTTGTGGTTAAGACCTGTAGAGATCCCTAATATCACATTTTTACACGCATATTCTTGAGGTTAAAGCCTTAGTAAATATTACTTACATAATCAATGTGCGTTTAAATAAATTTATAATAAAATATTATATAAATATAAAGCAGTATTATTAATCAATCAAGAGAAGGAGAAATCTCAACCCACTCTAGCATGCATAAAAGACTCTTAATATTGTGATCATATGCCATTAAGGTTACATTTAAATTTCTTTCTTCTTTCACTTTCTAAGACAACTATCATTTTTAATCCATCTTCTAAAGCTCTTCTAAGCATCTCATTACTCTGATTAAATAAAACAACATGTCACTTAAAATCCATCTTTCTTCATTATTAAAATTAATTTAAATAATATGGTTCATTAAATTAAATCAGGATATCTAAGGGTAATATGATCTCATTTAAAATATAAAAAATAATATTTTAGACTCTTTAGATTTATACAATGAATGAAATCCTAGTTAAAATAAAATATGACACACACTTCCCCCAAGCTAATGTCTTGTTATATTACTAACTTAAATAAAATAAAACATGTGTTCTTAATTTTAGAATAAGATAATTAATAATCTAGGATTACACTCAGATATTTGGAGCCATTCCAAATATCCCAGAATAAATCTAATTAAACACATTTTAAATATGAATTAGGTTCTTGTAAAATTAATGTTACCATAAAATAATAAATATGATCTTCAAATATAAAAATAATTTTAAAATAAATATGAGCAGTGATTCAAAATAAGCAAATTAAATTTGTTAAAGTGATCCAAAATGACAAATCAAGTTGTAATTCTTTATTAAACAAAGTACAGCTTTTTTAGATTATTATACTAATGCTTAAATAATTCAATAAAGTGATTAGCTTCAATATTCGTGAACTTTTTTAGCAAAATAATTTATAATATTTTATAAATATTTAAATCCACAGAGTCAAAAGCTTTCATACATTATTTTTTTAAAATTATGACAGAAGGATTTAAATTTTGCATTATGTTTTATAAAATTAAATTAAATTGGGTGAAGAAACTAATCCAGCAGATTAAAATAAACTTTCTATTATTTAATTATCAAAAAAGTTCTCCCTTATTAATACATTCATGTAATGATAATAACCTTTATATAAATAGTGTCCTTTTTATAAATATTTAATATATTCAATAATAATATTAGCTTTCCAATTCAGAGATGAAGGATTAATAAGACAGATGTATATTGTCTATTTATGCCTAAATAAACTTAAAAAATTTAAATTAACTATTTAGAGTATTTGGTCCTCATTATTATCAAAACTCAAATATAGGACTTACACATTTACAATAAATTATTCACATTTAAGCCAATGAAGATAGCTATAGAGGTAAGATAGAATTTCTCAACACCTTGATAAAATCACTAAAATGTCAGATAAAGTCATGGTAAATTATTACACATTTTATTAAATATACTACAAACTACAAACAAAATTCATCTTTAATATTAAAGTAAGGCAAAGTGACAGAATGGTGGCATAGCTCATAAGAATCACCTAGTTTTGATTACTAATAAAAAGATCTAGGACTTGTCACTGGTCAGGAAAAATAATGAAATGTCCACCAGGGATAAAACATTAAATAAAAATTGCCTTAAAAATAGAAAGAGCCGAACTACAATGTCCAAAATATATGCTATGAGCATACAAATGCTATCAAGACAATAAATAATAAGAGAGAGAGAGAGTTCATTGCTACCATCTCCTTTTGAAAAATAAGCTAGCAAAATAATAATAGAGACTAACACTAGTGTCTTTAAATATACTAGCATATTAGCACTCCTGAAATAGAATTAGAATAAATATACTATCTCTAACAAAAATACTATGGCTAACAAATGTGAAATGTGATAAATAGTAATAATAACTAATATCAAATATGGCTTTATTAACATTAGGCAATAAATAATAAAATAAATAATAGAAACATACATCTACTTATTCAGCTTACAGCATGACAATATATCTTCCTAAATAAATAATTTTTATGTAAATAACAAAACACATACTATTTTAAAATATTCAAAGATAATAAATTACCATTCTGAGAACTTTAACCTATATTATTTCAAAATATAATGTATACGATATAAAATTAATATGCACATAAATAAAACATAGTATGCAAAATTATAATACAAATAAATTCAACACTTTTTATCATTCAATAAATAAATTAAAGAACAGTACTGCTTTTTTTTTTCAAATCAATCTCCATTAAACTGGAATATAAAGAAGAATGTTGGCAATAATATCTTGAGGACAGCAAACATATCTATTATATAATGCAATATAACTATGATATTATCTATAATATAACTATGAAATATAGAATATGTCTCTTTTGGATATCCTTAGTAAAATTTCAAGTAATCATGCTAGCTAGAATAGGACAAATTTATGGCAATTCAAACAAGGTAAATGAATTTGAATTATGATATATGTTTATTATGTTGAAATAAATAGTTCACAAGTATTTTTAATCTATTATACAAATTATTCTAAATTGTATTCATAATGAGAATATTTTATAGTATAATACTTCTGATAAATAATATTTATCAAATATTTGCAGGAGAAAAATATTTAATTCAAATATTGTATTTACAACCATAGCAGTCTCCATAGCAACATTCAGACTGAAAGAATAACAACTTGCAAATTTTAAAACATTTTGCATGCATTTATAAATCTTTAAATGCAGAAAAATTATTTAAGTTCATTTAAATATGTTATTTTGCAGGTATATTTATTTTCTGATTTTGTGAAGTGAAAAACTTTTAAGTTTCATATAATATTTATTTAATAGTTCATTTTATGTTTATTTTTTTTATTATCCCCACTTAAAAAAAATGATTTTTTTCTTCCAAAGGAGAAGCAAATAGAAATAATCATAATAAGTGAGTTCTTATATTTGTGCTTTAATAAGTTATCAATATAATGTATTTTATTTAAATAAGCACAAATACCCTTTTTATTGAAGTATAAATTATTATTAAAAAATAAAGAGCTCTGCTAATTTCTCTAACAAAGCATTTAAAAAATCTCTATCTTGAAAACCACTCCTTAGCCTCAGACCAATAGTTTCATGCTTTGGCACTTTTCAGTGAGGCACTAGGATAGTTTCAGATACTAGATCTAAAAATACCAAGACAAAGCCAGCATTTATCTAAAGGTTAACTATTAAGTAGAAAATCTGAAAATTTTAGACACCTAAATGTCTTCAAACCTAGATATCTAACTTAAATAGCTATATGGGGCTGAGAGATGTGATTTTTAAACTACAGAAAGGAGTCATTTGTCAAAGAGTGGATATTAAAATAAATTTTCTCTATATATGACTATGCAGTAAGCTCAATGATTTATTTTTGCTACAATTATCTAATGGAAAAAAAGGTTCATATATAGAGATGTCTGATTTCTTAAGTCTTTTAATTTAATGGTATTATTTTTTAATAATCTTGTTACTGCATTATTAGTAGGAGAACGATTACTTTTTAATTATTATCAGATTCTTTATTTTTTGTTAATTCTGATCAAGTTTAATTTTTTAATTTTGAGAAAGATCTATTAAATTCTAGGTAAATACGTAATATATTAATATTGTTTATATTCTTTGTAAAAATTTACAATATTATTTACCAACATTCGATGATAAATTAACTTGCAGAGCATGTCATCAATTGCATGCGAAATCAAATGAGATTATATATTTATATATATTAAAAGATTTTTTAAATAGGTCACTACCAACAAAAACCATTCAACAGTCCTCCATAAAAGCTAGAAGAGATGTATTACTCATCAGGCTCTTCAATATCTAGATGGAAATAACTTTTTGAACCTTTTCCATTTTTCTTTCCTCCTTTAAGTAAATGAATGCACCTTTACTAGTCTAATGTTTATCAAACTCATGAATATAAAGAACCTGGAATATTTAGAAACATTCATGTATTCTACGTGAAAAAAAATCTTAATAGAGGCATATGCTATTATTATATAATTTTATTGTATTTATATTTGAAATTCATTGTTTACATTTTCATTATAATACATAATATTTAAATAATTACAAATATTATAAAATCATGAAATATGAAATACAAACACATTAATAATAATAATAAGAATGAAAAATGAACAATAGAACAAAAGTTATTTTAATAACAATTAAATGTAATGAATGTGTTTGAATATTATTACTACCCAAAAAATCAACATTGGGTGATATATTTGATACAGCAATTTTTAGAATTTGACCCAATGCTCCTATTAATAAACATGACCTATACTTATTTTTAATTAATAGTAGCAATGAAAATGCACTTTTACAATTTAAGACTGTGTTTAACAATGAAAGATATTTTTTTATCACTGGATCCAAAAATTTAACAAATCCTTGTTACAAAAATCTGATTATAATATAGGGGATTTGAACACAAACTTTCAAGCTCCTTCAATCATCCATTCCATTTTATATAACTGATACAATTGACCAACACACATGTGAAAAAGATAAATGATCTCCAATATATGCATTTCATACTGAATCAGCACTCATCACTTAGTCCAGATCATCATCTCCCAGCACAAAATGTGTATATTGGAGATTATTTATGTTTTTACATGTGTGTGGTCATGTATATTGATTATATGAGACAGAGTGAATAGCTGAAGGGAACTTGAAAGTCTGTATTTAAATCCCTTATATTTAAACTCCAAGGATATGAATTATGCTTGGATTACAAAAATATTAAAAATTTGAATCTTCTCTTAAGTCATATAGTTTTCTTCAGATAATCACAGGAGATTGCTAAATTGTAGGAATGGAGAATGTTCTTATTCTGTCATATTCTTTTTTTCATTTAGTTTAGTAAAATATTTTTCAAAAAAAACACATAGAATTTATATTGTAGTTTGTTATTATTCTTTTAGTTTCTGCTGATAATAAAATGTTTTTTCAAAAAATTTATGGAGAGAAGTAAATGTTTTTGTATTATTAATCCTAAAACTTAACTATGCAGAAAGTTTATTATGATCATGCTTACAATATTGTATTTAAAGTTAATATATTATCCAAAATAAATATACAAAATGTATATAAAGAAAGCTTGGTTTAATACTTTAACAGCATGGTATGCTAAGCATGCTTTCGGCTATCTGGTAGTCATATTCATAACAATAGTTATTCAATAACTTTTTTATGAAAGTCTCAAAATTCTTGGACAACTATTGCTATAAATATGACTACTGGTTATTCAAAAACATGCTTAGCATGCTATGCTGTTAAAGTATCAAACTAAGCTTTTCTTTATATAAATTTTGTATGTATTTATTTTGAATTATATTTTTCTGAGAAAAGTTTTTTAGTAGATTGAAGTTACAGTTAATATATTAGTATTCTTTCCCTACAGAGAAAGATTCAAATCATTTACTTTTTCAAAAAAATTTATTAGATAAGAAAGCAAACATATTCAATTTTGGATCAGAAATATGAGGTACTAATAATGGACTTTTACTAAAAAGTAAAATTTGTAATTTGGCTTTTAATATTAAAACTCTTTTTAGAAGTTTACCATGGAATAGACGTCTTAATTCTATGAGATATAAAAGTGATTCATGATTGATAATGATCCCTTGGCATAAAATTTGACTGACTTATTTTATATGTAATTAGATATGGAAATATCTGATAACACATTACTAAGTAATTCTATCATATGTCAAAATACTACACTAATAAAGATATCTTGCATTTGGACAAACCTTTTTTCAATTCTTCTATAAATTCTGAAATTCTGTAATTCATGATTGCTGCTTTATCAGTGTAAACTCCAAATACACTTTTTCTTTTCAGTCTTATTTTCTCTATAAAAAAAAATCTTTCCAAATATATATGTGTTTAGCTGTGGTAAAGAGATTTCTATAAAATAGGTCTTTGTGGTTTGCAAATTATACAAGTATCTGACAAAACCATTAAAATAGCATCATTTATATTGTCACTTGGTTCATCAAGTTATATGCTAAATTTAGTATTTTTTTTAATTTAAAATAATAACGTAGACATGATATTCCCAGTATACTGAACATAGACATGATATTCACAATATACTGGCTATTATTCTTCTAATTGTGGTATTGAACATAGGAATTTTTAAAAGACTTTGATATTTCAGAATGACACAATGTTGTGAGCAGTATTATTCTCCATTATACCTTCAGATGTTGCTAGCCTGACCAGTGATAATATTAGCTTAGGAGTCAAACTGGCACCATTAGATTCTCAAATATCAAATTTAAGGCAAACACTCTAACCAACTGAGCTTTGACAGAATAGCTCAGTTGGTTAGAATGTTTGCCTTAAATTTGATATTCAAGAATTTAAAGGTGCAAGTTAGACTCCTTTGTTGATACTGCCACTTGTCAGGTCAGCAACACCTGAAGAAAAGTGGAGAATAATACTATTCAAAATGTCTCATTATTATCCTGTGTGGTCTATTTGTGTGTTACTACTAACAAGTTGTTTGCATTTGAAAACATTTAATAAAGTTTAAAATTTCCTATACACTCAACATTTATTAATAGAAGATGGAAGTAGTCAATATAGTATCAAATCTCTTATTAATTTGTCATTTAATTTAGTATGCTTTGAAAAAAACTTTATCATTTTAATTCTTTGGCCTTTCTTTCCAAAAATATAATTGTCTTCCTCTTAAATTTATTATATATAGTATCTAAATGGTGACTAAGTCTCCAGGTCTCATAAATGTAAATCATTATATGAAGGCACAAATCTGTATTTCATGTAAGAAGGGTTATATTTTCAAATTGTTTCATGTAACATTTTTGCTTATTGTCACCTGGTGTTGAAATTAATGTCGATGGTTCTGCCAATTCTGTTAAGTTGTGACTTGGATACTCTCATGTCTTCACTTCTTATGTCTGATTGTCCTCTACCAATATGCTCTATTTTATTAGTCACTTATTCATTACTTGTTATAAAATCAAAACTATCCCAGTATTTATAGGCTGATATATATGAATTGTAAGATAGAGTATTTGATATTAATACATAGTGTAATGTGCAAATTTTTACATTAAAATTTAAAGAATATATCTGTATATAAAAATAAATTTAATTATCTAGTCCTAATTTGAAATTTACTTTTGCAGCTCTCCTTGATGAAATCTATGTCCTCTCATCTGGTGACATAGCTCTAATTTAAGAAGCTCTGTACTACTGTACTAGATAATAATTGAATAATATCTGGTAAATGGAAATACACATGGAAAAGGTCATTTTTTAAATATTTAGCTTTATTTCTGCCTAGCATGCTTTCACTATATTTTTACTATATTATATTCATGGCATATAGTGGTGTGATTAAATGGTCTTTATATCATGTTTAACTAACTGTTCATGTATTCAATTTTAATTTAACATTTAAACTTGAATATTCAAATAGCCCATTTCTTTGAAATGGGTACCCTTGTTTCTTTTTTGTTAATAAAAAAATGATCACTAGCTATTGCACATGTTTTTTTAATCTTTCGCTTTCTACCCTCTGTGTGTGTGTGTGTACATTATTTCTGCTTTTGTTAGCTTGAATCTATGATGGTTGTGTGTTTGTGATCTGTAAATATTGAAGTGTCTTCTTTGTCTCTGAGGGCTCTATTGTATAAATATCTGCGTTGGGCAAGTCTCTTTAACAAATTGGCCCTCGACTTGCCCAACACAGATATTTATATAACAGAGATCTCAGAAACAAAGAACACATTTTAATATTTACAATCACAAGCAGGCAAATTGTTCTATATTCGAACTAGCAAAAGCAGAGATAGTGTACACTGAGAGAAAGGATAGAAAGTGGACGGTTAAAGAAGCATGTGCAATAATAGTTAGTGACTTTTTTTATTAAGAAAAACAAAAAAAACAATTGAATCCATTTCAAAGAACTGGGCTATTTGAATATTCAAATTTAAATTTTAAATTAAAATTGAATACGTGATCAGTTAATTAGACATTGATATAAAGAACCATTTAATCACACCACGATATGCCATGAATATGATATAGTAAAAATACATTGAAAGCAGACTAGGCAGTAATAAAGTTGATTTTTAAAAAAAAAAAAACCTTTCTGTGTGTATTTTCATTTTAACAGATATTGCATCGCTCAAAAAAGAAGAAAATTAGTAACAATTGAATAATTGAATAACTAACTAGGTTTCGTATTGCCTATGTATTGCCATTACTTAAGATATAACAACAAAAAATTGTGAGTTCTGAATTCAATAATAAAAAATCCATCTATCTGATTTTGCTTATTTTATTTGCAATTATATAGAATCTACAATAATCAGCAAGTTAGTTTTTCCGCCTCTTCCTCCATTTTGAAGAGTCCTGCTAAGGTGGAAATATCAGATGATTTTATTTATTTTTCAATAATTTTTAGATATAATTATCTGTTTTGAATTTTCGTATATGCTGTATTCTAAAAAATTTTATTTAAATGTATAGATAGTGATTATGTTAACAGAATATCTCTAAATACTTCAAACTTTAAACAAAAAAAATCAATGAACAATTTCTTGTAAATGTTTAGCTTTTTTAAAAAATCAACTTTTGATGTTTATTTATTTTTTTAATTTTTTAAAAACATTTTTTTTTTTTCAAGAGTTAAGATTATTGGGAATTATTAGAACTGGGAAGGTTTTATATTTATTCAGCAATCTAGAAAACAAATTTAAGAAAAATCACAGGTGGAAAAAAACTGTAATGCTTTGAATGAAAAAAAAAATTGATAATTATTCGATTAGAACAATTTTATTTGATGTGATTGCCTTTTATATTTTAAAATACAAGTTATTTTAATATGGGTACTAGAGGCATCTTTCCTATCTAAAAATAAATAACATTTTGTTGTTGATAACTCAAATATTTGCGCTAAGAGCAATTTCATTGTATAAGAAATTTAATGGATTAAAGTCTTAGGAAAAAAGACATGAAGTCTGTATTTACAAACAAAATCATCAAATATATATATTGTGCCAGTCCGTGTATAACGGCCATGCACAAAATGGCTGTTTGCTGAAGATTCAGCACAGCTTACATGTATCACATGAAAATTATAATTTTAATACGATTTATTAAATTATAATTCAGAGGGGAAGTGGGAGGTACGGATATAGTACATAAATAAATGGGTTTGGGCTATATTATATTCTTATTATACCCACAGTACAAGTGTATGCAGTGTATATATGTTTTAATAATTTATTCGACTAGCAAACCTGTCTAAAAAAAAAAAAAAAAAAGGGAAAATAAGTCGTAATATTTGTTTATGTGTAGAACAGTTTTTTTTTTTTGTCGTATTTTACTACTTATAAATGTTCGAACACACATATATAGAAATGTATTTTTATTTTTTATTATTTTCCTAAAAAAAAAAAGAAACGAAAATTCTAAATAGTTAAAAATTTTTGCATTTATTGGAATTTATCTTTTCTAATTGTTAGAATGAGAGGGTTTGAAATTAATTAATTAAATTTGTAAAAGGAAAAAACCTTTTTGCTAATTACAATCTACTTTCAACCGAAGAAAATGTTTTGTATAAAAGAATTTTCGGTTGATCGTGAATAAAGATAAAATAGATTTTATCTAAGAAAGGAATGTAAGCACAATGGGTGTCAAGTACACAATATGGAAGCTTGCAAAAGTGTACTTTACTAAATAAAAAGGTAAAAGAATGTAGAAAGGTATATGAAGGTATAATTAAATTTATTATTAGCTGATGCAATAGCTCATAGAGGGGGTATGACAATTGGACTATTTGGGCTATATGTGCTGCTTACTGGGGGCTTTGAGTCAGTGAGTACTAGCTTGCTAAAGCGTGCGGACCAGGGGAGATTAGCCTACTAAAGAGTGCGGACAAGTGGAGATTAGCCTGCTAAAGCGTGCGGATCAGTTAATGCTAGCTTGCCAAAGCATTCCAATGACAAAGATTTAGAAAGTTAAATCTTGTCTCCCGCTAGTCTAAAAAAATGGAACAGTATAGAGATTTATGAAAAACAATCCGACAGAGAGAAAGGAGAAAATGAACTGTGTCTGTTAAAATTATAATCAATTGGTTATTTCCCAGAAAAAGAATTTGAAAAATTAGCATTTAGCAAGGATCGTTAAGTGGAGTTTGGAAAATGATCAACAACATGGATTCTCAATACATTTAAATAGAAAAAAAAACGAAAGACGAATCATAGTTGGAGAACTGCAATTTATTTAGGATCTACTTGCCCTAATCAGCCGTGTGCGATATACATATATACGGGAGAAGTATACTTACAGATCCAATAAGTTGAAAGATGGCTCGATTATACGTTCCGGGTTATTATCTTACCATGGAGTAGACTTTCAGCCGTAGTACACCACCTGTTTGGCTATCAAGTCCGAAGATGCCTTAGAAGAAATAGCAGACCCTGATGACAAGAAAGACTCAAGAGTATATCGGTGAATGGAAGCCTTATCTGCCCTATGAAGTAGCCGTGTGGCCCAGTAAGTTCGAATTGAATACAAGAACAAGTCAGAGGAGCGTGTATAGTTGGTTATATATATATTTTATTCTATTATATATTTTTTTTTTCTCTCTCATTTATGTCCTTTGTAAATTTTTTTTTTTTATGATATATATATATATTTACTGCATACCTTGTTATATGGATTTATTACTCTAAAGTGGGAAGGAATATAGGGCTCACCCATTGTGTAATCTTTTAGATATTGTTTTTTTTTCTTTTATATATCTTGGGGTCATATGTATATGCATCGGTGGAGGGTAAATATAATTTAAATATTTTTTATATATATTGGACTTATATGTATGCATTAGTGGAGGATAAATATAATAATCTGGGGATAATAAATATTCACTTTTGTAATTAAAATCGTTTATAAGTTTTTGACTTAGTTTTAAAATAATTATTAAGTTATTAGTACAGATATATAGTTTTTTTTTTTTAATCAAAATGAAAATCCACGTAGTTAACCTGAGATTTATAGAATATAAAGTGAGCTAGATAGGGATAACTTACCGGGTAGTTGGATTGTTTCTTTTATTTTAGTCCGAACGTCTCGAAATATTCATATTCGTTAATGACTAGTCACATTTTACACACTCTTTTGGGAAAGAAAAGGAATAAGTATAATCTTGAACGGGAGTGGCGCTAGAGACTGAAGGAAATATTCAGTACTCTTAAAGGTGTGTAAGGACACTTTAATTAGTCAACGTATAATTAATCGGCTAATGAAACAATTTAACAAGGAAGGTCTGGATGGGCCTAATTTTAGGTTCAATCCACTTCCTCTAATAATTTCTTTGAGGTATTTACTCATATTTAATCAAAAATATTTTAGAGAATTATTATCGATGTCCCATTCTGTAGCATACATCACTTCATGCTCGGTGCGTATGAGAGTCTAACCATGCAAGACCACTACAGGGGCGGCGAACCGGTACAATATATATAATAAATTATTAACTCACTTAGTTTTAAAATCTTGGACCTTGAAGGCATGTAGTTTGATGATATGAAGCTCACTAAAGTTTATAATTACTACTAAAATTGATGTACTAAAATAAATCATGTTAAGTGTTTGAAGAAACTACATACCATCAATGATGAGCTCTATTCAAGAGAAAGTAATGCTTTAATAAATTTCAAATTGATATCATTTAAATAATGTTATTTCTATGTTTTTATTTTTTGGTTGGTTTGTTTGTTTTGTGTGTTTATCTGCTGAAATATATAAAAATCAATAGAAATATTTTTTACTATTTTTTTATTACTAATTTTCTTATCATAATTTTTTATAAAATATAATTACTTATTTTCCCATCTATATTTCATTCTTTTCTTTATTGTATTTTAGATATATTTTAAGAATGATCTCAATTCTTCTATCATTAATTTTATTTATGTAGAATGATAGTTCTTTGGTTAAATTTAAGTCTATATCCCTTTAAAAAAAATTTGTGCTTCATTGCCCTGCATGACTTAATACAGTGTAAAATGATGGACTTTGAATCATGACATTTCCAATGCTTGAATTTCTTATAAATTCTGAGAATAAATAATTTGATTATTTTTCAGAAGGTTTGTGATGATGGTGTTCTAGTTATATTTTTATATTGGACTATAGATATTCCATTCGCATATTAGATGATGGAAATAGTCCAATATAAAAATACAATTTGATTATTTTATTTATTTTATTCCAATGTTTTTAATAATGTGAAAGGCTGAAACCTTTGACAGATGCACCTTAAAAATGCTTATATGACAGCCAATCAGATGTAATAATGACTGCACAGGGAACTCACTATTCAAAACACAAGGCAGAGATTTTACAAGAAAAAGATGGTCCATCTTCTTCTCTACTTAAATTTATATATAAATAAGCCAGACTCAAGCATTTTGAACTAAGAGCATGAAGCTTTAAACACTTTCACATTTAATTCACCAAATATTTTATATAAATAAACAACGTGAAATCTTTCGATTTACTACAAAGTAATTTTCAAATCTAATGACATTATAGTAACAAATGTAAATATATTAATTTATTCAGCACAAGCAGATGATATAATGTTTTTGTAATTTGTTTGCTCTTGTCAACTATAAATATATACAATTTTAATTAATTACAATAAAATGCTAAGTCTAGTCGTATATTATTTTATATTTAAAACCACTCTTTATGGCAAATATATGACAACTTTAACACCACTGATCACAATATCCTATAATATTTTAATCTTTATTTAATATATTGTATTTATATGTTAAACTATTTCCATCATCTGAGTATTAAATGTCTTTAGAAAAATTTAACTTTATTTAAATATTCCAAATATATTCAACTGTTAGTAATAGCACACAGATTCGTATATATCTAATGTTTTAATATGTTTATTTAAAAATCAGCTTTGTATTTTTAATTTTCTGTATTAATAATTAATTTAATACAACTGCATTTTAGAGCAAGATTATATATATAATACATAACATTAAACTACTCAAAATTATGAATAAATGGACAGCATATTCATTTTTAATTGTAATAGTGTTGTAGACAGGTTAAACACTGCTTCTGATTATTGTTTATTCAGAGTAATCATTATAAATATATTTAAATTAATTTTTATCTATTATGATAGAACTTTGTTCATTAATTGTTACCATAAGTTATCTTCTTAAATGAGTATCCAATTCTTATTATCTCCATTGTGATTAATGCAATAACAGAGCAATTATTTAAAAGGGCTTCAAGCTCACTAAATTATCCATTCAATCTTATACAACTGATACACACTACCACATACATGTGAAAAAGATAAATGATCTACAATATATGCATTTTGTGCTGAACCAGCACTCATCAGTTGTGCCAGATTATTATTTCCCACACATATATATATAATCAATGCTCAGTTTATATTAAGATGGCAAATCTTCAAACTTTAATGGATTTTCCAACTACAATTCTGATTTTAAAATCCACAAGATTAAATTATGAAGAATGCTTAATATATATATTTGGAGAAGAGTATAAATTCACAAGTTCATATATTGGTGATTATTTATCTTTTCAAACATGTTTGTGATCAGGTAGGTCAGCAATATAAGATGGCACTGAAAGTTGTGGGTCATCTAAAAGTCTGAGTTTGAATCCCATATATATATATATATGCAGCTTTAAGCCTGTACAATGTATTAAGTTCATATATTATATAATTCTAACCTACTCATTTTATTCAGAATATCAATGTTGATTATGCATTCATTCAAGATATTTAGAGGTTGCAACTATCTTTATCAGTAGGGATATTCAGCTTCCATTTGAGATTAAATCTTTGTCATCAAAAGCTATTTTTAATGGCAAATAACTTTATTCAGATTTACAAATATGTCATTTATGTATTAAACATAGATCTTTGGTACTTATACATTGAAGGCACTAGTCATTTTGGTTAAGCCTTTTTATGAGCTTGCTTATGATGTATTGTTAACTCTTAATAAAAGTATTTTAAAAGGGAAAATTTGGCTGTGTTAACATAAAAGAAAAATGGCTAGTTATATCTGAAAATAGATTAAATTTCAGAACAAGCTAAAACAATTAATCATTAATGAAGTACAAAATTTAATTAAATAATGGTCTCAGAAGTTACAGATTCAGTTAATGGAAACTAGTTTATTTCCAGTTTAAAATCAAAATAGATATCAAGAAGTGAGTTTTAAAAATTTCATAACAGGATATAATTGTTAAGACAAACTTATTTACCACAAATAAAAATAATGTTAAAAATTTATTTCAATAAAACAATGTCTCTTCTGAAAACGAATTATAAACTAGAAAAATTTTAAAAAAATAAAATAAAAATAAATATCACATGATTACCATTTCTTATGCTTGCTCTTAATTGTTACTAAAACAGGTGAAATCTAGGTGCAGTGCTCTCAGATCCAGGCCTCCTCACTGACAAAGGCCACAGCCAGAAACTAGTCTGGAGATATTGGATGATTAGGCACTGGATGGGGATTTTCTGCACAAGCCTCCTGGCATCCATTGTTACTCTGGATTGCACTGAGTGGCAATATGTATAGAGAGTTTTGTCTGTTTTAGTAAAATAAAAATAACTAATTCCAAATAAAAAAAAGTATGACATCAAACCTTGAAGACAAATCTATAAATACCCATTATACACCTATTTGTAAATAATAAAAAATATGTATGTAACTAATAAAATAAATTCTAATTAAAATATTTTTTTTAATATTGTTAACAGCTTAGAAAGATATATTGGACAAAACTTTCAATTCTGTTTATAAAAAATAGTATTCTATTTATTATCAGTTTGATGACTCATTACCAATCCCTACATTGTTTTTCTCAACCACTTAAAATATCATAAGTGTAACATATATTATCTACTTAAAAGTTTATAATTTTTATAACCTTTTTTATATGCATATAAAGTATGATAAATATATTCTGAATGATCTGGTTTGAATTGATGTATTTATTTTATTTGCAGACTACTTTTTGTAAATAAAACAAATGCCAGGTTTAAATTTGCATGATTTTGTATATAAACTATTATTTGGTCTTTATAATTTATTATTATCTATGCAGGTAGCAGTTTGCAGAAATAAATATTTTTGAAGGTTAATCACAAGTTAATCTACAGTTATCTGGTTCATTTATTTTACAGTCAAGTCATAGTCACATGGAAATGAGTTTGTATAGTATGAATTAATTGCACAAATAGATACAATATATGAATCAATAGTAAATGAGCATTTAAATAAATAAAAAATATCTAAGCATCAGGGGATAATATGGTTGTGTCAAAGTGCAGGGTGTTGTATTGTTAATGTTTAGAATTAAAATTTAAATCTTATTAATTGTAGAATTAATTCTAACAAAGATCAAAAACATCTAATATTATAAATTGTAATAACCTTTGTTTCATCATATTAATAATAAGGGAAATGTTTTAGTTTATTTTACTTTTAGTAATAACATATAAATTATTGGAGTGACCTTCCAAATAATCAAAAATCTACTAGCTTGCCATTTAACCTTTATTTCTCTTTCATTTAAAAGTGCTGTGGACAATTGTTATGGTAGCGGGTACTAATTCATTTGATGTTTTTGCAAATTAAAATCAGCCAATGATTTATTCAATGACTACATAAATTTCAATATTTGTCATATATTTTTATATTTGTCATCGATGTTGTTATTCAGTACTGGGTTTAGATCCAGCTTAAGCTTCATATTTGCTGCTTTCAGAATCATTTGTATTTTTGAACTTTATCAGATTTATTGTCATCATTCTTTAATTGATGATTTTATGTCATCTATAAATCAAAAAATAAATATAGTACTTTTAATGTTGTTTGGAACATTACAATCAATTTTTCTGAAAATATCAATGCAACCAAAGATCAACTTAAATTACAAGTATGGAACAAATAACTAATAAAAAAAATTGTTTCTTTTAGTCCACATCCACATGCATTTTATGTTTATGATTAGATGAAGGGCCACATCTGAAAAACCCAGGAACATGCTTTCAAAAATTTTACAACTATTTTGATAAACCATTTCAAATTGTCCTAGTATATAATAACAATTCCTTTAGAATTAAAGATGATAGAAGGATAAAATGTCCAGTGCAAAAAGTTTTCAATCTTGTCATTAATAGAAGAATTGTACTCAAATGCAAGATTCAAGGAAAGAAAGTCAATGAAAAATAGGGGGCTGAGGCCTTGGAGATATCAACAAAAAGAATTTTTCTAGATAGTGTAACAAAAAACAGTTGTGTTAACACCGGATGCAAATGTGTCAAAATGCTTAGTATATATTTCAAAACAAAGTAAAAAAACATGTGGGGAAAATGTATCCAAGAGAGGTGTTTCACATATACATATACCTTGGACCCATTTTCATAGAAATATTTTATGATATTAAATAATAGCTGACTGATCCAAATTAATAATTATTTATTTTACTTTTTTAATCTATCACCCAGATTTGTTAACTCTTTGGCCATTAATAGTAAAGCATAGAAACTATTGAGGTATCTCTGTGTGTGTATATATATATATATATATATATATATATATATATATCTGACAAATTATGTAATTTTGTTAATGTTTCTGTAGAACAGGAATTGGAATGTGGTGCCCATAGACATCATGATACTTCAAACGAATTGTTAATGCATACTCACTAGACTCAACATTAATAACATCATAAGGCCTGTTACAAATAAGAAGTGTGTATATCCTTAATATATAACACATTTTAGCTACTTTTCTGCACTGTGTTCATGATTTTCACCTGAAATGGATCTAACAAAAGGTATTCTCTGTGCTAAGTTGAATGTGGTTTTTTTTTTTTTGGAACATTTTGCCAAAATGGGTTAAAACACTCCCACAGCAGAGAGACCTGTGATATTACTGATGAATCTACTATTTATTCAAATTATTGAAAAGCCTATAAAACAGAAATAATGCCATGCTGGATTTGAACATTTCATAATAAATCATGGATATAACTTTACATAATACTCTATCAATTTTACAAAGGCAATGTTTAAATTATGTCTATATATAGAAGGTAATCAAACCTCCACATCAGGTCATTAAACAAGATCTTAAAACTGTCCTTGTAAAATTTATAGAGAATCACATAATATAATATTGGCTAATGTTGGCACAAAGTAAATATTAATATTTCAGCAGTGATAATAAGAATAATAAAATAAGAACTGGATTTAAGGGAATGATTTATATATTCACATGCTCACTTCTAGACACTTAAGATTGGCTCATAAATTACCATTTGAATTCGGAAATAATATGTCCATTTTTATTCTGTAATGACTTTATTTTGTGGCTGAGGTGAAAGTATCCTTAAGATTTTATTTAACAATGCTGGGGTGGAGGTGTGATTACTTTCTATACAAATATAATTTTGTGGATCCAGATAACATTTTTATGTTTTGCATATACATGCCTGTATCTGGATTCACAAAGTTATATCTGTGATTTACTTTGAAATATTCAAATCCAGCACAGCATAATTTCTCAGTTTTATAGACCTTCCAACAATATAAATAAATAGTAGATCCATCAGCAACTTCACTCCTCTCTCTGAACAAGCCACTAAATAATCACTGTTATTGAAGTATTTTAAAAAATCATGACAATGTTCACATATTAATGGTTGTATGTTATATAATATATAATAATTAAATAAATCTTGTGAAGGGAATTTATTAATATTTTTTAAACTTATCAGGAATTTATAATCAATTTCACAATGTTTTTTAAACTTAGCAATTATTAACTCATGTTTGATAAAATAATTTTTAGAAAAAAAAACAAATACTTCTATGACAATGACAACCCTGAAAATGAATAATTGAAATAAACACCTAGCAAACTTCTAGCAACAGAACAATATATAAGTACCAAAATTTCATGTCAAGCATTGTTAGCAGAGAGGTCAGCGCAGCCGCCTTGCAAGCAAGCAGTTGGTTGCAGACGGTTGTTGCAGGTTCGCCTCCTGGCCAATGCTATGACATATGGAAAAAAAAAGTGCCAAAATTTCATATTATTAATTAAATATACAAATGGATTTTAAATGTTCCCTTTTATAAACATTTATATTTACTTGGCTTTTACATGCCTGCATATGTTACAGACAAATTCAGGCTCTTCAGTCACAGAGACCTTTATAGGTCTTGTCAAGAGCATAAGTGCCAGGGACCGGTTGCTTGCACCAGAATGGTTATACAGAGAGACTTGGTCCAGAATTGATCTACCAAGCGGCTGATCTTATGAAATTTTGCAATCAGCTATGCAGTATACCATGTATGAAACAGCATCATGAAACTATGTAAACTTTGTTAATAATTTTTTTTTTTAAAGTGTGAAAATCTGTATTATATACAGGGTGGCCCAAAAGTAGGTTTACAGTTATCATGTAGACTATTTATTTGAAAATTCGACACTAGAACAGCAGGAAATTCGTTATACCTGTTAACATAAACAATATAATCTCTCAGATGCTCAAAATATCCTCCTTCCAACATTCTTCAAATCTCTCCAGGACACTCTGACACACAGTGTGGCACAAATTCCACTTTTCATCAATTTCTGTGAAATAAAAAAATATCATCAAGTAAAAAGTTAGCATTACATAATAAAATAAATTACAATCAGCAAGGAAAAATGCCTGGAATTTTATACAATACCAAAAATGGAAAATCCAAAATATGAATCATTTAGATTTTCATACATTTCCTAGGCATTCTATAAGAAAAACTGGAAAGTATAAAATGCTTTCAACAATAATGTTTATTCTTTCATTCTATTATCTTTTTTTTTTACTTTTGGATTGGAATCGCCCTAACAGTTTAAAGCAGGGGTGGGCAAATAGCGGCCCGAGGGCCACATGTGGCCCGCTAAGAGTTTTTATGCGGCCCTCCAAGACAATCAGAAAAATCCACCTTGGGCTGAGATTTCCTTCCTGTTGCATTCATCTCATATTTTCCACTAGAATGGCCACATCAATATACATGCGCAGTGTAGATACGATGTGCAGTGCTTTTCCAGTTGATCTGATTAATTTCAATTTTGTCTTTGCATTAGCAAATATATATATTTCCAACTTTTGTGAAACCATGAATGCTTCAAAAAAATGTAAAATTGGTAATGAATCTCATGTGTTTAATGAAGAATGAACAAACAAATATTTCTTTGGTAATACAGGGAATAAAGCAGTGTGTTTATTGTGTCATGAAAAAAAGATGCGGCCCTCCGTTAACCTTCGCTTCCATAAAGTGGCCCCCGATGCGGCCCCCGAGCCAAAACAATTGCCCACCCCTGGTTTAAAGTGTATTTGCTGGTCATGTATATATATATAGGTGTGTGTACATTATGCACACTGTATATGCCCAGTGAATGAAAATTAAAAATGTAAAAAATTTTAATTTCATTTTTTTATTAAATTTATTTTTTATATTTGTTTAATTATTTTTTTTCCAGTTACAGGTGACTGAAATCATAGATATTGAAATTGGTGATAAAAAAAAGGAGGGAAATCATATTTTTGCCTCATTAAAAGCTTTTTTTTTTTACAATTAATTTCATTTTGGGCTAGATTTAATAAAATATAAATAATGCAAATAAAAAAAATAGGGCGAAGGATGAGTTGTGACGATATGCAATGTTTTAGTATTTTTTTTAAAAATGGCAGTTAAATACAATTCAAAATGCCATTCCAGTCTACGTTGTAGCAACAAGTAATACGGGATTAGTCTTTTTCTTTTTATATAGAAAATTCCTGTATCTGGTATTTTATATTTCTTAAATTTTTGCATGCATCTTTTCAATAAAAGCCTTTTTTATACTTTGCTGAAAAACTATTTATCATATTTAATAATGCCTAGGTATTCTGTACAATGTCTAAGAAAAGTATATTAAAAATAAAAATGAAATTTTGTACTTTACCCAAAAACGTCACTGTTTTTAACATACTGTTGGTAACATATATACTTATAGCAAAACGTATCTATGAATGTTTTTTTTTTTTTTTCTGTACATATATAATAATATTGATGAAGTTATAAGAAATCAAGATGTGGATATGTTTAAAATAATGCCCTAAAACAATTAAGAACTTTTTTAGATGTCATTTTATTAAAATTTCTAATTAACTTCATTTAATAATGTAATTTCATGTTTGACTTATTTAAAAACAAGAACAAGATTAAATAATAAAATTGTATATATACGCTAGACTTGTTTCTAACCTATATATTTTTTAAATGATTTAGCTACAAATTAATTTGTACGTGTCCGGAGGACGTAATTTTTATTTGCGTTTTGTAAAATATTACCATTAATTCTAAATTCATTCTTAGGTTTTCTCATAGTTAATGATAAAATATGTTGCAGGTTTTCTAATTTATTATATACATATGTATCATTATCTCTAATTAAATTGTTTGATAATCAATAACAAATATGTGTGAGTTAAAATTAAAATAATGCGCGGAAACAATACAATTTTATTTAATGTGAAAGCAAATAATAACTATAATATGATTTAATATTTGAACAAACAGAAGATCTATATCCTGTTTAGACAATTATTCAATATATAAAAGTGATTAAAGTTATATATTTACATGGCATGAAGTACCAGTATTGAAATAAAAAATGATGCTATATATGAAATATTAATTTCATATATATATAAATTGTTGATCCAATTAGTTAACGTATCAGACTGCAATGACCATGAAATGAAGTTCTACTTTTAGTAGTAGTTAAACTTTTTTAGGTAGTTGAAATTATCAAATAAGCTTGGGTTATTTTTAGGTAGCTGGCTCATAGTCAACTCAGGTAAACATCCATTTGTAGATCACTAATTTAAAATGCCACTGTTATTAACTAGAAAAGAAAAAATCTCATCAGTATGCAACAATTGTCTAGGCCGATAAATAATTACCTTTCCTTCAATGTTTTTATGGAAGAATGTTTGGGATTGCAATAGATTATTTGAAGATATTTTTCCTTTACATACATTTGGGCATTATTCAATATTAAATCTGATAAATAACTGTTACTATTGTTAATTGATATTCTCTCTAGTCACAGTATAAGATAATAGATTTTAATTATTAATGGAGTAATGATTTAGTTAAATTTATGCCTCTCTCTTTCTCTTATAACTCATTTAAATTTTACTATAAAAACAAAGAAATATTCTGATATACTAATACAAATAATTAATATGCTTCAGTCCTCAAATAATGGCATCAGGAGTTTCATTATTGAATCAGAAAGTGAAGAAGAAAACATCATCCTTCATAGAACTGATTAAACAATTATTTATAACTCGTATATTTAAATTCAAGCCAAAGATTCAAATAGTAGTATTTTTTCTAAAATCACTAACATCACGTGATCACCATTCTTTGTGCTTACACAGCTGTTTACACAGAGGCTAAACTCTTCATGAAGTAATGCCACTCAGAGCAAGCCAGAGTAATCAATGGATGCAAGAAGGTTTGTGTCTGGGGATACTGGATGAGTAGGCACTAGATAGGAATTTTATGCACAAGCCTTCTTGCATCCATTGATTACTCTGGCTTGCACTGAGTGGCACTGTTTTTTTTTATTAATTTCTTGGTTTTATTTCAAGATATTGGTGATGGAAAAGTTAAAACATTCTAGAAATAACAATTTTGTTTAATAGTTATCTTTATTTTTTTTTTAAAAAAAACATACATTCAATTTTTAAAATATTATTTTTAAAACATATATATATATATTATTGTAACCGTTCCATGTGAGATGATTAAATCATAATCTTACACTATGGCTATAGGTAAAACCTATAAGCATGTATGTACAGTCTATCTCAATCCTCTACGATCATCTTCCTATTAACAAATGTACTAATACAAATAATAATAACACCTCTAAAATATGCTTGGTTAATATTTCTCTTTATTTATTTACTTGTCAAATAAATCATTATATCATGAGACTAATTTTCCCATCGTCAGAACGATTACTTTTTTAAAACATTGAATATACACAAAAAAAATCCAATGACTAAAAATATCCGACTATTTTAACTTCATTAAAATATCAATGATTATCTAATAACTAACAACAAAATAAATAAATTATACTGAATATTAAAATTTCTTATATTAAATTGAACTATTATTCATTTATTGAAATTATTTTTATATCATTCATTTAAATAGACAGGGTATTAGCACAGACTTTCACAAAACCCACCACTCTCCACACTATCTCATAACACTGATACACCCGAACACATATGTCGAAAAGATAAATAATCACCAATATTCGTATTTCATGCTAAACCAGCAATCATCAGTTGGTCCAGATTACCATCTCCACATATATGCTACAAGTGCTCAGGTATATATTAAGATAGCAAATCCTCTTACTTTAATGGACAGGCTTCAATGTACTCCATACTCCAACTCTTCAACTGTCCATCCAATTGAAAATCTGATGATGGAATGCTCAAAGGCCACCCTTAGGCCGAGATTGTTGTCACACCCATGTTGACCTAAAGGTCAATCTGACCCCTCATGTACAGGACATAATTCATTAAATACATATACAAGGGATAGGCAGACATTGTGGAGAGTGGTGGGTCATGTGAAAGTCTGTGCTCATACCCTGTCTATTACATATATAGACACAGGTATATATAAGCCTCTGTATTTCATCTATCATTCATTTACTAACATTTTTTTAAATAAATAAGCATCTCAGGTAAATATTGTTTCTTAACTGGATAAGTTAATCCATATAACTAAATGTCGAGAGGGATTTTACTTACATGCAGCTACAGTTAAAATAATTAAGAATGCAAATATAATAATCACTTCCTCACCTTTAAACTAATTAACTAACTTTTCTTATAAATGAACTATTTAAAACCATTAAATATTATTAACCAACTCTTCTAAATAGTAATTAATTTTAAAATAATTTACTATCACAATCAATTATGATTCAATTATTCCTATTCTTATATGGCATGTTAATTATTCGACTCTTCATTATAATCATTGAGCATGAAGTAGAAAATTTAAATTAATTAATATTTTTTATTATATCAAATGTCTTGAATCATCATATTTTTTTATCTATTATCTTCTCTCAAATTATGTGCAACAATTTCAAATATATTCAATCATTTTAATATATGTATGACAAAGATGATCAACAATGACTTGCGAACAAGAAATGAGACTATTAACACTGTATCAATTTTAACAGAACCTTTACATTTATTTGGGATTATACAAATTTTAAATAATTTACAAATATCTTCGCTCTAATGAACAAATAGGATCTAGTATACTACAATACTTTATCCTATTATCATTAATACATTTCTTACTATTATATATATAAATATATACACACAAGTTATATTTTCCCCAAATACAAATATTTCACAAATACTGTATATTTATTTACATTGTTACTCCTCCAAATTTAACCTTTATACAATGTTATAGCCTAATTACAATTCTATAACATATCTATACCTTATATTTTATTATTTCATTATAAAATAATGCTTGATTATTTTAGGCATTTAAATTATGGCATATACCACATACCTTATATTCTCATTTTGTATTTTGATCTCAGATATCAAATCCAAACATCCACTTTGTCTTTTTTTATATTCTTTAATATTCTATTTATTTTGTATTTTATCAATCTTGCAATAAATTAATCTATCTTCTCACTATTTGAAAGCTTATTACCACAATTTATATTTTTAATTCATTAATATGATGTTTATACCAGTGAGACTCTTTATGATTAAAAAGTATGGGGTGGATATCTTATAAAATTATAAGAATGATATCATGGACTAAATGTAACTTAAGATCCCATGTCATATTGTGTCTACCATAATTTTCTATTACAGCTACTATTTCAAGCTTTTACAGATTTTAGTAATATTACTTTCCATTACATCATAAATATTCCAACTTATTCTATACTTTGTTGTATTTTACATGAATAAACAAACACACAACACTACAGAATTTCTAATAGATATACTTTCCTGTACCCTACTTAAAATTTAACACTCCTTATGAGATACTTACATCGTATAAAATATAACACATTACTTCTCTCCTAATATCTAAATTTATCTCACTATTACAATATTTTTAACATACCAAGAAGACTAAAACCAAACAAATAGTTCTATGACAGAATTTATCATAAATATAATAAAGGATTTATCTTTAATTTGTAATGAAATCAATCATATACACCATTTTACAAACATATTAACATTGTAATAAATGAATTCAATTATTTGCCATATACTCTTATTTAAGTTTATATATTATAAAAACATACCCCTTTATTCACCTGATTTCATGCTTTAAATTAAATATCCTTATATTTTATTAAAATATTACCTTAATTATAATAAAAAGAAATTATTAAACTCAGGTGCTTACTATACATATATATAATTTTAATGCGCAAATATGCGCACAACAACCGAGCTTCATCAGGATTAAATAACAATATATTATAAACTCAAAATAATTATAATATCTAAAGAATAATGCCCGAGCGCTTTCAAGAGAACTTAGCTCTCATAATCATGGGCAACAAAGAATAAGCATAGCGTGTTGGTATATGCTAAAATATGCTGATATATGTAAATTAGTTGAAAATAAATGTGTCAGCTCTAAATGATCCATTTCTTAGAGATTTTGTAACACGCATCTTTCCTATTCATAGCCTTATCATCAATAGCAATAAAACATGCTTCTTTAACTTTTCTCTTAATGTCATTTCTCTCCCTGCAAACTATTCTTGCATTTTTAGGTTCACATGCATGACCAGCTGATTTCTGATGTATTGCAAATATTGAGTTGCAATTTGGGTCTACCTGGGCCTTATTGTAAGAATATCTGTGCTGGGATAGTCTTGTAGAAAGAGTTGCTTTCGTTTACCCATAGTATGATGCCATGCAGTTATTTTCTGGACATGAAATATTATATACGGCCTGAGAGGTGTTGTTGGGTGTTATAATGTCTTTGGTGTTATTAATAATTCTGTTTGTATTAGGGGGTGTATGAAAGCTTAGTTGAAATTCTTTATTAAACATTGAGTAAAACTTTCTATGGGTAGTTGCAATATATGGTAACAAAATTCTATTTTTCTGCTGCTTATGATTATCACTACTTACTCTATAGTAAATATCATCTCTTCCATGTTAGAATTATAATCAATAAATTTTCTTTTATACAAAAAAAAATTAATACTTAAATCTAACACTACATATATAATAAATAATTTTAGATACTATATTAACATAATAGATCCATCAAATAAGACAATACAAACAGAAAGTTTCCTTCAAGCTCCTTGAAATAAAAAAAATCAAACATGTGGTTAGGAGTATGGTCTCCATGACAACATATACAACCAACTGTTGCCGATCAAAAGAGAGATGTTTTTCTCTTCTCTCTGCTCTTTACCATTATTTACAATGCTTAAAATTGCTATAAAAATTTTCATCCATTGAAGTCTTCAAAATAAATATCTAGAAAATTCCCAATGGTTTACTATGTTTTTAGATCCAGATCTTTATTTATCTATAACTTCATTTAATAAAATCTTTTTAATCACCATTTCACATAAAATTTTCAAGTACACTCCAATATTTAAATAATTTCCCCATCCTTTAATCAGAACATTACTAACATTCTTAATAAGATTATACAATTTCCTTCTTTTATATTATATAGAGAGCTCGCAAAATAAACTCTCAACAAGCTTTGAGAATATCCCTAACCCCAGACCATTTTCTGTTACTAGCATCATCATTGAGGTAATTTTATTATTTATTGCATAAGCTTATTCCTTTTATTCATAATAGTATACATTAAATTCAATTATAATTCAGACATTTATTCTTATTAATTATATTTCACCAAAAAAGAATAATCAATCAGAAATATTCATTTTAAACTTCTTCATTTATATCATACTATTAATGATTCATTCACTAAGCATAAATAAAATTTAATTTTAAGCATAATGAATTCAAAAGTTCACATTTGCAAATATAAATAAAGATCCACATCCCAAATTATTTGTCAACAATAATAGACTTCTTTAGCATAAGTTCATTCTTTCATTCTAAGTCCTTTATGTGATTATTTCTCAACTTATTAAATATATTTCACTGTTGTTTTTTAATGTCATTTCTTTTTTTAAGTTCAAAATATATACTTGTAGAACTAGTAACTTTAATATTACTTCTTCAAATCATTATTAGTTGAAATAGTTAATAAATTATGAATATTTAAATTATATTAAAGTCAATGAGTATTAGCTTTTTATTGAAATTTAATCTGCATCTTTTTCTTCTCTTATGTAATTATTATTTTTGCAATATTATAAATAAATTTATAGTTTTAAACATTAATAGTCTTAACACATCTTGGTAATTGTTTTTATCACTATTAAAGATAAGATTTATCAGAAAGTGTTTCTTAGGTTATGAAATATAAAAATTATTAAGAAATACCGATCTTACATATTCCTTCTGTTTCAAGCAGCAAAATCATTTAAGTAGTGTGCAGTTTCTTTTATTGAAGTACTTTTTTTTCTCCGGGTGAATGATGTTTTCTTCCAATTATTATCACAAATTTGTAGTCAGAACATGTAGAGCATCCAATGAGGATATTTTATTTCTTACTCCAAGATTAAATTTATTATCAAACTTCTTAAAATTAATACTCACATATTATAATAAGTGTTTAATTTTTGCAATTAAAAAATAATAAAATTTAAGTAAATTTACAATTAAATTTTAGGGGTGAAATATGGTTTCCTCCCCTAATAATTTCTTGATTTTTTTATCACCTGCTTATTCTTATTTGTAGATAAATTTTACAATATTTGATTGGTTGATTACCTTTAGACATCTAGTTAATATGAATATTAATTATTATCTGCAATTTTTAAATAAATTAAAACAAATATTATCAAAGCATTATTTATCAATTTTAATAATGTAAAATTCAAATGATATTTTAACAAAATATATACTTTAAAATCAAACTTTACATATTTAAGTCCTATAATTTACACTATTATTTCAATTATTGATATAATGAACTTTTATGACAGTTATATTATTAAAAGTACTATTTATGATTTATATTATTGACAAATTGGCTATTCTAACAGGAAGTAAATTTATAATTAAACCAATGTGTGCACACATCTATTAACACACATCTCACTCTCATTTATTTTATCATTAATTAAATAAATTTAAAATAATGAATAAGTAATAATTTTCAAATTTATTATTAATAACTATAAGAGATATTAATTTTATTCATCATATTTACTAGTTAAAGATCATTTACATTATTTTATCCATTATCTACTCTTATTTTTAAAATTTAAAATAAATAATGCAATTTATAACTCAAAAGTATGATTTATATAAGTTATAACTATTTAAATAAAGTTAGCTCAAATTTAATATGTATAAAACAATTGATTTAACTTCTGTAAATTAAATAATATGTTTTCTTTTTCCATTTTTTTTTTTTTTTTTTTGTGAGTCATTACATAAGATTTAAATTTTTTACTAAAATTGACCTTTAACAACATCCATGCAGTAATGTAACAAATAGAAAGAATACAATATATAATGATATAAAATTGTTTTATTATTTATACACATATATTTGAATATTTATGAGTTTTTTTTAAACACTTAATAAAAAAAATACACATACATAATTTTATAATTGGATATTGTTTATAGTCTTTTAAAATACCCCCCCCCCCCCCCCCCCCCCCCCCCCCCCGCGCCGCCCCCCCCCGGAGGGCACCCACCCCCCCCCCCCCCCCCCGCCCCCCCAGCCCCCCCCCCCCCCCCCCGGCCCCCCCCCCTAGTGTAGGTAAATGTAAAGTAAATAAATAAACACTTATAAATATCAATTTTTGAACTGCATTATGTAGACTTATTTTGTGCAACTGAGCAAATATTTTTACTTTATTTTATATAAATTGGTAAAGATATATTCATCTCTATAATTTATTAATTGGTTTACAATTATTAATTTTAGACTGATATAAAATTTTTATTCAGGTTCATGATTTTAACATTTAACAAAATAACATAAATTATATATGTTATGCAAATACATGAATGACAATAATTGGTAATTTACTTATTGTCTTACAAATATTTAAAGTTGTTTTACATGTGTATATGTATTCTAGTATGGTTCCATATATTTATTTCTAGATTATCTAAATAATTTTTCTACAAAATAACTTAGGAATATAACTTTAAGAAAATAAACTATGGCTAGACAATTTTAGAATAAATCAAAATGAAAGTGTAAAATGTTGTACACATCAGGTATTTGTTTATTTATTTTATTATTTATTTAATTATTGTTTCATTGATAATTTTAAATATACAATTTCAGCTTTTAATTTTATAAAAGTAATCAGAAATTTTACAATTATGACTGAGTTGTTTTATTAGATATTTTACAACAGGGATCCCCAACCCTATGCCCATGGTCACCATGGTGCCCGCAGAACATTTTACATGTGCCTGCCGCTATTCAACATGATAAAAAATTATTTATTTAATACAAATAAATTTAATTTTTAAAATTTCTTATAAATTATTGTATTATATTGTAATCAAATTGTTGGGCATACTATACTTTTACAGCATAAAAATATAAACGTTAATTATATGTTAAAATTTTATTTTTGAAGTGAATATTTTTTTGTACAGTATGTGTATTATTAACAATATCCAACTATAAATTTACATTGAAAAAGTGAATGGTGCCCGCCATCTGGTTGAAAAAATTAAATGGTGCCCGCCACCTGGCCGGTATTATAGAATGTGCTCTTAAGTGCAAAAAGGTTGGTGACTCCTGTTTTACAATTTATGATTGATAAAAGTAAATTATGGCTCTTATTGTCAGGAGACTGTAAAACCATCAATCAAGATAGCAATTGATGACTGAAGGCAGAGAATGTTAAAATTTTCTGGTTTGTAGACCCAGGATGTCATTCAATGACAATCTTTTATTTAAGCCCTACAACTGCAGCTCACTTTCAAGTGAAGAAAGAATGCATGAATTGGAAGAATTGTCTAATAGTAAATGGATCAATGTTGGATTTTATGAAGTTAGAACAAAGATGAAGAAATAATTGATTTGAATAAAGAATATGTTCTTTATTGTCAAGGCATAAATATTGGAATTATAAGTAGAGTGGGATATATTAGTAATAAAAAGTGGAAAAATAACATTGTGAAAATTGATGGTGTCTAGCAAGATTAATAATTATTCAGAGTACCAAATGCAATTAATTCAGGTTTGTGCCATAACAAGTTTTCATTGTGATAAAGAAGTAGAAGATTTTAATGTAGATGCAAAAATGTTTTTGATTACAGCAAGAAAAATGAGAGGCTTTAATGCTAAAATTGAAAAATAATTGAAAAATGAAAGTGCTATGAGTAAATTTATTTATGGTAACAGGAATGAGAGAAAATATTTTTGGTCAAATTTACAGAAAAAGAAAATGAATATTAGTAATTCTTTTTGTCAATGGAAATGAAAATGGACATGAAAACATTCAAATAATGATACAACAGAATTAGATGATATTTTGACAGTAATATTCTTAATAGATTCAATACAAGATGTGATCATTGATTAGTAAAATTGAAGATCCATGTTAATACAAAACTAGAGAAACAAAAGCTATTGTGAATGACAATATTAACAAATTAGTATTTCTAACCATCATAAATACTCTAGCCAAATTAAATTAGAAGATAATCTTTTTTAAAATAATGACCAATTTCAAGATTGTTCAAACTTAAGTGAGATCAATACGAAGATGACTGTTATTCTATTAAGAATGATAACAATGATAGTTAGTGCAAAGCAGAAATAATTTACTAGGAAATTTTTAAGTGATATAAGATAGTGAATAAAGAAAATAGAAATGTGAAAATATTAAAAAATAATCTGGCATGAAAAATGTAATAATAATATAAGAAAATAAAGTTATGAATTTAGAAGAAAAGCTATAAAAAATAAAATAAAAATTTCAAAAGTATAGAATAACAATTTGATATTAGAATAAAAGTTTTTTCAGCAATTAAAAAAATGTTGGAATTACTACTGAAAGGAGGAATAGCATCATGAAATGTGTAAAAAAAGTCCTACAGTGAATTATATAGTAATTGTCTATTACTATCACTACATCTTCTGAATTGCCCAGTGTTTTAAATGAAGAGATGAGACAAACTCCAGGAAATGATGGAATGATTATTGATATCTTAAAGTAAACAGGTGAAGGAATAAAAAATTGTTGGCAAAACTATATACTAAATGTCTAAATGATGAATATCTTTCAAGCATTGGTGGTCGAGAGGTCATTGACAGCTGCTTTACAAGCAGTTGTCCAGGGTTAGCGAGTTCGCTTCCCAGCTGATACTATGACACAAAATAAAAAATGATGAAGATTTCTCATATGATTAGAAGAATACAATAATATTTGTGTTTAAGAGAGATAATTTTTAAAAAATTAGAATTACAGACTTAGCAGTTTATACTGACATAATTAATACTCATCTGCAGCAAAATAGATTTTAATCAATCAAAAATAAGTTTGATTTAAAAGTATTTATCAGATATCAAAGTATTGAGAAAAGACATAGAAAAGAGCAATGAAGATGATTTGTCATTATGTTTTGGATTTAAAAACTATGAAAAGGCATTTGATTTTGTTTCTGCAGTGATGAAAGCTTTCATCCCGGTCTAGACCCAGAACTTTGTCATATTCTGAAGAATATTTATCGAAATGCTTAGATTTCTTGATAAACTTAAGATTATTGATAAAAATGTATGACAGAATGATTCCATATTTCCCAAAAAATTTTACACCAGCTTTGCAAGAAATATTTTGTGGATTAAAATGGGAAACTACGAGACTACAGAGAATAAAAATGCATGGTTTGTAAATAATGCTTCAAAACTTCAGAAAATGTTCCCACTAATTATTAGATGATAATAAAAAGTAAAAATAAATGTTAAAATAATAAAATAGTGCTCAATAGGTTTTGTCAGTAGAAGAAAATAAAGATTGATAATTATGGATTGGAAATTAACAATTACAAATACCTTGATCAGATTATTAATACATACGGAAACAAAATGGATGAAATTATTCATAAAATTAAACTTGGATAGAATGCTTTCAGTAAAAAGTAACTTAATGTTAAAAGGAAATATGGTTATATATCTAAAAAAGTAGATTTTTAATAGTCATGTTTTACCAATTCTTGGTTATGGATTTGAGACTTGGACAAGTAATAGAAGAGCAATAAAAAAAGACTTAAGACCATTCATCAAAGTATGGAAAGATATTATGTTGTGAATAGCAAGAAGTGGTCAAAAGTAAAATACTTGGATATGAGAAGAAATAATTATCATTGACATTATTGAAAGAATTAAGAGACTCAAATGGAACTGGACTAATTACTAAAGGAAAATGTAATAGATGGATATTTGAAGTCTTAAACTATAAATTAAAAGATTGTAAAAGATTTAGAAAGATACCACGTATGAGATTTTGAATAAGAAGCTAGTCTGGGGATATTGAATGAGTAGGCACTAGATGGGGATTTTATGCACAAGCCTTCTGGCTTCCATTGATTACTCTGGCTTGTACTGAGTGGGAATATGTATAGAGAGTTTTGCCTGTTTTAATAACAGTTATAGGCAAGCGTAAGAAATGGTGATTTTGTGATGTGAGATTTTGAATAGTTTGTTAGTATGCTGTGGAAAAGAGAAATTATAGATCAGAGAAACTGGATTAAACATGGAGTGATTTTCATCTTATAGTGGATTGTTAATTGTTGAAAATAATGATGATGATATATATTCAGATGGTTTTCATTGTGCTGACCCTAGTCTGAAACTCAGATTATTTACAGGGATAGCACATGTACATAAATAAATTTAGCAAATATATAATCCTTATGAAAAATAACAGTGAGATGGTAGATTAAACTAGGTTTATGCAACCAGAAAAGAAACTTAGTTATGTAAATTGTAAATGATTTTTAATAAGTTAAAGTCAAGCACTTAACAATTTATTCAAAATGTTGATTTAACTAAGGTAAATTTATATTTGTTACATAACCAGTTTAAACTATATGAGTATGGTACATACCGTATAAAACTTTTTTTTCCCTTTTTTACCAAAAGATTGATGAATCGCTTGGTTTATAAATGCGTGTGCGTGTGCAAATTTAGAGATATATAACATTATTACAGTAACATAATAAATTTGTATTTAAAATTTAATAAATTAAATTTTGCATAAAAAATAAAATATACTAATTAAATAAATAAAATTAGATTCAATGGAAAAGGTAAATACTTTTTAAAAAAAGAAAGTGATTATATATTTTTCATGTGTCAAAGCAACAACCCGGAAGCGAACCCGCAGACCCGAAACAACTGCTTTAAGGCTGATCACTCGACAACCAATGCGTGATTATATATTTTAAGTTCAAGATTTGAATTTTTGTAGCATTTATTATTTCTACTGGAATTATGTTTTAAAGAGAATGTTTATATTCACCAACTCTATTGTTAAAAAAAATTGGCATTCAAGAGGAAAAGCTAATGAAATCTTTCTAAGAGAAGGACATAAATTTTAAGAAGAATTTTCTTGAGGTGTTTAATAAATGTTCTATTCTAAATATCTTCTCAGCCCGAATGAAATGCTAAATTCCCGTAATCTCTTTTTTCAGAAATAGAAATTCAATCTATTATTATTACATTTGAAATTATTGCCATTCAAGGCAAATTTAACGAAAATTTGCAAAAAACATGTCAGACAAATATTTTTTAAATCTTTTCAAAATAAAATATTTGTTTTCAATAGTTTATCTGATCTTATAATAAAACCAGCATCAAACATAAAACTTTTTGTAAGTATTTTCATCCACATAGTATTTATATGTTTATTTTAATTTTGTAAATTTAAATTTTTATTTAGTGAAGTTGTTGATGCTAGGAATATATAACAATATTTTATATTTTTTACAAATGAAAATTATATGGGATGTTTATCTCAACTCAGTAAAATTTATTATATGTGATGAAAGTAATTATTGTCAAAATTTTCCAAAGAATCAATGTTCCATTTTTAAAATTGACATATGCTTCACTCTTTAAATTTATTTTAAATAATACTTATTGTATAGAGTTCCACATATATATAATATTCTATTCAAATATTCAAGATAAAAGATGGAATTTTAAATCATTTCTTTTTAGTTTTTTTTTTATTCCAAAAGATTAAAAAGATAAAATTGGAGAAATCATAATTGCATACTAAATATTAAAATAGACATATGGAATATACATGTGTAATAGTAGATGTTGATTTAAATTTAATGAGAATTCTTTATTATGTTATTATAAATTGAATTATTAATGAAATAAACCAAACATTTATAACTGATGAAATAAAAAACCTATTTAAAGCAAACATTATATAAATACTATGATAGAAAAATTATAGATTCTAACTAAACCTAAACATATTGATGAAACAAATAAGCTAATTTCAAACAAATTTATTTAGAGATATATTATATTTGACATATAATTGATGAATCTGAAATAAATAAATTTTTATAGAGAAAGATTGTTTTATTTACACATATATCATGTTAAATAAAAATTTACATTCTGTATGCTATATAAACTAAATCATCTTCTCTAAAATTATAACTATAGAATTCTCTTTTTGTAGAATATATAATTTACAAAGGAATATATAGAATGATAAATATAAATGCCTAAATGTGCCAAATAACTATATTTATTTGATCAATGTTAAAGTATGTCTGGATTCAAATAAAATTTATGATTACATAAATAATTTACTCTGTATCGTTATTAAGTGTATAACATTCTGCATGTTCACATATGAAACCCATAACATAGAAATAATAATAATGTATTTAATGTTTTAATTTTCTTTTTGTATGTATAACTGAGTCTAGGTATTGGCAACAACATGAGCACATAAAAATAGTAGTTTAATTAATTTAAAATATTAAAACAGGCAAAACTCTCCATACAGTAGTGCCACTCAGTGCAACTCGGAATAATCATTAGATGCTACAAGCACTTGCGCATAAAATCCCCATCTAGTGCCTACTCATCCAATATCCCCAGATTAGTTTCTGGATTGTGGCCTTCATTAGTGAGGAGCCTTGGATCTGAGAGCACTTGCTATAGTGCTTTCAGATCCAAGGCTTCTTACTGATGAAGGCCACATGCCAGAAACTAGTCTGGAGATATTGGATGAGTGGGCACTAGATAGGGATTTTATGTACAAGTCTTCTGGCACTGAGTAGCACTACTGCATGGAGAGTTTTGCCTGCTTTAATAACAGTTATGAGCAAGCATAAGAAATGGTGATCATGTGATGTTTGGTGGTTTAATTTAAAATATGAAATCAAAAGGTGATGACTTTTATAAAATTAAAAGCTAAATTGTATATTTATTTGTGAAGTTTATTATTTTAGTTTTTTTTTTTGTTTTAGTAAGTTTTTTTGATAGACAGATCATTTTATAATCCAAGAATGAATCTCTAAGAATCTTGGTAAGATAGAAAGAGCCAAATAAATCATCCTGTTTGAAAAATCAAGCCAGATGAGTTTTAGCTATTTAACAGTGGTCTTATTAGAATTACTATCAAGAACTGTGAAATCCAAAAGACAAGTAATGAAGCAGATGACAAGGATATGATGATGAAACCATTTTTTACTGGAGAAAAGAAGATATTGTAAATTTACATTATTTTATTAGTATTGGCATATATTATTTGCATCAATAAAATATATTATATGAAGTGTTTATTTGAATTGTAATTTTGTAGTCAAAACCATAACCTCAACACATAAAATTTCAGAATGTTATAGCTTGATGGTGTTGTAGTGTAATTATATAATGATTGTTTCCTCTGTTTAATATATTGTATACTTACACAAAATTTTGGGTAAAACAAATATACCCATTCCTCTTATTAAAAAAGTTAAATGTATATTGCATATGATAACAGGATTTTTCTATGAAATTTTCTAGATAAATTTTGCCATAATATAATCAGACAACCAACCATTAAAAACTGGCATTAAAAATTGAAATTAATATTTCTAATAATATTATTTTTTATATCCAACTTTAAATTAATAAACCAAACTAAGAATAATAGTAATCTTTCTATAAAGAAATCAGAATTTAATATCCTAAATTGACCAATTATCAATATTTAGCATTTGTATTTTTTGAGTGCACTAATCTGAGCCTTCAAGCATGAAACATACATAGACACAAACACAAGTTAGCATAATATTAGTTAAATAAATAGACAAATAGTTATGATTAAAAATGGAATTTACAAGATATATATTTAATTAGAGGGAATTCGAACCCACACTATCAAGCTCTCTTCAGTCATTAACTCCATTTCATACAACTGATACACATGACCATATATGTAAAAAAAAAAAGATCTCCAATGTATGTATTTCATGCTGAACCAAACTCATCAATTGGTCCCGATCATCACCTCCCACACATATATATAATCAGTTCTTGGTTTATATTAAGATAGCAAATCTTCAAACTTCAATGTACAGGCTTCAATTTTATTTACTCTACAATTCTCTAGCTGAAGTATATATATTATATTCTGATTTACGGATAATTAATCAAACTGGGTTTGCAATTACTTTTCTTTATTTAGTAATAATTATTTATTAATGATCAAATTAATATGAAGGCAAATATAATATGCTCTATGAGCACAGACTTCCAGGTATGTTATACAAATTAATGATAGAATAAATTATATAAATATAAAAGGTACTGTTTGACGTGCTGTACTATCGCTTGTATGGTTCTTGATGGTATTGCAATGTTACCTGGCGATACGGTACAGCGAGTAAAACAGTACCATATAAAATAAATAAATACATTGACAAATTATTTAAGCTAATTATTTTGAGAGCAATAAATCTACTTAAAAAGAAAAAAATTCTAATCTTGCCTATGTTTGATATAACAGTCAATTATTTAGATTCATTTGTAAATATTTTTTTGAAATACAGGTGTATAATTTTTTTAATGTTGCTTTTTACTGTGGAATGAGTTGTTGGCTCTAATTTTTTTAATCTTGAAGTATTCTTAATTGATTGTTACTTTGGGGTCATTTTCAATTTCCTCAAAGTTCTTTTGTTAACTTTTTAGTGAATTTTTTTTTTTTTTTCAGTTGATGATTTTCATTGTAAACTGAGTTTTTCCAGAGATTTTCAATGTTATATAATATGTCACATGCTGAGTAGGTAATTTCAAAATAAATAGGATGAATAAACAGTCTAAGAAGAAATTACGTTGCTGCTCCTATTATTTGACCACCCTACAATTATAATAAAGTCCATTTTTTTTAGCTTGTAGAAAAATTATAATGACACAATCATTATCATAATTCTTTTTGAATATTTTCTCATTATTATTTTAATTTGCCTCGTAGATTTTGTTTTGAATAAACTAAGACAAAGAAATGAGTAAATATAATAATTAACTGTTTAATTTCTGAGATAAAATTTATTATTATTGGGATTATATTAAAATCTGTTAGTTACTAAAGTAAAATAGTTCATTCCCAAAAAATATTTATTATTTAAACATATCTTTTATTTATTATTAAATAAAGTATTTAGCAGGATTCCTTTTCATTGTAATATATATATATTGTAATTTTATTATAGAATTTTTATTAAACCGACATTTTGTTCAAAATGTTTCTATGATCTTAGATATCTTGACCTCATTGCAGAAAGTTGTTCTAACATGTTTAACAAAATGTAAACTTTATTAATATAAATTATTTTAACTTCCAAATAAATAGTTATAATGAAAATCTATATACTAGCATCATTGGTGGGGGGGGGGGTTGAAAAATACATCGCACTAAAAAATGTCATTTCTTCATTCTGAAACGTAGAGATCAAAGATTATTTGTTTCCCGTAAAATATATTTATTTAAATAAAAAACACAAATTTTATGTTACACTTGATAATACAGAATCCAAGGCAAGACTTTTCAATCTAATTTTTTGTGGGTAAAAAAGACAAATTAGCTCATTTCATTAATTCAATTAATTCCTAAAAAGAAAACATTTCCTGAAATTAACGTGTCTAGCTTTTTTCAGCTTCAAAACCAGTAATAATAATTAACAAAATTATAAATAAATTTTATTTATGAATTTAAAAAAATCATTTCATTGAAGTATATTACTGTAACGGTCAGAAAACGTGTGACTCGTAAACATAGTGCAGAATTCGACCACCATACAGAACAGCAGCACCATCGAGTAGCGAAGCCACCCGTGGTACTGAGTTCGAACATAGTTTATCGGTTCCACAATACAATCCATGAAACAACGCATCTGATGCGACATTAGTAAATATTTCCTTAGGCACGGTGGTCAGGGATATGCAAGAGACTCATGATTTTATTCTCGAGTTAGCCAATAATCAAACTAATATTAATTAAACATTCATATTTACATAATCGAGGAAATAGTATATAGAATGGGTATCGAATGAATGAAACGTAACTGCAGACGTATAGTTTAAAATTATTTATTAATACATTTTAATAAAACAATCATTTACTAATAATATTTAGGGATTCAAAGCTTCAGTAGCGGAATTTGCGACATGATTATATTTTAAAGAATACATTTTTTTATTTAGACATTATTTTATATTGAGGATTTCAGCAGCGGTATTTCCGATACTGAAATGTTTACAAAAGGAATACATTTATTTGAAGGCGTAATCTAGCCACCTAAAATTCTCGAGTGAGTATTTCTAATGCATGCCTGGAGGGATTTATATCTTTGCATTGCAAGAGTCTAAAGTATGGGTTATAAGAGTAATGGCAGACATATATTTATTTAATTAAAATATTTATGTATAACTAAGGGCAAACATTTATTTGAGAGTGAATTACGAAGATAATGCAGAGGTGGAGTGATATGTTTAGAATAATAAAACTAAGTAAAGGAACACGTGGTATGCTTTAGAAAGGTGATATGGAGTGGCAGTATATTGAAACTGCAATGCCGCGAATGGGTTTATAAGAGTATCGGGCTGGTCTCTGCCATCGGCCCGACGAAGTAAGGTGTCACATAAGCATAACCAGGGACAAGCGGTCCGTGTCGCAGTTTTGCCGGCTGGCTGCATGACATTGTCAAGTCCTACGGGAGCACCCATTATGCCCGCTTGTGTAGGACGACTGGGGTTAATTTCAACCCTGAAGAATCCGGAAATTTCACGGCGGAATGGGTCATCGCGTCTCTAAAACGTAACACATGTATATGGTACAAATGATTAGGATGAAATTTAAATAGATTTCTAATTCAGCCCTACATTATCAACATTTACTAAAGAACGTTGGTGACTCTCAAAGAAATGTAATTTTCTGGAATTATTCATTAGATTTAATAAATACAAAATATATATAAACTGGGAGTTATTACAACTAATATGCCAGCCATTTGCGAAGTAGTAGACCCTGCATTACAATAAATGAGGCACTGAATGCGTGTCGATTTATATGAAAGTGAAGTTATTAAGGAAAGTAAATATTAATGAAAATTTGACACGCATTCATTGTTTTAAACGATCATAGATTTAAACTTTGAAAATAGAGACAATTGTGAGCATGCAATAATTAAATAATAAATATAGATAAAATGTAGATTTTAGAAATACGCACCCCAGATAGAGTGAGGTAAGCTAGATTATTAGAGAAATTTACATATTAAATTAATTATTCAATTTAGTTATACAAATGGTAGTTTTTACATTTTATAATTTAGATAAGTAGTATGAAGAAGAGCTATAGCATATTATTAGAGTACTCTAGAGTTTGAATACAGACAGGTACCTGTTTTATAAGAAGTTTTCTGATTCCATTAGTTTAGCAGAAAAAAAGTTCACGAGTGGCAATTCTTTCTTGTATTTAGATATTCATTTAATTTCATGGCAGCAGCAGCTTTCTCATTCATTTCAGGCAGCAGATCTTCATGGTTGAATTTATGACGGGCAATGGAAAGTTCAGCATCCGATAGGCCATCCCGATGGAGAATAATCTAGGTGCTTTACTCGGTCATACCTTGGCAGGAACAAATTATTTTATTATTTTTGGAGACTCTCAGTGATCGAGAGCAAAGCTAAAGTTTTAGTGAATGTCTCCAGCAAGTCTAAGATGGCCTCTTTTTTTTATCTTGATCTTTCACATTTTGTTAAGATATTTTTAGGTTCTACTTAATCTGCCCTGAGGATAATCAATGCATTTTGTTGGTTTTTAATTAAAGAAAGCTGCCGTTCTATTGTTTACATTTTACATTTACTAATTAATTTTGGGGAATTTTTCTTTAATTAATTTATTATCTATCACTGACCGATGCTTTTAAATTTCAAAAACAAAAAGGAACATAAGATTATTTTAACTTTTAATTAAATATTACATCAGATATTTTTAGAATTATTATTAAATGAAATTTAAACAAAGCAATAAATACGAACTTTATAATCCAAAACAAATGATTAAAATTATACAAAATTATATAACTAAAAGAAATCTAAATTATATTATTTTATCCCTATTTATTGCGTTTAATTTGAGATCGAAATGTGTGCGTGTTTATGCTGAATTCTACATATATTTATACATTTTTAATATTGTTACACACACAATTCGATATCAAAAAGTTAAAATTTGGGCGGGATAGACCGGTCAGTGAGAGACGACAGAAAAAGGTGAAACTTAAGATTCGAATATGAATCTTACTGTTTCATTACTAAATGCTGTAATTCAAATTAATATTTTAGATATTAAAAACATTTATGATAAAAAAAATATATGATTAATGAATTTTTTTTTCTTGGGTCAAAGCATCGGCCGAAAGCGAACCCGTTTCCACTGCTCGTAACGCCCTGTGCTAGGCACTCGGCCACCAACACTTCACAATAATCAAATGATTCCCCCCCATGTGTTATCACATCAGCCGGGAAACGAACCCGCTAACCTGGGACAACTGCTTGTAAAGCTGTTGTCGCTGACCTCTCGACCACCAATGCTTGACTAATCAAATGATTTTTAAAGTAAAATATATTAATTTTTCAATTCCAAAATGAATACTCATCTAAATGGCCATAAATGATAATGAACAAAATAAAATATTTTAATTAAATATCTTTAATGATAAATCAATAAGAGAAAGTATTAACAGTTCTAAAACCCATCATGTTGAGATGGCCAATAAAATAACCTTAAAATTGTAATAAATTTGAATGTATTCAGCAACCATTACTTTCTATATCGATGGAAGGAGAAACAATAGTCTGATATGTGGTTTCTAAATTAATAAGAAGTATTTGTGTTTTTCTACACAAAGTCATAATATTCCTTAAAATCCATTATCAGTGATGGTTTATTAATTAGCATCCATTATTTTAGTATATTTACAAATGGAAGACATTTATTTTGTGATTGCAAAGTAAGTTATTTGGAATCTATCTATTTCTAATTAAATGGAATAACTAGTTATCAATGAGTACTGAATATATTATTTATTATCATGGTAATTTTCTGATTTACTACCAAATATTAAAAGTTTCAACAATACTAAGTAAAGTTTTGACCTATATTTTGAGGCTTTATGTCTACAAAATGAAATTATTATTTATGACTTATCTAGCATATAATATTTCATACTTTTTTACCAGGATTTATGTATATTGAACATTTTTTCAGCAATACTTGGACATGTACACATGTATTTGTTGTTCACATATTTAATTACAATCTGTTCTGTAGGGGTTGTAATAAAACAGGCAAAACTCTGCATACAGTAGTGCCACTCAGTGCAAGCCAGAGTAATCATTGGATGCAGGAAGGCTTGTGCATAAAATCCCTATCTAGTGCCTATTCATCCAATATCCCCAGACTAGTTTCTGGCTTGTGGCCTTCATCAGTGAGGAGTCTTGGACCTGAGAGCACTGCACCTAGATCTTAGGATAGGGCAGTGCTCTCAGATCCAAGGCTTTTCACTGACGAAAGCCACAAGCTAGAAACTAGTCTGGGGATATTGGATAAGTGGGCACCAGATAGGGATTTTATGCACAAGTCTTCTGGCATCCATTGATTACTCTGGTTGCACTGAGTGGCACTACTCTATGAAGAGTTTTGTCTGTTTTAATAACAGTTATGAGCAAGCATAAGAATTGGTGATCATGTGATGTTTAGGGGTTATAATAGTGGTAGATTGACAAAATCTACCACTTGTTCCATGAATTGTACTTCAATTCTGTCACTTCACCTGTGCTAATTTTATGATAATCTTCATGTGAAGTCCCAAGCAATTTAGTTAAAAACATTATAAAGTAATATATATATTTAAATGCTTATGTATCTGAATCTAAAAAACTATATATAATATTTTTAATGCCCTACAGCCACACACTTTCTTTAAATAAAGACTTAAATTTTGCAGCCTATTCAAAATAAATTGCTCCTGAATGAATATTGCAGGTCTTATATATATTAAAATTCAAACTAAGTTTAATATAAATAAAACTATTGCAGTATACATCTGAGAGAGATTTCTTTTGAATGGACTACAAAATTCAAGCTTTTCTTTATTTAAAGACGGGGTGTGGTTGAAATAATAGAGCTGTCGTGCATTTAAAATATTTTATACATATTTTAGTTAGTGTTATACATTGTTTGTCTTTATTATATTAGTGTTTGGGGAGTAAAAATGATTATTATATAATCTTTATAAACATATTTAAAATTAAACATTTTGTTTATTTTCACATTCCTCATTTAAATTAGCTTGAATTTCAGTATATATAAGACCATTTCGTATACATTCAATAAAAATGTCTTGTGAATGGGCTGCTAAATTCAAGCCTTTCTTTATTTAAAGGGAGGGTGCAGCTGAAATAATACAGCTGTGGGGCATTTAAAATATTTATAAAGATTTCATCTAACATTATTTCTCTTTATATATATTTATACAAAGATAAAGGGTTAAGATGTACAATTTTTGATATATTTGAATGTGAGAGAAAAATAAAGAACAAAATAGAAGAGAAAGCATATCACAAAATGAATAAAATCCATGTAATATCATGAAAACAAAACATAAAATTATCAAGCTTTGGTGGCCTAGTGGTTAACATAGCTGCCTTCCAAGCAGGTGGCTTGGGCTCACTTCCCGATCAATGCATTTGACACATTAAAATATATATATAATTTTATTAAATTATATGAAATTAAACTACTTAATTAATGAAAAAGTATACAGGGTTTTACAGTATACATGAGCATTCATGTTATAATGGTCTGGGTTTTCAAGATCAAAAGAGTCTTACCGTATCTGCCGCTACAGGGCGCCACCAGGCATTTGAACCTGGAAAATTTATAGAGTAGGCAGATACGTGCTGTTAAGATCTAACTTTTACATATATATATAGACTCATTAGCCCCAGTCACTAGCCCAGTGAGACACAGAGATAATAATATATAACTTTATTTAATTTCTATCTTAAATATAAAAAAATTAAATAAAAGAAGCCACTGCCAGTAATTAACACACAAACATTTATTAACGTACCTAAATAATATTTAAAATTTGAGGAATAACATTTATTATTTTAGATTTTAATATTAACTTTTAAATTTAAATTATTATTTTAAATTTTAAACCATCCATACAGATGAATTTAATAATATTTTTTTAAGAGTGTCAAGTATGATCAACTACATAGATTGCATTTGAAAAGAAAATATTCTATCTCTTATTTAACCTTAGGCCAGAAGTTCGCAGTCAAACCAACATCAATCCATCTGATATATCAATGTATTCAATGCAACATGAATATGACAGCACAAATACCATACTGTCAGGAATGTACATCTGAACAGCATGGTTAGAGAAGACATTGACTCTCGTCCAGACAGGAATACTACATTTGTCTGGCAAGGAGAACAATTAAAAAAACTCCATAGGAAGGGACTGCGTTTTCCATCTTACTATCCCCTTCCATAGGCAAAAAGGGGTGTGTGCAGCGTATAATGGACATCCTGCATGTAGCGAACATCGTACTACATTTACTAATTATACCGATATATCCAATCCATTGACCCAATCTAACTATGAAACAAATAACCTACAATTAACCCTCCCTTAATTAATTAATATAATTTTACAAATCTATATGGCCATTCATGCCCGACTAAAATTTAACCTTTATATAAGTTCACACAGATGAATTTTATATGTTTGTTTTTTAATGTTGAGTATAGATCGGCTACATAGATTACACGGTTAAAAACATTTCAAAATAAACATAAATGATCAAAATATAAAGTCATTGATGGAATTGCAGATGGAAATTTACAAGAAACCCAATGGCATTCATCATAAGATGCTGCATTGACACCAATAACTTAAAAGACATCCGAATAAATACATTTTAGATACTCAATGTAAGGTATCATTATTTACCGAATGTCTATATATTTTAATCAAATATGAAAATTAAAACATAATTAAACATTAACAAATCCATGCAAGCATCTATACCCAACTTAAATTTAATGCATTTAAATAATTTATACAATAAATATTAATTTAAAAAAATGGAAATGATTTTTAGCAAACTCAAATGTATAAAAATTAAACATTAATAATTGATTTGAAAAGTCAGATTAAAGTTCATTTAAAAAAAATTTAGGTTTAGCTTACAGTAGAAGAGCTCTGGTTCCTGCTGTCAATTCCCACGAAGTCTTTATTTGAAGACTGGTCTATCTGAAGGTGGCCTTAGCTGGTTCAATCCTGGTATTACAGTCATTTCATTTGAAATAAGTGAGAGAGGGTGACAATGTGTCTTCTGCCCTTCTCCCAAAATCAAGCTGGAACTGTTCTTAATTTCAATATTTTTCCTTTTATACCGATCATCCCTATTCACTGAACAATGGTTTCCGGTTCCAAATTTTCATTATGGTCCGAGACTTCATTGCTGCTTCTATTGGACATCTAATTTATTTTTGTTCTCTTATCTATATTTCATCTGACTTTTTTATAGAAGAGCCCCAAGAGTTAGTTTGCTTTTCGTTTAATTTATAAAACAATCATTTCCATTTACAAAAATATTTTATCATTAGATCTTGTACTTTTTTTATAAAAAAGTACATTCAAATATTTTTTCTTTTTTTTAAAAAAAGAAAATAATACTTTTAAAGTTTTCATTCCATCTGTGCGATATATGTATACACGTTTAACAACTCTTAATTTTTTAGCTTTTAGTTTTTATTTACAAATTTAAAAAAAATTTTTTATTCTAATTTTAAATTAATGTAACAGCATATACCATTACAATGTGTATAGGAAGATGATAACACATAAAGATAATGTGATTGAGATTAGTCTTAGATTTTAATAGCTATAGTTTTAAAGAATTATGTGTTATGCTATATAATAGTTGCTACAATATGCTTTGTTAAATATTTTTATTAAAAACTCTGAAGGGATTTATGATAAAATTAAATAGACATGGAACAGTTGGATCATTTAATGATGAAAAAGCATTTCAGAATATACCAAGAAAAGATAATATTAAAATGGTTATAAATAAAATAAAATGAATGGCAAAATTTCAGAGAAATTAATACTCATTATTGAAGAAGCATTATTATTTATTAATGATGATTAATACATTAATTTTTAAATAAAACACTAGGATAGGTTATGAGTTGTTCTATTAATTGGATTGCCAGAAATTGTGACTAGCTATCATGTTTCCCTGACAACAAGATCTAACCAGAAAATAAGCCCTAGTTAAGTTGTCAGTCTTATGGACAGATTTCATTCAACCATTGAAACCCAAGATGATTGTATTGAATTATAAAGTAATGAATGTATAAATAAATATAAATGTAGATTTTTGAACTTGAATAAATGTCTCTCATAACTATGTAGCAGGTAGACTCATAACTAATCATTTTAATAAATTTTCAAACACAATTTTAATTTTCATTTGTTCAGACTGATATAAGAATTCCTCTCTAATCTGACCTCCAAAGGTATATATATATATATATGTGTGTGTGTGTGTGTGTGTGTGTTATATAAAGAGCTTGCAAATATGCTCTTAACAAGCTTTGCAAAATATCCCTAACCCCAAACCGGTTTCTGCTACTGGCTTCGTCATTCCTCAGTGAGGTGCTAGGATATTCAAGCATCATCCTAGCACCTCACTGAGGAGTCCAGTAGCAGAAACCAGTCTGGGGTTAGAGATATTCTGCAATGGGTTGTTAAGAGCTTATTTGTGAGCTCTTTATATAACATTTGTAATACAAGCTTGTTTAAATTTGGTCATGTGACATCTGACTTGATTTTTTTTTAATATATATTTAAATGAGATATTTATTTATATAGCACAATGTATATAAATTGTAATAAACTAAAGATCAGCATTTCAAGCTGATGTACATGCGCTTAAGCATTTGGGTTAGAAGAATAGATGGATTCATTCTATTCTTTCACAAAGACTTTATATTGTGTTGGAAATGAAAGTATTCATTTATTATTAACATTCATAAAAAAGTGCATGTACATTAGCTTGAAATGCCGATCTTTAGTTTATTGTAATATATATTGTAAATAAATCAACAATGATATCCAAAAAGACTGAAACTTATTATTAGTAATGATCTTAATTCACAAATTAATGAAGACAGCTTAAAATTTCATATATTATTTTAAATTAAATATTGTTCTGTGATATGCTTATAATCTTAAATGTTATATATTCAAGGAGTATTAAAAGTTATTTATATGCTGTTGACATTATGGTACTAACATTGAATAATGTAGATTTTTATACATGAAAAAAAATAAGGCATTCCTTGAAAATGAGCTCTAAAAAAAATTAATATAAAATCTGGTCTTATTTTCAGAAAAACACAGTATGTAAAAGAAAATATAATTGATAAATATGTTTAAAATAAAATAATTATAGAATATTGTACATATGATGATGACTTGAGTATTCTTAGTATATATAAGAAACTAAATAATAAAAAATATAATATTATATTTATAATAAATAATAAAAAACATATACAACAGCTATATATATATAATTATTAAAAACAATACAATAATTAATACAGTAAAACAATATTTTAAAAACAAATATATACCACAATTTAATAGAAGTACTTTCAACTATTTATTATTACTATTATTATTATTATTATTATTATTATTATTATTATTATTATTATTATTATTATTATTATTATTATTATTATTATTATTATTATTATTATTATTATTATTATTATTATTATTATTATTATTATTATTATTATTATTATTATTATTATTATTATTATTATTATTATTATTATTATTATTATTATTATTATTATTATTATTATTATTATTATTATTATTATTATTATTATTATTATTATTATTATTATTATTTTTTTCTTATTATTATTATTATTTATTATTTATTATTATTATTATTATTAATTGGAATACAGACATTGATTAATAATTTATATATATATATTACTAATAATTACACATAAAAAGCCTTTTTAGATATGCAGTTTTAGATTCTTTTCAAATGTTAATGATCTGTTTTAACATTAACTAATTATTACAGATAAAACACAATCTATGAATAGTCAAAATAAGTCATAGATCACACCCTATTCTCTTAAGTTTGTAAGTTATAAACAATGAGGATTGCCAATTCCTCAACAAGCTTTATGATAAATGCTTAGCTAGAGAAAGCATTTAAAATATCTCTGTCAGGACCCCCTCCTCCCAAACCTCTGACCATAATTTTGTGCTTTGGCACTCCTCAGAGAGGTATTAGGGTAGGTTCAGACATGTAGATGTCTGAAAATTTCAGATTTTCCTCTCAATAGATAACTTTTAGTTAAATGTTGGCTTTGGGTTGGTATTTTTAGATCTAGGGTCTGAACCTATCCTAGCACCTCTCTGAGAAGTGCCAAAGCACGAAACCATGGTCAGAGGTGTTTTTTTTTTGGGGGGGGGTCCTGGCAGAGATATTTAAAATGCTTTCTCTAGCTAAGCATTTATCATAAAGCTTGTTGAGAAATAGGCAATCCTCATTGTTTAAAACATAATCTACTTTTCTATAATGAAAGTAAAATAACAATAGCAAAATAAAACATCAGTAAAATAGAATAAAATCTTGAGATAGAAATCCAATATAACTTCAAAAAGTTGCTTATACAACATGATACTATAAAGAGAAAATAATACATGCATTATACAACTTTATATGTACTATCTTATATAATTTTCTATACATTATTAATTGACCAGTTGTTAAATAATTCATACAATTATTTAAGTTATGCTCAATGTAATATGTTTCGCATGTTTGCTTTCTATTTGGATCTTTAATGTAATTTAATGGTTTAATATTTTTTGTAGCATCTATTTATCTTCTTGTCTGCTAATTGCATTATCAGGTTCCTTGTCCTTTAACTCTAACTGATTACTATAGTAAATCATATTGCAAAATTCACAGTTAATTTTATATATAATTTCTTTTTTATTATTTTATATTATTTTTTAATTTATAATTACCTATTAATTTATTCAGACTTCTGACAATCCAATATTTATATGTTTATCAATATAATTTTTTTATTAATATATTACAAATTTGGGCATAATATGAACATTTGATTCATTTCTTATTTGAACTTCTGTTTCTATCATCATTATAATCATTTTGCATAAATATGTTATTTAATATAGATTTTTTAGAATTAAAAAGTATATTTTTAATAGTTTTGGGTTATATCTATACTATTTATATAATTTAATAAATTGATTCTTTTGAAAGTCAGTTGCATTTTTATCTGTATTATATTTATCATTTCTCTATTTAAAATTTTTAATGGCTGCCATCTTGTGTATCCATGCTTGTTGTAAATCTATAGGAATAATTTTTCATAGTTTTTCTTCTTTAATAAAATGTTTTATATATAATTTATTATCATTATCTATGAAATGACTGAATTATTTACTTCATCAAATTGTAAATACTATGTATATGTGTTGTATGCACAGATAATGAAGCTAGTATATATCGAAAAATGCTATATTAGCTGAGCGCTTTCGAGAAACTTCTTACTCTCATATTTATAGCTACTATTTTGTTAAAAACTACATTATTTTGCATAATTTTTTCTTCTAACAATGCAGTTTTTAACAAAATAGTAGCTATGAATATGAGAGCAAGAAGTCTCTCAAAAGAGCTCAGCTAATATAGCATTTTTCTATATATACTAGCTTCATTATCTGTGCACACAGCATATATATATAGTATCATTATCTTTGTGAATTTCTATATCTAAATATTTTAATTTTGTCTCTAAATTCTACTTTGGAAAATTTACTATTATATATATTATTATTAAAATCATAGCTTTTTTATTACCAATAATTAAAATATCATTAATATATCTAAAATAATGTTTTATTTCTTGACTAATTATTCCTTTTTTAATTATAATAGCTTCTAATTCATTTATAAATATTGGTGATAATAAGTCATTAATTGAACAATTCGTGACCCGTTCTTTATGTATATTCCAAAATTCATTATTATATTTGATATATAACTGATATGTATTAATTTTAACCCTCTTTTATAATAGCTATTATATTTATATCATACATTGTTAAGTTATATGAATTTTTTGAAGTTATATTGGATCTCTATATAAAGATATTTTTTTTTCTATGTCAAACGCGTTGACCGGGAAGTGAACCCGGGCCAGCTGCTTGGAAGGCAACTATGCTAACCGCTAGGCCACCAACGCTTGACAATATGAAGATTTTCTATTGTACTGATGCTTTTTTTTTTGTTATAGTTGTCATTTTACTTCCATTATAATTGGTTAATGTTAAAATAGATTATTAACATTTGAAAAGAATATGAAATCATGTGCTAAAAAGGTTTTTTTATGTGTAATGATATGTAGCTGTTGTGTATAATTTTTATTATTTATTATAATTTTAATGAAAGAACAGCATAATGGATTTCATTAATTACCATTTTTGATAATATTAGATTTGCAATGGAAAAGGAAGAAAGGGAATTAAAATATTTAGACTTTTTTTTTAAAAAAAAAAAGTTAATGAAAAAATACTTATAAAACAATATATTAAAGAAAAAAAAGAGAGATAATTATCCAAATTTATACCAATCATGGTCTAAGAAAGTATCAGTCTTGAAAAGTTTTAAATTAAAAAACAAATAGGCTAGCATTAAATACAAATGAAGCATATATATAAAAATTAGAAATTGAGAATGAGGAGAAATTATAAAAAATAAAATAAATATAGAAATAAGAAATGAATTTGAATACCATATTTAGTGAATATAATTTAAAAATTAAATGAAGAAAAGTTGTCAGTTAGTATAAAAATAATTGGAAAAGTTGTAGATCTTTAGGGAAATGGATATATAATGCTAAAAATAATAACATTAAAAATGAAGTGGAGATAGTTTATAAAACTAATTGGAACCATTGAAAATAATTTCTAGGTCAGTTAGGAAAAACTTCCAGTGAAAGAGGTAAAGAGCATGGTAGAACAATCAAAAGAAAAGATACAAATGAAAGTTATATATTCATTTTTAGAGATAGATCATAGAATGAGTTTTGGAAAAAATATACAGTGATAAATATATTGAAAACTATAAACAATGAAAATGTTATGAAACTTTATATATTCAGAAAAATATGAATAATGTGCAAACATTGTTAAAAGTTCAACACAATTATACAAAAACTGATCATTTTTAGATTATTGAAAGCTTTAAAAATATATATTAAAAATATTATTTATACAGGTTTGATTTTTCAATATAAAAGCAAAAATAATAAGATTTATTTATTAATTAAAGAAATCTATCTTTTTTTTACCATTGTAACAATGCTTGTTTTATTTTTTTTATTTTTTTTCAAAATAAACTTTATTTGCAAAAAAAGTAAAATATACATTGTAATACAGAGTTCATGTTTACAATCATGTGTGACACATTAAAGACTAATTAGTTATTAAATTATATGATGATTACAAGATTAAAAGTAAAATTTTATGTTATGTTACTTATCAGGGGTGATCTAATTTGGCATATAAATCTCATGGCATGTAAAGTTTGAGTGTCATGAATAAATAATATACATGGCTATTGCTAAATTTTTAATTGACTCCATGTTTGCTCAGCAAGGTTAGGCAGGCATGTTCTTAGATCACTTTCTTTAGCTTTATATAATAACTTTAAGAAAATGTCTTCAATAGGACTGGCCAACTCTCTATCAAATAATACCTTACATCTAATCTTCCATATGATAAAATTTATGAAAGTGGCCAGATGGATGGAGCCAAAATTTCCATTTTTGAATGCATCATTAAAGGTAGACATTTGAAGAATTGCATCCTGTTATCCTTTGTAGGGCAATATTATGTAACCAAGTCCACCATTCACATTGATAGAGTTCAAATCTTCTACAAAGAGAACATATTGTATCAATGTTGTGTCCCCTCTTATTACAAGGAAACATCACAGTAAGCAAGTCTCCAAGGTTGACATTAACCAAAAAAAAAATCCACAAACTTTGGTTCCAATTTTAGGAACTTAGTCAGCCTTATGAGACAAGGGATTGCAACTGGGAGAAGATTCTCTGTCCTAGATTTACCAGAGTGAACTAATTGACAAGAATTCCAGTATGATATTTTTTCATCAAACATGTAGCTAGAGCTTTTGATACTATTAAAGACAATAGTTAATTGTTGTTGCATCCAGATATTTCTTTTATGAGGGGGTGGGTGATCAGTGGGGATTATTTTTTCAAAAGGTATGGGACTTTCTATGTTTGCATTGTCTCTTAACAAGGTCATTAAAATTTTAATTGAGTGCAGTCCTAAATCATTAAGATATCTTGATTTTTGCAAGATATTAAGACTTATTGCTGGTGTCTTCTATCCCCAGCACAGCTTTCTGCATAGAGATTCAACCTTGCAGATGAAGCAAATTGTTGGTGAAAAACCAGCTAGATAATAAATAATTTTCGGTAAAATCACAGGAATTAAGGAGTGCAACTTTTCCAAACAGAGAAAGATAAATTTTAGATAGTGAATTAACAGTCTTTTCAATCTTTAAAATTAATGAATTTTCAAGTTCTTTTCTCATGGCTGCTGGAGAAGAAGCAATACTAAAACCAAGAAATTTCTGTGGGGGAGCTTTTAATCTACCAGATATTTGCTTTCCTGTCAGAATGGACCACATTGCCAACTTTGCTCCATTAACTGCCAGGCCAAATTCACATGCAAACTGGTCTAGGAGTTCTTCAAGTCTAGAGAAAGTTGGATTTGCTTAATTATTTATAATTTATCAATGCATATAGAAGAATATAAGGTGAAAGGAAAAATATATATTATTATTAACATATTATATTTTTAGTTTTGACTGACAGATTTATGGTGTAATAATTAATAAACATTTTGAAAAGATTTCCCTAAAAAAAGAAAAATAATTTGACACTATAAATAAATTTATTTTACCGCTTCAGCTTCACCTATTTAAATAGAAAGTAGGTTGAAGTAAAGAAGGGTTCCCCTCTTTTCTTCCATAGCATAAGCTTGTGGTTAAAACACCTGTAGAGCTCCCTACTATCGCATTTTATATGCATATTATCGAGGTTATAGCCTCAGTAAATATTATTTATCTTAAATTGTTTATTGAAGACAACATTAAAGTTAATTTAAAACTTAAAAATTGACTATCTGAAATGAAATGTGATATATATATATGGAGATTTTGTAAATATCTATTAACTTATTTTTAAATGAAATATGCTTACAATTTAGAAATAGGTAACAAAAATTGATACATTAAATGATACATTAGCAGTTCTTAAATGTCTTGGACTTTGGATTTACAATCAACTGATGAAATGCTATTTTTGCCAGTTCAAAAGATGATTTATAAAATGTTTTTAATATTTTGAATACAATTTACAAAGATCTTGGATTATTATTTAATATTCAAAAAACTTAAATTCTTAACATTTGTCAGTTTGACTGTGTAAACCAAATTAAATACCTTGGTAGTTTTATAAGTTGAAAGATTGACTTAGATGTTGAGATCCAACACTCATTTCAATGTATTGCTACTATTTCTAAGAAGTTAAAGGAGAAAATATTTTCATCATAGGGAAATTACTGCAACTAAATTAGCTATATATAAAGCTGTTATTTTACCTAATTAATTATATGGATATGAAACTTGGGCACACTATGAATGCAATATAAAAGCATTAAAAAAGTTTCATATAAGGGTCCTCTAACATTTTAAAAATACAATGCCAAGATCATAAACCTACTCAATATATTTTTCAGTTTGCGGCATGTGATAGCATTAAGTTCATCATTGTAAAAAAAAAACATCTTTGTTGGATTGGATATATAAAATGAATAAACAATGGAAAACTTCCTAAAAGTGTGTTTGATAGTGAACTTGAATATGGGTTCCATAGGAGAGATAAACTATGTCTATATTGTAAGAATTACATCAAAAAAAAATTTAAAAAGTACAGTGTCAGTTGTTTCTATTGGAATGATATGGCAGAGAATAGACTATTTGGAGAGCTACAATTAGACATAAGCATTGAAGTATTTCATAAAGAAATTAAAAGACAATATTATAAAATATCAAGTAAACAAAAAAATGGAATAGCGTGTTCTATATGTGGACATATGTCATTTATAGAGTAACCACAAAACTTGTTTTTGAAGTTGTTCTCTTTTCCTTTCTTTTCATTCTTTTTGGAGTTGGGGTGACATATTTATTTTTACTGGCTGTTTTTTTATTATTATTATTAGCAGTAGATCTCATTAGAATAATCATCTCCTAATTGAAATTACTTATAGTTGTTAAAATAGATCACTGTAATGTAGTTTTTTTACTAATAACAAAGAATGGAAGAAGTTGATGAAGACAAATTTACTTTAAAATAAAAAAAGCATTTTACATTTGATTAATCATAAAATGTTTTTAAAGTTGCATAATGTGTTGATCTTTCTCTTTTCATTGTAGATTCAATTCTATAAATGCATTAATTAATCAGTAATAATAATAATAATAACAATAATATTAGACACTAGATGGCAATGCTGTTTCATTTCTATGTTTTTTTTTAGTTAATTGATTTTCTTCTAATATGCAGTGTTGCATTGCTTTCAAAAGAAGAATTATCCAGAAGTGTCAAAGTAATTTTTATATTTGATTTTAAAATAAGAATTTATCATTGTCTCGTGCATATTAAGGGTAAGTTAATAGAGGCAAATATTTTTGTAAAAAAAATAAGAGATTTCAAAATCATAAACTAAGAATCATTTAACTGAATCATTGCAAAAGTATTTTTTTAGCATTATAAGATTTACTCAATTTTAATAAAATAAAAAAAAATTATATGAGAATATTGTTTTCAAATTTGTGGAATTAGATTTTGAACAAACACAGAAAGGAAAAACAGACTCTTTTTTAAATCTTTGAGTTTTAAAACAAATTAAGATCTTATTTTAAAATGACTTTCTCATAAAGAATAAGACATTGGGACAAATTGAAATGCATTTGATAAAAATATTGGAATCTATGAAGAAATATAAAAAATAAAAGTTGCATGTGTGTTTGAACAAATATTTTCCAATACATGGATATACTTATTTATAACATGAGATCTGGACATTCAACTAAAGCAGGAAAAATAATTATAATAATATTGAGAGACTGAAACATTGGATTCCGTAAAAAAAGACAGGAAGAAAAATATGTTGAAAGAAACAAAATGTTTAAATGTGAATTTTTTCTACAGTACAGGCTTTTTCATACGTGCACTTATATATGTAATATATAGGGGGTTGAACTCAGACTTTCATATGACCCTCAACCATCCATGCTATCTCATACCGCTGATATACTTGATCACACATATGTCAAAAAGATAAATAATCACCAATATACATATTTTGCACTAAGCCAGCACTCATCAGTTGGTCCAGATTATCATCTCCACACATATAGAAAAATTCTTACTTCAAAATAAAGTGCTTTAAGGTCTGTCCATCCATCATATATGTATGTAAATGGATTATATCCTGTACATGAGGGGTCAGAATAACTTATGGTCAACATGGGTAGGATGAGAAGGTTGGCACTAAGACGGGCTTTGAGCATTCCATCATCAGATTTTCAATGAAATGGACAGCGGAAGAGTTGTGGGGTGGAGTGATTTGAAGCCTGTCCATTAAAGTATGAAGATTGGTTATCTTAATATAATCTGAGCTTTGATTGTATATATGTGTGGAAATAATAATCTGGACCAACTGATGAATGCTGGTTTAGTGCAAAATACCTATATTGATGGTTATTTATCTTTTCGACATGTGTGTGATCAAGTGTATCAGCACTATGAGAGAGAATGAATAGTTGAGGGTCATGTGAAAGTCTGAGTTCAAAAATGTTTAAATGTAAATGGACAGGGCATAGCCTAAGAAGACAATATAATATATTGAAACATCCTAAGAAGACAATATAATATGTTATTTCAAATTTTTTTCACCATTAATGAATATGTAAGAGTTAATATGCTTGATGCATATAGTGAAATTAAATTCTTAGTTGGAATAATTATTTCTTGGGCTAAGCGCTTTCAGAGATTTCTTCTCCATATTCATAGCCTTTAACTATAGGCTATGAATATGGAGAAGAAATCTCTGAAAGCGCTTAGCCTGAGAAATAATTATTCCAACTAAGAATTTCACTATATGCATCAAGCATATTAACTCTTAAATATAATATGTTGAAACATAATGTTAACTGAATCATCTATATTGGATGTCCAAATAAATTGAAGAAGATAGAAAAAGGAGAAGCCTAGTGCACTTTAAAAACCAGGCTTGGCCAACAACATAACAATGAGATTAATGGAAATATGTAATGGAAACTTTCCAGAAGTAAGACATTTAAATAAAATTACAAACAACAATCCATAAAAAAAAGTACTATCAATCAGATAACTTTTCTGTAGCATTTTTCTTAATAGTTATCTACAATGATTATTTACAGATGTTAAGAAATGTTTTTTTTATTGAAAAAAAGCTATTTATTAAAAGAAACTCACCAACTAAAAAATAACATCAGTGGTATTACACAAAAGTTTTCAAAAGTTAGATGTGGACAGTTTTTATCATTGAAATGATTATACACATGTATATGAAAAAGTTTTTGTTATAGCTATAGGCTCTGTAAATATCTCATAAAAAGCAATTTAGAATTCGTTTTAATTAACATAAAAAATGCCATAGTTTAGATATACTTGAAAGCATTATGTCAAATACAAGCAGAAGTGAATCATGTCCAAAAAAAAATTAATTAAAATTTCCTTGAAAATAAATTTTTTAAATGTTTTCTATATATATAGAAAAAGCTCAGCTTTATTTGCAATTTTTGTTATTACTAAATAAAAATTCCTAAAGTTGTGTAAATATTTTTTTAAAAATTTAATAGAAGCAAAAATAATAAAAAAAACTCATTTATTTCAATTTTTTGTGTGTGTGCTTAAAAAAATTGCCAACAGATGTTGACAATATATCTACCTTGTTATATGTTTATCATCTGAGATAAAATGTAAGCAGTTGTCAGTCATGTCTGCACGACTTTTAACTATTTAAATACGTTTCGTATAAATTAAAGAAGCAGTAAAAAACAAAAACATGAAATTGTGTTATCACGTAAATTTCCCTAAAGAGATCTTTTATTAAATTTTTATATTGTTGGTGTTCTTTAAAAAAAATCTTATATATCCCAAAACAAATGTTAATTAAATCTAAAAAAAAATGTATATATATACAGACTTCCTGACCTGAGATTCAAATTCTGAATGAAACTCGGAAATTTTTTTTTTTTTAGAATAATTGAAGGTTTCCATGCAAGCTTACTTTTCCTTCAATAGTCATCCCATAGACAATAGTTTACCATCTAAGTACTTGTCAGAAAATGGGTATTTAGAAGTTAAAAGCAGAAACCCTTCTTCATCCAGCAGTTTACTATGAATATTGTCTACTTTTAATCTATAATCTGTGGTAGTAATTAGAAAAGTGTTTGCAACAGAAAGGGGCTTGTTGAAGCTTTTGCTATATAAAGAGTCAATATAACTGAATCATAAAGAGAATAGCCATGGACTCAGTGTCAAAGAGAATATATTTTTCCTAAAGTAATGCAGTGACTCTCATTTTATCTGTGGAACTATGCATTTGTCACATTCATTTGATCAATCCAGATCAATATAAAATCTTTATCCACTAATAATTAGATGTTTTTTACTGATCAATTGAGTGCCTCACTAGATTTCCTCGACTACATGAGAAAGTCCTAAGCCTTTGATTTGAAAAGATTTTTCAATATCTGCCCCAGACTTGAACCTCAAATTATAAGCACAGCAGTTAAATCCACTAATCATTACATAATAAAGCTCATTGTTTGTATATATAGTAGTAAAATCTATTGGCCACATGTAAAATTAATCATCAATAGCAAAGTCAAACAATTGAATAGAACTACTTCTATTACAATAATTTTGTATGGAATACTAACATGCATTTTTTAGATTATTTTAAATATTAAATAATATCTAATATTTATCATTTGAAAATGATAAAACAATAATTAGCATTTATATACTGAATATTAAACATAGAATTTTGTTTAAATATAATGATATAAAATTAAAATGATTAAGATAGTAAGAAGTTTCAAAAATAAAGGTATAGGAAGATATTTATATATAATAATAATAATTTTAATAATAATAAAGATTATTAATCTGCTTGCAATTTTGTGGTCCAAAGATATTGAAAATTGAAAATCCATCATTTTATACTCTATTTATTAATTTGATATCATTAAATTTATATTATAAAAATATCTCACTTTAATTTTTTAGCAGTAAAAGAACTCTCTGCATTCATGTTTCAGTTTCTTCAATAACAGAAAAAATGTTTCAAGTTAAAAAGATTTCTGTTTGAAATTTTGTTTTTACATTTGTATAGTTTTCTTGATTTGTCTTTTTAAAAATCAAATACGTTTTAAGGAAATCTAAGTGTAATCGAAATACCTTTCTTTTTAAATAAATACTATATAAATGTTTAGCACAAATACATATTTAAATAAATTATGCAAAGTAAACAAGTCCCCTCCCCACAAGATAATACAATAAGAGCAGTTGCAATTACTTTTGCACATGCTCTTAGAAAGAAACAACCAATCAGTGGTGTTGTTAGTTGTCAATAATAATTTCAATACTGACATTTCCAGATTTTCTCAAAATTAATAAATTAATAAGTATTTCAGTTGTAGTAAAACTGGAAAAAAAAGCATGAAAGGAAGCTGAAGATATCATCAGTGCCCTATTCACTGAAAGAAATTCATTTTATTTAACTATGACTTGCTATTAACTGAAAGGAGACCCTTTGATTCCTCTTGAAGGCCTTAAAGGAACTGAGCAGGGCAAATTCCCAATGCCCACTCCATACATTCTTGTCATTACAGCTGTTATTACTATGTGATTATTCATATAGTATATGAAATAAATGGCCTGCTCGCCAACACACATTAGCCAGTGTGGTGAGTTTATTGGTTTTTTACCTCTGAGTATAACACCATGGTCTTTCTTCTCAGTTGCCTGATAAGGCAGAATGAATGTTTGTTTATATGAAATGAATGGCCTTCTCACCAACACACATTAGCCAGTGTGGTGAGTTTATTGGTTTTTTACCTCTGAGTATAAGATCAAGAAACACCATGGTCTTTCTTCTCAGTTGCCTGATAAGACAGAATGAATGTTTGTGTAAATGATAAATATTTTTTCAAGATATATACAATTATGACAGACAAAAATAAATCATGGCCCTTATTCCCAGGAGGCTGTAAAGTCACCAACCAAGGCAGTGGTTGGTGGCCAAAGGTGGAGGGTGCTAAGCATCCCCTGATTGCAGACCCAGGCTGTCATTTGATGACAGCTTTTTATTTAGGTACTTACAACTGTAGATCACTTTCAAGTGAGGGAAGATTGCATGAATTAAAAGAACTGTTTTATATTAAATGGGTCATTATTGGTCTTTGTGAAGTTAGAAGAAAAGGTGAAGAGACGATTTAAAAAGTGGACATGTACTCTATTATAAAGGCACAAATATTGAAAATACAAGTGGAGTAGGATTTATTATAAATAAAAAATTAAAAAACAACATTGTGGAGATTGATAGTGTATTGAGCAGAGTGGCAAGATTAGTTATACAACTTAATAGCAGATACCAAATGCAGTAAATTCAGGTTTATGCACCAACAAGTTCTCATAGTGATGAAGTAGTAGAAGATTTTTATATGGATGTACAAAAGGCTTTTGATCAGTGTAAACAACATTTTAAAATTATTATGGGAGATTTTAATGCTAGAATTGGTAAACAAATAAAATAGAAAAATACTGTAGGTAATTTTGGTTACGGTAATAGAAATGAGAGAGGACATAGACTTTTGGAGTTTGCAGAAAAAGAAAAACTTTATATTATGAATTCTTTTTTTGAAAAAAATGTTAAAAGGAAATGGTCATGAAGGCATTCAAATGAAGGTACAGCAGAACTGAATTATATTTTGACTAACAGAAAATACATATTTCAAGATTGTAACGTTCTTAATAAATTTAACAAAGGAAGAGATCATCGATTGGTAAGATGTAAGATACATGTTAATGCAAAACTAGAGAGACAAAAATTAAGAGAAACAATATTTATAGTTAATATTCCTAATCTTCGGAAACATTCTAATGAATTTAAATTAGAACTTACAAATCAGTTTCAAGTATTAGTAGATTTTGAACATGATTCAGATTTGAATGAAATTAATATGAAAATAACTGATACACTTTTAAAAACTGCAACAAAGATAGCTGATAGAAAAAAGCAATTGACCAATAAAATTTCTACTGAGACTAGGGAATTTATGAAAAAAAGAAGGAATATGAAGATATACAAAAATGATGCATTAAAAGGGATTGAATATCTCGAATTTTGTAAAATGGTGTGGAAAAGAGTTGAAAATGATATAAGAAAGTTATAAATGTGAACTAGCAAGGAAAGCTGTAGAAGAGAATAAAAGTCTCAAGAGTGTAAAACAACATTTTGGTATTGGTAGGAAATTTATATCTGCAATAAGAAAAAAAGATGGAATTATTACTAAAAAGAGAGATGACATCATGAAATGGGTAGAAGACTTTTATCAAGAATTATATAGTAATAAAGAACAAGTACCTTCTATATCTATTATATCTTCCAAATTGGCCACAATTTTAAATGAAGAAGTGAGACATGCTATTAAATGTACGAAGAAAGGAAAGGCTCCAGGTAATGATGGAATTATAATTGATATATTAAAAGAAGCAGGTGAAGAAATAGAAAAAATGTTAGCAAAATTATATATCAAATGTCTAAATGATAAAGATGTACCAGATGATTGGAACAATGCAGTATTAATATTTAAAAAAGATGATAAAGAAAATATTAGAAATTACAGATCTATCAGTCTTTTATCAGTTTTATACCAAATTTTTACCAAGATAATTACAACTCATCTACAGAGAACATTGGATTTCCACCAACCAAAAGAACAAGCTGGATTTAAAACTGGTTTTAGTACAGTAGATCATATCCAGGTATTGAGAGAAGTTATAGAAAGGGCAAATGAATGTGAGTTGCCATTATGCTTTGGATTTGTAGATTATGAAAAGGCATTTTTCTTTAGTGATTAAAGCATTGGATCATCAAAGTATAGATCCAGGATGTTGTCATTTGTTAAAGAATATTTATAAAATTCGCAATAGTAAGAATTAGATTATATATTGATACTTGGAAAGTCAACATTGAGAAAGGTGTAAGACAGGGCTACTCCATATCTCCAAAACTTTTTACAGCAGTGCTGCAAGAAGTATTTTGTGGATTAAAATGGGAATCTAAAGGAGTGAATGTAAATGGAGATTATTTAAGTCATTTAGATTTTGCAGATGATGTTGTCATTTTTGCAAACAATGCTTTAGAGCTGCAGGAAATGTTGCAGGAGTTATCAGATGAAAGTAGGACTAAAGATAAATGTTAAAAAGACTAAAGTAATGTTTAATGGACTTTCTCAAAATATGAAAATAAAGATTGATTATGATGAGTTAGAAGAAGTTAACAGTTACAAATACCTTGGTCAGATTATTATTACAGATGGAAACATAATGGATGAAATTAATCATAGAATTAAACTTGGCTGGAGTACTTTTGGTAGAAATAACTTCATACTAAAAGGAAATATGCCTATGTATTTGAAAAGGAAGGTTTTTAATAAATGTGTTTTACCAGTTCTTACTTATGGATCTGAGACTTGGACACTTAATAGAAGAACAATACGGAGACTTCAGACCACTCAAAGAAGTATGGAGAGATGCATGTTGGGAGTAACAAGAAGAGATCGAAAATGCAATATATGGGTAAGAGAACAAACAGATGTTACTGATCTCATTGAAAAAATTAAAAGACTGAAATGGAGTTGGGCTGTACATATTGCTAGAAAAGATGATAATAGATGAACAATTGAAATTTTAAACTGGATTCCAAGAAATTGTAAAAGACCCAGAAAGAGACCATATGTGATATGGATGGATGAAATAAGAAAGTGTGCGGGGGTGGGGTGGAGAAGAGAAGCTAAAGATCGGAGAAGATGGATTGAACTTGGAGAGACCTTCATCCTACAGTGGATTGATAATGATTGATGATGATGATAAAAGCGAACTTATTCTGTTAATCACATGATTATATTGTGTATGTGTGTGCTATAGAAAAGTATGTTGGTATTGTTTAGTTGTTATATATGTTTTGTATTTATATAAATAAGATAAATTTTTAAAGATACTTTTTAGTAATATTAATAAAAGTCTATTTTAAAAACTAATATTAATAATAGTATTATTATAGTTTCTAACTTGATTTTGAATGTTTTATGTGGTAAATAAAATTTATTCAGAAGATTAGGCAGGAAAATAAAATCTTTGTTTAGTTTTCAATTTAAAAATATAAAATGCTTATGTGCAGATCTGTGTTGAGAAGTCAATTTACTTATTGACAGTCAATAAAAATCTGAAACAAAAAAAAGTTCTTAATTATTTGTATTTATTTGTGCAAAACTAAAATTAATATGTGACAATTAACTTTATAAAAAGAATCATTTCCGTTTTTGGAAGCAAGACAGAACTAATGGAAAGAAAAGTAGCTTTATTCGTACATTAAATTTGAATAACTTTATTAAATGATGTCTTTATCGAAAAATTTTTTTCTTCATATATACTTTTCTACAATAAAATGTATAAAATGAAAAAAAGCTTTACATCAAAAAAGTCCCTATGATTTAATTTATAAAAAAGAAAATCTAATGGAAGATCTCTAGAAAATTCTTAGGAAATTTCAACATTATTGAAGCTTTTCTTCTGCAACTTATCAGCTTATCTGCTTTTCTTGTTAATTCTTGATACATTTGAAAAAAAAGTAACTGTCATATATTTATATTCATTTGAATGTCGAGCTGAAAAAATATCAAATAATTTGATAATTTTTGTAATATTAATATGTATATGTTTGCTCTTTTGCAATTACTTACTAAATATAGTAATAGTAGTTTTTTTTTTTTTTTTCCATACCTCTCGGCTAACAACGCAAGACAGTAATAGTAGTTTGTGCACATTTTGCTTATAAAGTAAAGGAATTTTTTATGACTCTGTTGGTGGATGATAATTTATTGAACAAAATTCATCCATATGATAGTAATTTGCATATTTAATTACTTTTTTATCTTTAAAAACAAATAATGATAAAATAGCATTATTATTTGAAAGTTAACTGGGCAAAATTTGTATAGTTGCTGAAACATTTCTAAATAAAATATAAATATAGGAGATTTGAACTCAGACTTTCAAGCCACTCCACTATCCACACTATCTCATACTACTGATACACATGATCACACACATGCTGAAAAGATAAATAATCACCAATATATGTATTTTGTGCTAAACCAGCACTCATCAGTTGGTCCAGATTACCATCTCCCATACATATATATAATCAGTGCTCAGTTTATATTAAGATAGCAAATCCTGATTATATGTGTATGGGAGATGAAATACGTATATTGGTGATTATTTATTTTCTCTGCATGTGTGTGGTCGTGTGTATCAGTAGTATGAGGATAGTGTGGATAGTGGAGTGGCTTGAAAGTCTGAGTTGTTCAAATCCTCTATATTTACAATTAGGCTCCAGGTTTAAGAGTGTCTGATATTTCAAATCTTATAAAATATAAATGTAATATTATAAGTAATAGTTGCACAAAATAGAAAATAAATGAATATTCTGAATCATAATTTTGCGCAATCATAAAACAACAATCATAGAGCAGAATAATAAAAATTATACTGTTTTATTGAATGGAAGAATTATGAAGAAATTTACACACAAAATACTTTAATAATCCACAAGCTCAAAAATGATGTATGAAGAATTTTAAAATATGATAGCTATTTTTATTAATATCATACCAGGCATCGAATTATTTTAGGCATTTTCTGTAGTAATATCATGATATCAATATTTTCTAAACAGAAAAAACTGCTATGATTACATTTTAAATGTAATATTAGAAGTCACCAAAAGGAAATAAAATATAGGTGCTGCAGCCATTAAAAGTAAGATGATATATATATACATAATATATATATATATATAAAACCGTCATTAAAACTTACAGAAAGAAGTAGTGAGTAATCATCTGAAAAGAAAATACATTTAAATTGTAAAATAAAAAATACAGTGTAAACAAAAATTAAATGCAAGTTTATCCAGATGAAATATGTGGTCACTGAGAGGATTTATATTTTTAAGTCTACGTATAATATAACCCAATATTAATGTTTATAGTAATAATATTTTGGACTATTTCCATTATCTAATACCTAAATACTGAATGTCTTTAGAAACATTCAAACTTTATTTAAACTTTCCATATACATTCAACTGTTGATAATAGAACACATATTAGTAGATAACACTATGTTTTAATGAAATTATTCTCTCCTTTTAAAGTTTACTAGTCTGACCAGGAATCGAGCCTGGGGTCTTCTATATTTGTGAAAATTAAATTTAAAGTCTAACTAACTAAATTATTCTGCCAAAGGCAATAGTCAATATAAAGTATATATATATTTATAAAGTTCTTCCTAATTTCTCCACTTTTTCTTCAAAGTAATATTAATGAGTGATTTCCAGACATTATGAATTATCATGTCAGGTTAACTTATGAGGTTATTTGTCATTGTTATGTGAACTGCTTCTTTTTTTGTCTCTGTCCAATATTTTTGTTTTTCCCCAATCAAACATTTGTTTATTGATTCATATATATGTTTGCTACTTTAAATATGTCTGTTTTTTCTAATGATTATGATAGAAAATGCAGATATGGCTAAAGTAGCAAATCATTCATGTCTTAATGGACATATGTTCAATTAGGAAAAGACAAATATTGGAAAGAGGAAGAACTATGAAAAAGAAAATTCAAAGAACTTGTGCACATGACAAAAACAGATAATTCCCTAAGTCAGACTAGTGTGACAATTCATATGCCAAGCATTACCATGTATTAGGAAAAAGTGGAGAATAATCTTGTTGGTTAGAGCATCACCTTAAATTCAATATTTATGAATCTAAATGTTCAGATTGTTACTAGACAGTCAGCAATTACTAAAGAAAATATAAGACTACTAAAAACATTGTGTAAAATGCTAACCTTGGGCTATTACTAACAATTGAATGTATTTGAAAGGTTTAATTATGGTTTGAATTTTTAAAGACTTTTAACAATTGACATTAAATGATAAAAATAGTCTGACATATAACTACCATTAAAATACCATTCAGACAAACATTAATATGTTTGCATGTGTTGTTATTGTCAATATTTCAAAGTAAACATTGTAATTTTATAATACTATGGAGTCAATTAATTGTTATATCAGTGTTATTCCTATAAGAATTGAATCTACTGATTACAAAATCAGTTTTCATGAACATTGATGATCCCTCTATAAAAAGCTTATAAAATGAGCCGATTAATTCAATATAAGTACTGATAAAATTGAATGAATATGTAATATAAAATATGTAGATGAGTATTAAAAAATAGTGAATGAATAATCAATATTGAAGATGAATATAAAATCAAAAAAAAAAATGTAAAATTATATGTTCATGTATATTGTATTCATGTATTTGTGTTGTGTTTATTATAGTTCTGAAAAAGATTGCTGAGGCAATCGAAATTGTCATTAGTGGATCGTAAAAAAGCATTGTAAAAAGTAATAAGGAACATAGATGATATTAAAAAATGAATATCCTGTGTAATATATTTAGAAATGCTTATTAAAGTTTATTATTTAGATTTTATTCTGAATAACTTTGATTTACCATCTTTTGCAATGTCATTAACTATATGTGCTTTTATTTATATTGTTATTGTATAAATAATAGCAGTAATGAATCTGCTTAACCTAAGATGTGATATGTTGGACTATTTCCATCATTTATGAGTGAATGTTGAATGTATAGAAAATTTTAAACTTTATTTAAACTTTTCAAATACAAACAACTTGTTAGTAATAACACACAAATATACAATACAGGTTAGTAATTACACAATGTTTCGAGTAGTATTATTTTCCACTCTTCTTCAGGTGTTGCTGGCCTATATGAACAGTGACAATATTCACTTAGAAGTTGAACTTGCACCTTTGGATTCTTGTATATCTAATTTAAGGCAAACGCTCTACCAACTGAGCTATTCTGTCATGGTAGAGCATTTGCCTTAAATTAGATGTACAAGAATCTAAAGGAGCGAGTTCAACTTCTAAGCAAATATTGTCACTGTGCACATAGGCCAGCAACACCTGAAGAAGAGTGGAGAATAATACTACTCAAAATGTTGTGTAATTACTAACCTGTATTGTTGTTTGTATTTGAAAAGTTTAAATAAAGTTTAAAATTTTCTATACATTCAACATTCACTCATAAATAATGGAAATAGTCCAACATATCACATCTTATAATATACCATCTTTATAAACCTTCTTTCAAATGCTTAACCTACTTTGTATGACTCTAATTATTTTTAAATAGTAAAATTATTAATGTATAAATTAAATTTATAGAACTCAATTTTCAATATATATGAATAGTTGGAAAATAGATTATTCTATTATTTAATTAAATCATTGTAATATGTCTCATAATTGAGAGTTAATCTTATAGTTTTCTTCCAAATTTATAAATCTCAAAGAAATCTTGATATTTATTCTATTGTCTTAGTGCTTTGTATTAGTTGTATGTGTTAAATTTTGGCAATATAAATTTTAAATGACCTTCTTTATTGGTAAAATTCCGTTTACATCTTGTCTTTGACTCATATACATATGCAATACTATCTGATAAACTTAATATGTTTTTTGACTCATAAAACTTATGCTTTTCTCATTCTTGTCTGTTTTCCCTCCCCCCCCTTTCTGTCCTACTCCTCTTCTTATCTCTTATTCCATTATTCTATACATATAATTAATCTATTTCTTCTGCTAAATATTTGCAATGATAAATTTATTATAAAAATTTATAATTACATTTGTGGGTTCATATATGCACCCATTTGTTTGTTATTAATATTAGCAATGTACCAATGCTTTGACTGGAACTCAGTAACATTTTCTAATAGTAGAAGTCATTCAAGAATGTTTCCTAGAAAGTAACTAGTGGGATTCTATAAAAATATTGCTATAATCTTAATATTAATACCAAGCAAAGATATATATACTGTATAAACAAACCAAAATATACCTTTCATATCACTTAGGAAAATTTTCATTTTTACATTTGTCTAAAAATTTGTGATGTTAACATATCAGATAACCCTTCTATAACATTGCAGGCAGGATCCTACTAAATGCCATGTTGTGTGAAACTGTGTTATATGAGACCCAGAGCAAGTACAAGAAAAATTATTAGTTTTCTAAAACTTATTAAAAACAAATATATTTGTTTTAAATCCATACATATAACTTCATTTGTATTAAAAATATTAACATATGTAATTTATGGCACAAAATGAAAAGAATCAAACTATAACTATTTTCATAATAATTTTCTTCTTCATCACTGCTCTGTACAAACAAATGTAAATGATTTTTCACTAGAATGATATGATCTTCACTCATTGAATCCTTTTCATCATCCATATCTTCTACCCTCTTTAAAAAAATCTGTAATTTTGTTTTGTTTGCTAGTCTTTACAATGTTGTTATAGATTTCTTGGCTTGGAGAAAGCAAATTTTTAGCATCCTTTTGAATTTTCTACTTCTTTTAGTGGAAAAGTCCATCTAATCTTAATGTTATTTTATTAACTTCACAATCTTCATTACTGTTGTGTTCCTCAGAATTGACTTGATTTACAACATCTGATACCAAATCAGCAACACCAATTGAATAGCCATATCAGCAATAATCACTTCCAATCAATTTAGCAAGTTCTAATATGCTACCAATTTTTTTTCTGATGATTCAAGGCTATTTTCTATGTTAACTGGAAATGGCCAAATCTTTTTTCCAACATGTATTTAATATTGATGTTTTTAATTCTTTCAACAATATGGTTATGACTTTGATGCAGTGCTTAAATAAAAACTGCTTCCAAGCTTCCATTATACCAATTGATCTAAATTCATTTATGTCTAAAATCCATTGTAATGATCTTCTGTTGTAAGAAGTATTAAAGGTATAAATAATATCATGATCCAATGACTGGAGCAACAAAGTAGTGTTTGGTGGTAAAACCCACTACTTGGACATTGGGGTGACTCAAATCTTGTAGGTAACCTGGAGTATTATCTAATAGTAATAGTATCTTGAAGTCCAAATTCTTCTTCTTTAAATAATTTTTAATCTCTGGTACAAATATTTTAAAAACCATTCTCTAAATAAATCTCCAATTATTCTAACTTTTGAATTAGCTTTCCAATAAACTGGTAAGGTGTTTTTATTTATGCCTTTAAGTGCACAGAGATTTGAAGATCTATAAACAAGCAAGGATTATATAATAGTGTAGGGTCCTGCACAAGTTGAATTAAAGATTCATAAATAATATATATATTAAAAGTATTGGAATTATTCTTTATGTAAATAATAAGTGTAAAATTAAAGATTCATAAATAATATGTGTATAGAAAGTATTGGAATTATTAATGTAAATTGTCATGTAAAAATAACCATATATGGGTTTAAAGTTAAGTAAAATGTACTTATAAAAATGCCTCACCTTATAAGGTAAAAATGGGGATAAATCAAAACCCATAAGGACTAGCGAAGGGTTCAGCTATCAGACCATATACGGAGAGATATTTATGGAATGTTTTGTTAGGACTCCAGAAGTCGGGTATATAAGTGGGATGTAGAGGGAGAAATAGGGAGCATTAGTAGAAAAGCTAGACTACAGTGGTCCTAACAGGCAGATCTATGATACCCAACTTTAAAGGAGTGCTTCTGCCAACGTTTGTAACAGTAATGTATAAATTGTAATTTGCTGGAAATTAAACTAATAATTTAACTTACTCAAATCTGTCTAAAGTCTCATTTATTTGACGCATACATGTCAAAGCTGGTGCAGTTGAACAGGATCACAGTAGACAGATTTTGGGAACAGCAAACATACGTCGGATTTCAGTATTAAACCAAAAAAGGGAACCGCAACCTGAGATAAATTCGTGCATCGAAAATGGCTGCCAACAAACAATTACGAATAGCAGACTTTGATGTTGAAAATCCGAGTAACTGGCCATTATATGTAAAACTAGTAGAAAAACATTTCCTGGTAAATAGTGTCAAGGAAAATGATATAAAAATAGCTACTCTTTTGGGGTTTGCAGGAATAAAAGTTTTGGAAATAGCCAATCATTTGTGTGAGCCAGTTGAGCCTGAAACGTTACAATATAACGAGATAGTCACGAAATTAACTGCAGAGTTCTGTCCTCTACCATCAAAACATATTGCCAGATTACATTTTAGACTACGATGACAGGGAAAAAATGAAACTTTTAAAGAATACGATGCGGCACTACGTGAATTAGCAAAAAATTGTGCTTACGGCCAGTTTTTAAAAGAAGCACTTCTCAAACAATTATTATTGGGAATATATGAAACAAAATTCCGCAAACATTTATTAGCAGACTCGACAATAAAGTATAAGGAAGCAATAAAAAGGGGAATGGCACATGAATCAGTAATCAACCAAGCTAATGAATATATAATTAACACACCGCAGCATATACAGTATCCATCGATACAGAGAATAGTTGAGCAAGAAGGGAAAGGCAGAAGCCAGAAAGATTATAGGTGCAATCGCATATGCGGAAAACCAGGACACCTCGAGTGAAATTGTAGTCAATTCCAGCGCAACCTGTCAAGCCACGAAGTGCGAGGACCTCTAGTGAGAGATTTCAATGAATCAAAATTATGTAAACAATCCCCAGAAATGTATGAGATAAAATCATTAAAGAGCGCAAAGTCTGAATTTAAGCAAACAGTATACATAGAAGGAAGGTGTTTAAAAATGAAAATAGATAGCGGTTTGGGAGTATCTCTGATATCCTTAAGAGATTGGAAGAACATTACTAAAGGAAGCAGTTTTTCTAAAAAAATCGAGAGGACTGAAGTTTGTGCTAGAGACGTCAATGGAAACACTGTTGAGATTGTTGGAAGAGTTTTTGTGAGAGTAAAATTAAACGCGAACAGCAGAGTGCTACCATTGTTTATAGTGTATAACCGAATAAATCCCTGATCGGTAGGAACTGGTTCCTACGATCAAGGTAATAAAAAAAATTTATATCGGAAAGGAAATACAAAATAATTTCCTACTTTGATTTAGCAAAAACAAACAACACCGGTGCAACTACAGTTAAGGGATCACTCAACGCCTGTAATATGCCAAAGCCGAAAGGTATCATACACACAGCGGAGCAAGATGGAAAAAGCATCTGAAGTAAATAATGTGAGTTCACGCAATTTGGATAAAAACAAAGGAAAACCAATTGTGAAAATGAGTTCACACAATGTGGATAAAAACAAAGGAAAACCAATTGTGAAAGTTAAGAGTTACAAAAGTGAAAATGCTTCCAAATCTAAAAATCCGACAAGCAAACTTGAGGAAAGTAACGTGAGAACTTTTAATAAAAGTAAGGAAGAAAGAATTCATGAACCGCAGCGACAACATGAAAGAGAATTACATGAAGCAGCTCGACAAAGGCATCAAAAATGGCTCCAGCAGAAAGAATTTGAAAAAAGACAGAGAGAAGCTATAAGTTTACGAATGGAGCATGAGAAGTTCATCATTGGTGAGATAGTGTACAAAAGACATTTTAATCACATTCACCACCAGAGTGTTCCAAGCTGGAAGGAAAGACACCCAGATGAAAACAACGTGAACAAATCAAAAGAGACTTTGTGGAATAATCGATACTTCTGGAGTGGGAGGAGGAGTGTAGTGTCCTGGACAAGTTGAATTAAAGATTCATAAATAATATGTATATTAAAAGTATTGGAATTATTCTTTATGTAAATAATAAGTGTAAAATTAAAGATTCATAAATAATATGTGTATAAAAAGTATTGGAATTATTAATGTAAATTGTCATGTAAAAATAACCATATATGGGTTTAAAGTTAAGTAAAATGTACTTATAAAAATGCCTCACCTTATAAGGTAAAAATGGGGATAAATCAAAACCCATAAGGACTAGTGAAGGGTTCAGCTATCAGACCATATAAGGAGAGGTATTTATGGAATGTTTTGTTAGGACTCCAGAAGTCGGGTATATAAGTGGGATGTAGAGGGAGAAATAGGGAGCATTAATAGAAAAGCTAGACTACAGTGGCCCTAATGGGCAGATCTATGATACCCAACTTTAAAGAAGTGCTTCTGCCAATGTTTGTAACAGTAATGTATAAATTGTAATTTGCCGGAAATTAAACTAATAATTTAACTTACTCAAATCTGTCTAAAGTCTCATTTATTTGATGCATACACGTCAAATAGCCTCTTGATGTTTTACCACACGAAAGTATCATTGCACAATCTTCAAGTACCTTAAATCTGAGTATAGTTTTTATTGTTTTGATACAAATATTAGGATTTTTTAATCAAAGCCCAATTTCATTGGTATTTAAAACTTGATCTGATATGTATCTTTGTTCTTTTATAATTTTGTAATTTTTTCTGGATACACACTGGCAGCTTCATAATCAGCTGATGTAGATTTGCCTTGAATTCTTATGCTTTATACAAACACTATATTCAGATAAAAGATATTGTTTTTAATTTTATTCTATAATCTTCTTATTTTATGGACCATGATTATTATTTTATTTACACATATATCTCTGTTAAGTTTATTAATAAAATCAAATAAAGCTAAGTTAGAGATACCTCTGTTTATTGCATGTTATAAACAGTTTGGTATTGTTTGACCAATTTCTATTTGCTTGTTATATCAATACAAAAAAACTTTGCAAAACATTCTTTAAAAGCATCCACAGTGACCCAATACTTTCTTCAAATTCCTGTAGTTTCAACTCTGAAACAATGCAAATGTTATATAGCAAGATAGTTTGGCTATTCACTACAAAAATTTTAAGATACAGCATGAAATATGACAATGTATATCATAATTTAACTCATGATGGAACAATGTGTTAACGTTAAATTTTTGCTTTAAAGGAGGGAAAACTGCTACTGACATTTTTGAAAAGATTATAACTGTATATGGAAGACAAGCCATGAGTCATAAGAATATTTTCAAGGGTTTTCAAGATGTGGTAGCAGAAAAAGCATTGAAGATGATCTATGAAAGTATAAAACACAATCACATTTCATATCATAACTCATGCACAGACACCTTATAACTTTTGTGATGAATTGATAAATATTTTTCTATGTAACAAATGTGTTGATTTCAAAATGGACTGCAGCAATCATAAAAAGAGAGAATAGATTGTTTTTTCACTAGGATGCAGCATATTTTGTTAACATTTTTGATCTTTATCAATATGAAACATATATTCTTATTAAAACTTTACATAGTAAAATAAATCATTACTTATATCTGTGTGATCAGCTTTATAGACTTGGATCAAATATTTGAATGTAATTAAAATGAATGCCACACCTTTCTTTCAGTGCTTCAGAAAAATATGGGCAGAATCAAATTTTCATATAGAATTATTTAACAAATTTACAAATATATTTAAATGGTTAGTTACTCAGAAAATCATATGACATTTGGACATGATGCCTATCTATAATTGTATTAATATGAACAATAAAATTAATGACTTTACATAGAGCAGTAAATCTTAGTTCTGTCAACATGTTCATTCCAAGAGCTCCTGCTTCAAATTCTAAATGTTTGCTCAATACCATCTTTATTAAAGGTAAATTTTATAACTTATCAAGGGTAGAATAAAACTTGATTACATATTGCACATAAAAAAATTTAGTCAAATTTATTTTTGACCAACATGAGAAATAAAATAAAGATGGCAACCTTGTTTTAAAAATTGTATAATTTTAGTCCCACAGAAAATCTTACTTTTTTTTCTGCATAACAGTTGCAAGTTCTTAAGCTTCAATCCAAAAAATGTGTTCAATACCATCACTATTAAAGTATGCAATTCCTGATAACAGATGTTTTTTCCATTTTCCCAAGATGCAATTCATATTGACTAGTATTTTTATGTTTTTCCAAGATGCAATTTGTGTACATTAGTGTTTTTTCATTTTTCCAGAATGCAATTCATGCTGAACCAGTGTTTTTCTGTTTTCCCATGATGCAATTAATGCTGACTAGTATTTTTTTCATTTTTTCCACATGGGACTTATGTAACAAATGAACAATAAGACTTAGCTATGAAAACTATAATAGTCTCATCAAATAAACCCAATTTTTATGGAACCATATGCCATTCTGACACCAACTTCAAATCCTACTTCATATGTTTTCAATCTACTATCATGTGATTCAAAATATTTTTCTCAATATCACATTTAAAAAATCTATGCAAACCTAATTTAACATAAAGTATCTTGTTATGTAATAATTATTTTTCTTTTAAGTAATGTTCTTTCTTGTTACAATCAAGATTGTAAACCATTATTACATATGTAATATCTTGAATCAATTTGTATCTTCTCATGTTTTCAAATGTAACTTATGTAATCATTTTTGAGTCTCAAAGTTTATCCTTTGAAACATAAAATTAAATGACTTTTTATGTTACATGTTTAAAAAAAGTTTTAGTGGATGAGTTGTATGAACTCTATGGCTGGTTTGATGCAACTATAAATCATCTATAAATTTTGCTCATTTTCCCCACAAATATAATACATCTTTTATAACTTCTAAATAAACTTCCATTGATATTCTGATGCCATCCTTAGTTGTTTCAATAAGAATAAAATCAAGGCCATATTATTATTTATTAATTTTATTAGTATAATCATTCATTTGATCTTTGAAAGTAAAAACATTTATTTATAATCAATGAAAGCAATAACAAAAATATTTTTAACATTTTTTATTCCTAGTTTTTTGTTACTCTCTGGACTAATGGTTTAGTTGCACTATGAGGAGTTATTTTACAAAATGTATACTCTAATCTATGCATAAATTATTTGATCTGCAACTCAAATAGTCTGATAAATACTGGTTTGAATTGTGTGATATTTTATAGTCATATGAATAGATTTTAGCATCTTTACATTATTTTCTTATCTGCTATTCATCAATCTAATGACATAACTAATTATACAGCTGAAAAAATATTAGTTTATCGCCAAAACTTAGAATACCATGATTTGAAACAAATTAAATATATATTCTAATTTCTATATTTAAATTGCTATAATCTAATAAATTTGACTCATATAGAGTAACATACATAATTTAATTTTGGTGTATTTCAACATTTATTTTTACAGTAAAAAGTCTGTAAAAGGTTACCAATTATGAGCACATCATTATAATATTTTAATGAAGAAGAATTGAAATGTTAACAATAAATTATTGTTGCTGTTAGTCTTTGGAATAGATTTATAACTAGATTCTATATACTTTTGACATATATCATATAGCCTAATAATAATATCTTAAATTATTTCCTATTTACTGCTTTCTGAATGAGCTTAACATGTTTGAAATTAAATGAATTTGTTTCAGTGAGGATGAAAAAACTCTGAGACTTATTTCTCATGTGTCATAGCATCAGCTGGAAGCGAACCCGCTAACCCGAGACAACTGCTTGTAAAGCAGCTGTCACTGATCTCTCGACCACCAATGCTAAAAACTCTGAGACTTATTCCATAGAGAGCATAAAAAATTCGTTAGAAGAGTCTTGTTTTTTTTAGATTATTTCTATACTTATAATATATTCTTATCCATCACTTATTACAATGATTGTGTCAAGGTGTTATCTGTCTTGAAAATCCCATTTGTCACACATATTTATAATTATAGGTGCATTATCTAATAGTAATTTGCTCAAGAATTATATTGTAACCACTCATTAATAGTTTAACAAACTTTAGAATTTTTAATTGCAAAGACTATTAAGCATTAAACTCAGATGTTATATCAATAATAGACTACAGCGAGGGATTTTTTTTAAAGCAATTTTTGTTAATTGTGAAATGTTCACTGTGAATAGCTTTCTAATATAATAATTATCCAGTTTATATTTTGTTTATTTAGTATAAATTAATTTCGACCCGATTGCTAATGACTATTTTTTATATTTTTTCTTAATTCCATCGAACAATTAATTAGTTTAGTTTTTCATTATGCTATTCCCAGCATTAAAATATTAACTATTCTGTTTTTATTGCAATTTATGAAAATTCATCTTTAATTAATAAATATAACCTTGATTAATCACGAATGTTTACATCTTTAAAATGTTGATATTAAGATAAATTTTATTTTCAAAAAACTAATTATTAAAGTAAATTATTTTTTAAAATAAAATTATTACATTTTAGGATTATGATAAAACTACATAAAAAAAAATTGTGAGTCAGATATTTAGCATTAAAAAGTACTGATAATAAAAATGTACTAGATTATTCAAAATGTTTCTATAAACAAGATCAAATCATCATCATATTTATATAGTTTATAAAGATCAAATCATCATCATATTTATATAGTTTATATAGATAAGTTTTGCCCAGTTGAAAAGAAATGTCATCTTGCAAAAAACGTCTTGGTATTTTACTTTTTTATTTTATTAAACACTGTTGTTCCCGAAAACACGATTTACCTTTTGCTTGTGAAAGCATTCACTTCAACACACACACACAAGTTGATATAATGATTTTCACGGGTTATATTAATAATAAAATCACATACGATGAACCCGAAATATATATATATTCATGGTTTAGTGACTGAAATACAGGCTTGTTATATACCTGTATCAACATATGTTATATATAGGGTATATGAGCATAGACTTTCACTTGACCCACAACTATCACCTCTATCTCATACTACTGATATACTTAAACGCATATAGAAGAGTTGTGGGTCAAGTAAAAGTCTGTGCTCATATACCCTATATATTCATGGTTTAGATAAATTTGTGGCTGTTATCATGTGATGTACATATGTCTACAAGCATAGTTATATAATAGACTACGTTCATAATCTAATTTAATTGTTAAAGGTTTTTAGAAAAAATCAAAATTTATTTATATGTTTCCAATTTTTCTCTTTCTTTCGGGTGTTATTGGTCTGACAAATGGATAGCACTAGCAAAGGAATTGTAATCAGGGGCCTTTAGATTTAAACATGTAAATACATTCATATTCTTGCAATATGTACCATAAGCATTCATGATAGTAGCTAATGGCAAGATCAACATTTTCTGGACTCTACATTTTAAGAAAATATTTAACCTTAACTCTGAAATAAGATATAAATGCCTAAAATATTTTGTTTCCTTCTATTAAAAAAAACATGTCATTAAAAATATTATAGTAATAAGCATATAATCAATAATTTTTTAACAAAATACATAGGTATAGAAAATGAATATTTTTAAATCATCTCTTACAAATTCATATATGCTTACTGTAATGTAAAATGCTATGTATATATATTTGTTTGAAGGTTTGTAATGATGGTATATTATAAGATGTGATATGTTGGACTATTTCTATCATTTATGAGTGAATGTTGAATGTATATAAAATTTTAAACTTTATTTAAACTTTTCAAATACAAACAACTTGTTAGTAATAACACACAAGTAGACAATACAGGTTAGTAATTACACTAAAACGTTTTGAGTAGTAGTATTTTCCACTCTTTTTCAGGTGTTGCTGGCCTATATGCACGGTGACAATGTTCGCTTAGAAGTTGAACTCGCATCTTTAGATTCTTGTATATCTAATTTAAGGCAAACGCTCTACCAACTGAGCTATTCTGTCAAAGGCAACATATAGTAGATATTTTGGTATATTTATATGTGCGGATTGGTTCAAATCCTCCTGAATCTTTCAATTTTTTTTTTTTACTAACCTGTATTGTCTATTTGTGTGTTATTACTAGCAAGTTGTTTGTATTTGAAAAGTTTAAATAAAGTTTAAAATTTTCTATACATTCAACATTCAATCATAAATGATGAAAATAGTCCAACATATCACATGCTTTGTCTACGCAATAGAAATCATTCAAAACTGTTGCAAAGACTCCAAAAATAACAAAAAAATGATGAACATCAATCGTCGGTGTTTGAGAGGTCAGCACAGCAGCCTTACAAACAGTTGTCCCGGGTTAGCGGGTTCGCTTCCCGGCCAATGCTATGACACATGAAAAAATAATAATAAATAATAATAATAATAATAATGATATTCTCCCCCCCTCCCTTTGATTTTTTTTTCAAGCAATTTTGTGACATTTTAAAATAGTTTTTACTACCTTAAAGAAGAAGGATGTGATCCAACTAACACACAGATGTATGGATCTGAAATATGTGTTTGTATCTTTTACTGTGAAAACTTTCACTTTAATATAGATATATAAAATGATCAGACTTTGCTATATACGTATATAATAATGTTTTGTTAAAAGAAAATTATACGTATATAATAATTAATGTTTTATTAAAATAAGTTTTATTAAAAGAAATAGACAGGAATTTTGTAATTAAATTTGGTACGCTATTAAAGATAAGCGCCTCAGATTAGAAACTAATTAAGCAGTTAGATTAAAAGTGCTGATTACTAAAAGTAGACAATAGGAAAATTAATTGGTTTCTAAAACATTCCTGAACAAGAAAAAAGAAGGAACAAAAAATAACTAAGCAGCACTTGTAGCGGAGAACTCATTGAATGCGCACAAAGGTCAAGAGTTTTAACTTAGCAACGGAACAAACCCAGTGAATTCCACCACTGAAGGTTAAAAAGTGTACCTAGGAACTTTGCAGGCCTCACCGGTCTATATTATGTTTTTTTTTTGTATGCCTTCATGGCCAGCGTTCGTAAGTTAAACTTAATTGTCTTATAACTATATATATATATGTACTATTATTTATCCGACTGTTAATTCTATTAAACTATTTGTATAATCATTTGGTTTCTGCTGTCTATTTACCTGATGGTTAAGCCGAGTGAGTGGCTGTACACAGCAGACTTTTAAATAGCCTATTGCAGAGCAAAAACCTTTCAACAGTCCCAATTCTGCCACAGAGGTATCATAAGAAAAGACAGTTACCCACTGGACTACTAATGGTAACACTCTTAGTAATCTCTAGCTAAGAATAGTCAAGTACCTATTTAAATAAAAATCCATGTAAAATGATGTTTAAATAGCCCACTGCAAGAAAAAAGGCGTTTCCAATAGTAATAGTGGAGAACAATGGTTTGCCAAATTTAAAATGGTGAAGAATTAAGAATTTTTTAATTTTTGTTTTACTGTTTACCTAAGAAAAGCTAAGGCCCATTTATGACCCCTATTGAATAATTAGCTAAGTGGATTTGAGATAGTTACTCAAGCCAGTCCAAAATATCTAAGTCTGGATTAAAACCAGATCCTAAATACAGCAAGAGAATGTGCTACTATTGAACGATAAGACCTCTATGCCTATTTATTGATCAATTATTTGATGTGTACTTAAAATGGCTATGGATAGCTAATCTATTTGAAACTAATATTAAGGTCACATGCATGGCAGGTGTACTCTCTCTGTATTAGTCCCCTAGGACCTAAATATATAAATTAACATTTAATGCTATTTAAACAAACGATTTAATAGATCTTTTTAACTTTTCTTACTACTTTACAAATATTTAACAAATGAAAATTTGTTTCAAAAGATGAAAAGATTTAAAAACTCTAAGTAAAATAGTTGTCCTTCATTTCCTACAGTTAAACTTGTTAAGTGCTTACATTATCTCTAATGAATGTCGTTTAAGACTTTTTCTTTTTTTTTTACATCATGTTATCTTATTGATTTTTAACGCGATTTAAAAAGAAAAGACAATAAAATAAAATAAAAAAGCATAATTAAATTAATTAGAGATTTTAAAGAAGGTTTTGAACGAAAATAAAAAGACTGCTAATTTTTATTTGTACAGTACTATCTTTTTTACTAAAACATTTTTAAATCTGCGCTTGACAATAATTGAAAAGGCAGAAAGGAAGAAGATAGCAATTGTGTATAATGTTTACAAATGAATGTAATGTGATTGTAATCAATTTATGATCCGTAAAATTTCTGATTTTTTATATATGTCAAATGCGTTGACTGGGAAGCGAATCCGGGCAGCTGCTTGGAAGACAGCTATGCTAGCCGCTAGCCCACCAACGCTTGTTTTCCAAACATTTTCTCAGTTTAGGTAATTTTTAATTTACCATTGTTAACTGAAACACAGGCTTATTATATACCTGTGTCTATATATGTAATATAGGGTATATGAGCACAGACTTTCAGATGATCTATCACTCTCCACTCTATCTAATAACACTGATACACTCAAGCGCATTGGTGATTATTTATCTTTTCGGCATATATGCGCTTGAGTGTATCAGTGTTATTAGATAGAGGGGAGAGTGATAGAGCATCTGAAAGTCTTTACCATTATTATATTTATACCCATACCATACCCAACAAAAAATTTTAATATATATAAAACATACAATACCCAAATCCTAACAAATAATTTTAAATTTTCAATCAATTAAAACATACCCAACAATTATTATACATATAATATAAACATTACCCATAAATAATACATTTTATCACATAATTTAAATACCAAATAATATTTAATATAATATATATTTATAATTTCTTCAAACAATAAAATACAAATTTCTTAATAACAATTTAATTTTTAAAAATAATACTTTCTCACAATAATTAATATTTCTTCTATATATTAAATATTTTATATTTTATTATTTTCATTTAATTGTTCGTCCCTTTGCCTTTTTTTTTTTCGATTGGGTTCTTGGGTATCCACTTTTGCCGATATCGAGTAGTATTTTACTCTTTGCACCTCTTTGTCCTTTTTTTTCTTTTTTTTTTTCGGGGGCGCCCCGACCCGGTTTGTTTCTCTTGCCCACCGCCCGCCTCCCCGCTCTCTTCCGCTCCCGGGGCCTCCCCACTTGGACGCCCCGCCTTTCAACCGCAAACCGACAAAACGGGGAGGCCAAGCAAAAATTTTTATTATTATCAAAAATATTATTCTGTATACACTTTTAGTGCTTACTTTTAAACAATTTGATTCCAGCTCTTTGTTTAAAAAAATTCACTTTCTAAATGATCATTAATATTGGGATTGTTACTATATGTGCAAATGCAAAAAGACAAGCATATAAAAGTTTCAAATTATTAGCCATCCACATCTTAAATGTTAATCTACCGGTAAAAATCTTAAAATCTAGGTTTATATATAGGGTATATGAGCACAGACTTTCGCATGACCCACCACTCTTCACACTATCTCATAACACTGATACACTTCAACATATATGTGTTCAAGTGTATCAGTGTTATGATATAGTGTAAAGAGTGGTGGGTCGTGTGAAAATCTGTGCTCATATACCCTATATATTACATATATAGACACAGGTATATAATAAGCCTGTGTGTTTCAATCTAGGTTTATATAAAATTTCCCACTACTTCAACATTTCTTTGTGCAGTGCCAAAATGATCAACTGTAGTACTCAATGACCATGGATAGTAGATCAGTCTCTCTATTTCCAATTCTTGAATTTTTTATAAACACATTGGTAATTAATCATTTGATTATTTATTTATAAGGCTTACATATATTTTATATTTTTATAGACCATGATGTACCTCAGTAAGGAGTCATGAATTTAAGTAAAACAATTTAAAATTTAATAGACTGCACCCAAATCATAGCCAGTGACTTAGAATTGGTTTAGGAGACTTATGATAATGTTTTAAAAACACTACCTAAACAAAATAGATTTTTTGGTATTATAACCATTATATTAGCTATGCCAAAGTTACACTTATATTTTTAAAAAAATAACATGTGATATTCATTTGTTAAATATAAAATACATTCAATTTATTATGGAGATAACCCCAAAAGAGATTTATAAAAATACAGTTAAAGTATTGATATGTAAATCAAGTGGAAAAATATTAAAATGAGATGGATTTTTTTCTCTCATCTCTTTCTCCTTCCTTAAAGCAGAAAAAAGCAAAATAAATTATCTATTAAATAATTCTTTTTATATACATAAGAAGTGAAAATTATTCTTTTATTTACTTGAAATAAAGATATTCTTTATACTAAGGTCTACATGAAAGATGAAATGCTTAGTTAAAGTAATTAGCTAATGTCTTGCATTGGTGGTCGAGAGATCAGTGCGACTGCCTTGCACTAGCAGGCAGTTGCCCGGGTTGCGGGTTCGCATCCCGGCTGATGGTATGACACTTAAAAAAAAAAAAAAGTAATTAGCTTATTGGTTCCTATCCTAGTGGAATTGCCTGATCTACATTCCTTATCAACTAGTTTTACAATGACTATTGGAAAAAAGGAATTCTGTAAATGGATTGTTGGATAAGGAATAATGACATGAATACATTATATAATTACTTTGAATGTTTCACTTAATGATACAGAAAGGAAAAAAAAATATTTAAGAGAAGAAAAGATTTTTCAAAGACATTTTAAAACCAGAACTTGTAATGCTTTGGATATTGTTTGTTTTTCATGGATATTAGGATAAATAAGGGAAATGAATATTTATGAACTTTAAAAAAAAATTAAAAATGAAAACTAGTTTTGAACTTGTCAAAATGATATTATTTTCATATTCATAAAGAAATGATATAAATATAATATTTGGACTTGAATTCTTTAAAATGCAAACTGAATCTATCCTGGCACCTCTCTGAGGAGTACCAAAGCATGAAACCATGATCAGGGGTTGGGGGGGGGGATCCTGACAGAGATGTTTTAAATACTGGCATTGTTTATAACTTACAAGCTTAAGAGAATAGGGTCATGTGATCTATGACTCTTATTTTGACTATTTAAACTGTATAATAATCTTTAATAATGAAGTATTTAAAATTATTTTTAGAAAAGCAATCTAGAAATGAATGAAGATAGTTTTTTTAATGTGAAAAGTTATTGCATAAAATTATAAAGATAGAAATCGTTTGAATTGTTATTGTAATCTTTTAAGAGAAAGTACAAGTTTCTAATGATTTATTTTTTTTACTTATTGATTGATTTATTGTTTTATTTTACTCATTAATAAATTATTTCTTTGTTTACAAATTTATCAATTATTATTTCATTCATTCACTGCAGTAATAATGCAATAAAATATTTTGTTATTTTATGAAAAACACAAATAATTATATTAAGTTAGGATACTGATAAAGTACTTTTAGCTCATATATAATACCTGCTAATAAAATATATGCAATTAACACACACATGACCCATAGAATACCCAACCATAGCTCTGAGAACACACTCCTATGTGTTATATCTAGAATATAAGATAATTAACGTGAATGAATATTTATATAAAAAATGAGTTATAGACTCAGATTATTTTACCTGTACTTTCTACTGCTTTTACTGTTATTGACAAGAGTACCAATTATAATATGGTCACTACTATTCTTGTTTATTGTAGCAGGAGTCCTATTCAAAGACTTCAATGATTTCCTGATGATTCATAAGTAATAATAATTCCTCTCTTAAGATTCAAAAATGACATCAATTCCAGCTATCTTTAAGCAAAAATTATTCTAACCAATAGTTAAAATTTTATAATGTGCATATATATATATGTGTGTGTGTATGCATGTATTGTAATGGCTATTTAATTTCCCTTAAATGCTATAATGTAGATTATATTAAAAATTTTATTAGCTATTATAAAAATAATATTATAATGGCCAGGTTTGTACATTTGCTCAAAAGACCAAGAGTCTGAGCTAGAGAACCAAAAGCTGACCAAGTTGGGATAGTACTATCCTACATCTGATCATACCTCAATTCTCTTACCCATGCTTCCAAGTAGACCCATAGTTAATGACATGCCTGAGGCTATGCTCGATATCTCCTTATTCACATTCCAACAGGATCAAAGTGGTAAAACATGAGACAATCTTCCTTCCACAGATAATTATATAACTTAACTAGTGATTCATATGTGCAATGAGCAAAAATGGAGACTGAAAGGAATTTATATTTTATATTAATTTAATATAATAATCAATAAGTGACAAAACAATGTAAATTATATACATTTGTTCACACCATTTGGTGGATATTCAGATTTACAAAGAGTATTTAATGTAAATCAATAAATGATAAAACAATGCAAATTATATATATATATTTGCTCACACTCAGGTGAGTGAAGACTTAGGTTTACAAAATGTTTAAATAGTTTATGAATTTACAGAACTGACAATATGCATACACCATCTTTTATGTTATAGAAGAATATACACACAATTGAGATATACTGTCTAAAGTTTCAATGACTGAGCGAAGTGGCTTCCAACTAAACTCATTCTAAGGTTAAGTTGATTGTGAGACAAGATATTTCCAATCACTTATGCCAGAATTTATACTATGAACTATGCCAGGTACTTTAATAACAGCTAAAGTGATCAAATTAATTGGAAACTGCTTGGAGTTATATTATTAAATTTAAACATAATTTACTACACAGATAAAACGCATTAACCCAGATTTCAAATCGGATCAAAACCAAGGTTGATTACTATGAAAGGCTGAACTGATGTAGAGCAGTTTAATGTCAGATTCTACAGCATTACAAACTATGATAATAGAGTAGTGCAACTCAAATGTGCTCTTAATTAAGATTCATTACCCCAGTAATCAGTTCTCTGGACCATGCTGCTTGCTATAATAAGAAAAGTCCTTTTAATATGCATGAGTGACACAACTGCTTAAAGAGTCTTTAAAATGCTTTGGTTCCTTCCAAATACAAAATGTGAAATATCCCAGTTACTCAAACTATGATGGATGGTTTGACATTAAATCTACCTTGAGGTTAGGCTACTATAGGTTATAGCAAGAAGCTAAGCATATTCATGTGAAAACAACACATTCATCATGCTAACTCCCTATGATTAATTAAATCAACTATGCTAAATCTATAGTCTATCAGTGCCACTGCCATTGGTCAGTTCAGAAATGGCATATCTAATCATACTACAGAGGTAAAATAGGAATCTGATTTAAAGATATCTGTATAGCTTAACATATAATTAAGGAGAGTTACAGCAAATTTAAGGATTTATTAAAAGTTAGAATACTACTTATATGCTGCATAGTATCACTCCAGCCTAATACTAAGTAAAATGTTAATTTCTAAAATAACTTATGCAGTACATTAAAAACAACTGCTAAAACCTAGCACAAATGATAATTTGATTTCAGAAGGGAGTTTTACCTATATTTCTTTATATTACAATATTCTACCATAATGGAAAGATGCAAAATCACCTCTCCAAGAATTGTTAAACCCCGCTAAACTCTGTTCTGATGAACGTAGCATAAATTAATAAACATGAATTTAACAACTAAATATGGATGGCATAAGAACAAATTGCAGAAACCGATAAAGTTATAATTTAGAAAAATGAATAAAAATATTTGTTTTATAGAACTTAAATATTTATGATCAAGCAAGAAATGTAAGAGTGCTCTAAGTTTAAAATAAAACATAAATGATTTAATGTAACATTTAAACATTATGGAGATATGATGCTTGATTATTTAGCTAGCTTCAATTTAGAGTTTGCAGATATTTGAAGACTATACATAGTTGCGTATTACTTTACATATATTGACAAAATTATATAAGGCTAGTAGACCTTTAATATTGATTATTGCAATTTTTATTCTGACTCAACATGAAAAAACGTAACATAATTTTTCCTGCTTATTATGACTCTGGCTTCTGTGACAGATATATATGTATTTATTATTCAAAAAATATAATAAATATAAGAGAATAAATAAATGGAATAAATCTATTGATTGTAATTTGCTATGCCAAACAATAAAATACTGAATCCTATAACTATGGAGAACTTTTTCAACAATTATTCTATAAGATTAATGATAATAATGCTATCATCTACATTTATTCCTAGTTCTATATTGAAAACCAGTATTTTAGACATTTTCTCAATTTGCAATATGCTATATGTTTACAAGTTCTATTATAGATTATCTTACTGGTGAGATTTAACATTGATAATCATTATTGTATTGAAATAAAGAAAATGTCAGTTTTGTGGTAATATGTAAGAATACTAATTGTTGTGGGGAAAAGTCTGAGAATACTATGAACTGATTTAACCATAACTAGCAAAAATCATGAAGAATATGGAAAAAATCTTAATCTGTAAAAGAGCTGACATTTGTTAAGAGAATATAATATGGTTAATCAGCGAAGATAAATTTGAGTTTACAAATAAAAATAAAATTATTCTCTGCCATTTGTGTGAAAAGGCTTAATAAAGCTTTGCTGTTCTCTCATAAACACTAAGAAGGTGGGATTAGCTCCCTAATAAAATTTTACCTGAATGCTGTTTTTTTTCTTTCCCCCCCCCCTCCATATCAAAGCATCGGCCGGGAAAGGAACCCGCAAACCTGGGATAACTGCTTGTAAGGCAGCTGTGCTGACCACTCAGCCACCAATGCTTGACTGAATGCTGTTTTTGTACTAAATAAATATGATTTTAGAAGATCATCAGAGCATATTAACAGCACTGAAGTTTCTCAGGTTTTCTCTGTCAATTAAAATGGCTGCTTTTCACCTGTTTTTGGAAAAGCAATAATAGTTTTATAAAATACATTTTTATTACTTTGATAAAACATTTTGTTTTTATAATCCCAATACCTGAAATGATGTTTTCTTAAAAATTATGGATTTTGAATGCTTTGTTTTTGTTGTTGTTGTTGTTGTTTTTTGATTATATCTGAAAATAATATGTATTTATTTCCTTCCCTCTGCTTACACTCATCAAATCTTTTTTGGCCACTGGATTTTTTTAGTGCATTTTGTTGTTTCAGAAAATGTTACATTGTATCTTTTATATCAAGTTATTGTTTCAGAAAAAATCATGGTAGTATTAATAGTGGAGTTTTGATTTTTAATGGCATTGAGTTAAATAATTAAACATGTATTTAATATGTATTTAAAAGACTCACATTCTTTAGTAAATAAATCTCTTATTTTATCATTACTATAATTAATTTACTAATTTTTTAGTATTATTTATGCAAGTCATCTTTTTTTCTTTAATGTCTTCACTAATGTTACCTTCGTGAATATTTAATAACTTTTTTGTAACAAAACAACTGTCTGCTGTCACCAGGAATCTTAGTAATTTCTTTACAGTTGCCCATATATGATCATGCCAGTAAACTATCATACTTTTAACATTTCTAAATTTTGAATACTATTATCATATATAGCCAGTTCTAATGAAGTATGTATCATCAATATTCCTTTTTTATTACATTCTTTAGAATGAAAGCTATTTTTGTAAGTAACATTTTTATTTCACATTATGGTTTTAAAGCAAGTATAGATATGTTTTTTAAAATGTGTAAAAGTGTAAATATACATCTAGATATCATTTGATTGTATCTTTAGAGATGTTATAATTAGATTATTGTTTTTAGTATGAAGTTAATTTATATCAAATTCATTTTTTTCAGGAGACTAATATTTTTAATTTGTCTATAAACCTTAAAATGGAAATCATTCAAAGATTCATTCATCTTTTATAGTCTTCATAATGTTGATAATGGAAAAGCAAATATTCCCTTCATGTTTGTAAAATTGAATACTTGCTGTCAGTAGTTGATAAGTTTGATAAATTTTTATTTGAACATGATAAAAGATTTGTACTGTTATCATTTTTCAATGTTATCTATTATAGTAAATTGATCAAATTGGATTTTCACTCAAAATCTCAGATTGTTGGAACTCAGGATTATGTTGTGTTTAACACAGATATATATTTAAACTTTACAAATATTTAATAAAACTGGAACCAAGTTGTCTAACTCTTTTATTTCTGAACTCAAAAAATTATGATAATATCATTATTAGATAAGTATTCTGGTTGATTCTCTAAAAGTAACATTACTCTGGAAAGAAATGGCAGAAATCCCCTCTTTTGTATAGAGTTATTTATTTTTTGTTTTACTTTGTTAATATATAATTATAACTTCTGCAATTTTCTGAATTTCTGTTAATAAGTTTTTGAAGTTTTTAGACAAAGTTTGACTTGATTAAAATATGCCCCATTTGTCAATTAAATACTGGTAATTTGCATTTTAAAAATTCATATAAAGAATTTTTTTTTCTTTTGTTTCTTTCTTGCTTGGAAAAGCAGATTTCTTTATGTACTTAGGAGATTTATTAGTTGACTTTATAAATAATTGTTCTTTAATTAATAGAATTCTAACTCCTCCATTAAAATTATAAATAATTATGAGTAATGTTACCTTCTCAAGGCAGTTGAAAAATATAAATAAAATATGTGTCACTTTGTTTTTTCTAATTTTTTTTTTGCAAAGTATATTTTTTCTTTTTCATTTATCCTTAGCCATTTTTTAATCGATTTTTTTTATATTACAAATTTTTCCCTATAATAACTAAACAATTTTATTTAACTTCCTCTAATTAATTTTTTTAATTTTATGATATCAATTTTCATAATCCAATATGATGTTAATTATCAATTTACTACTCTAATATTCCATTTTTTTTAAGTTTATCTTTAGTATTTATATCACATCTTATTTGATTTTATTTTCATCTATTTTATTTTACATTTGTTTGTTTTCTATTTCTATCAATATTACATTGTAATCATTCTCCCATGACAACATTTTTTCACTTCAATTGTTTAAAGAGTGCCCTTATTTTATTTTACTTTTTGAAAATGTAATCTAAAAAATATTTTGATCATTTTTTTCATATTAACATTATTTCAAATCTTGAACTTTTACAAGTATTTAATTTCTCATCTAATTTTCTAAAATCATTTTTATATTTTAGTATACATTAACTTTTATTCCAAATGATATTCAGTTTTTTCCTTCTGTGATCATATATATAATATTTTTATGGATGTTTAGATAAAAATGTGTGGAGTTATACATTAATAATTATTTAATCAAAAGCACTTTATTTAGAACAGCAGCTAATGAAAGCTAATTGCCTCAGGCTGAGTGAAAGTAAAATTGTCAGGCTAATTGCATTTAAAGGGATCGTTTTGAATGCAATTAGCCTGACAGTTTTACTTTCACTCTTACTCTGAGGTAGTTAGTTTTCATTAACTGCTATTCTAAGTAAAGTGTTTTCTAATTAAGTAATTATAAATGGATAACTCTACACATTTCTATAATATATATGGGATGATATATGTGTTCTTATGTTAAAATGAAAATAAATTCAACAGATATAAAATATATATTATCCAGCCAGTTTGATTGGATTGCCTCTGTTATCATTTGGGTAAAAAATGCAATTTTAAAAATGTAAAGATGTTGAAAGCAACATATGGGATAAGATTTGCAATCTATTAATTATAAATATTTTTATGTGAAGAAAGAATAAGTGAGTAGTTTGACACCAAATTAACAGTTGTTTTTATTAATAGACTTAATATTTCTTAATTCAATTTGATCTTTTAAGAATGTTGATGACTTCTTTGATTGTTTATATGGTGATAATCACATCTGAGTAGGATACTGATATAATTATTATAATCAGTACATGATGCTTGCAAATTTATTTCATTAAAATGTTTAATTCTCCTAGCATTGAGCTGATGATTATTTATATCCACATAAACTTCACACAATTCTCACATGGAATTCATAATTTTGCAGATAAATCTGATCTAATGGGGAAAAATACATTATTATCACTTCTAAAAAAAATCAGAAAAACCATTATGATTCTAGAGGACCAGTCTTCATCAACAAACATAATGATACATCTAAATTACTTTCCAAATGGAAAAATTTATTAAAGCTTAGTTTACTTTATATCAGTTTAGTCACTTGTTGACATCCCTTCCCTTCACATTTTCCAAAGAAAATGTTATTTATTTATTGGATATACTTTTAATCTTTTTCAACATATTTCTTACAGTGCAACTACAATAATTTTAAAATCACACTTTTTCATCAGATAATGCTGTGACTCATAATAGTAATGTTAATTATCCACAGATGGACTTAGATATCTTTGCTCATAAAAATCTTGGTTTTAAAATATATCTTTGTTATACTTTTATAATTCATCAACTTCAACTTCAAGACATGCACATTGAAGGATCAATTCTAGCCATATGCATTTTGAAATAAATAGGAAAATGTCTAAAACTGAAAAAATTTAAAAAGTAATACACTTTGATTTTTTATGAGTTGTTACAACTTCCTAATATGTAAAATATAGACTATGAAGTCGATTTGAAGAGAAAAGACATTTTGGCATATTGCATTAATTCAAACTTTTAATTATTCAAAAATTGAAATATTTTTGAACTGGAAATAGATTCTAATATTAGTTATCTATTATAGATCCCATTCCAATACTCAATTTGAGTTCACAAAAATGCTTTTACAAATATGGTTTATCCTCTCATAAATATTCGTTCAAGAATATGGGGGAAAATTTTTGCTTATGTTATTTACTCGAAATTTTTTTTTGTCAATTCCACACAGATATTTTTTTTAATTATAAATTATATTTAAAATATTGTTTCCTCTCAAAAGTATTAAATAATATTTTTAAAACTGAGTAAAAAATATTATCTACTTGTAAACCTACAACAATTAAAAATATTGAAGTGGTAAAGTATTTTTGTATCACACATTAATTCAAAACTTTATTTAATTAATAAAAAACACAGAAATATTTACCAGACTGGAAATAAATACTAAGCAATGTCATAAGATTTCCGGTTTATCAATAGTGCACGCAGATATTTATATATGTATGCATTTAACTGTAAAGGATTATTTTTAATTAATTTACATCTTATGCACAATATATATGAGTTTTTCCCTCTAATATGGCTACAATAAAAAGTAAAATATAAAAAAAGGAAACAATACTACATGTACAAATATATGTATAATATCACTATTCCGAAACAGATTTTTTTTAAAAAAAAAAACTAATCTATATGCAACACATTTTATTCTTTTTTTTTTTTTCTATCGAATACAATCAAAATATAAGAAGGGAAATAATCTTTTTTTAAATTTATATATTTAGTCTTTCTTAAAAGACTAACAAACCTTAGTATTACTATCTATTAATTAAAAGAAAACAACATTAAAATAGTTACTTCATTTGATAATGAAGCTCAGTATAGTTGATTTGATGACAAGAAAAAACTGTTTCTAGAAAATAAAGTGATTAATGTTTGTTTGTTTTTTTACCATTTAATAAATGAAAGTAAACATATCATTTATTTACAAAATTCGGTAAACTTCAATGTGACTTATAATCGCCATGGGAGCTAAAAAAAAAAAAAAAAAACATATATAACTTTTATCGATATATATATATAGTCTGAAGATAATTAAAATAGACTCCTTTCAAATAGGAGTATATAAATTGTTAATTTTTTTTTTTTTTAAAGAATAAAAAGTCAGGTTTTTTTGGATGATAAGAATCGTGAGTAAAGTGTTAGTCGAGAGGTGACAGCTGCTTTACAAGCAGTTGTCCCGGGTTAGCGGGTTTGCTTCCCGGCTGATGTTACGACCCATGAGAATAAAAAAATTTGAGTAAAAAACGCAGTTATATAAAAGAATAACAATTTAAAATAGTGCATAGGTAGTACTAATATACTAATCTTATGGTTTGTCTATTCTTTTCTACAAAATTTACATAACATTGAATCTTGATATATTGCATTTTTCTTTTTTAATAATATTTATATATCAAGATTCCATTTTCCCCCTCATCAGTTATTTTATTTAATCCTTCCCACAAAAATTATAGTTATTAATAGATTATTAATTGTATTTTCACATTCTTTCTATTTGTCTTTTTTTTTTTCATTTTCTTTCGATATATTTTAAAAAACAATTTTAATATATTAATCAAAGAATTTTTTATATATCTTATTAACTATTTTCATTTTCTTTTTGTAAATATTATTTATTTTATTTCTATGTTCTCATTTCTTTATATTATCTCTGCCTATCAATAATTTTTGTTTAAATAAATTAGATCTTCTATTCATTGCTGCAGTCAAATATAATCCATTTTTAAATACTGTTTCATATTTATAAAATATGATGCAGAAATTCATGAAATGTATTTTGTTTTTATATAATTTTTGCATTAATTATTACAGTTTTTATCTACTAATCTTCTAAGAATATTGATAACAAGCATATTATTCCAACATGTAAATAATTTAAGCAAAGGAATATAATTATCTAATATTTTTAGAATCTTTTGTTCCTGAATTATTTATACTCATTATTATTATTAATTCACTATTTCTTTTATCCATTCACTAAATATTTAATAATATATTTTATCCTAACTTTAGTATTATTATCTTTTCAAGTTCTGTTTGCTTAAATGCTGATTTTATATTTTCCTAGCCTTTATCAATTCTTTAACTATATTCATTTTTAAAATTAATATGCAATATATAATTCTTTATTATCTTTTCCTAGTTTGTCACTTTGTTCCATTAATTTAATAAATTTATCTTCTGATCTTTTCTGTTCACTGTATGACTCTTTTGAAAAAAATCTTATATTGCCAAATGCAATCACTTTTTATCCATAGATCTTTAACTTTTATCTTTAAAATCAAAAGGAATAGTATCTACACAATATGTTATCTTTTTTATTTACAATTATCTTTATTATAAGAACAATTCTTATGTTTTCCATTATTTTTATTCAATAATAAAAATAACTGTTTTTTATAGAAAAATTAATAAATAATTGATCCAATATGGAGCTGTCTAAATTTCTGGAAGGCGTAGACAATTGCTAATGCCTCCTTTTCAATGGTAGTGTAATTCAGTTCAGGACCCCTCAATAAATGACTGATAAATACAAGACCCCCATTTGCTCAACATCTTGTACCTGTGATAAAGTTACCCCTAGCCCATACCCACTACTATCAGTTTGTACAATGAATGGTTTAGTGAAATCAGGGAATGACAGCATGGCCTGTTTTATAAATTCTCCTTTGATGTCCTCAAAGTCTTTATCTTGTTCCTGGACCCACTTTCATGGTATGTCTTTTCTTAATAGCTTACCAACAGTTACATACATTCTGCCAACCGTTCATGGAATCTATTGTAAAATTGCACAGACCCAAGAATGATCAAATATTTTTCCTGGATTTGGGTACAGGAAAACCTCCGATTGCTAGGACTTTATCTGTATGTGGCCTTATCCCCTGCAGTCCCACCACATGGCCTCAAAAAATCACTTCATCTCTCATTAATGTACTTTTTAAAATTTATTTTGATCTCTTTCTACATTCATTGAGGAACATTTCCATATCCCAAAGATGTAAGTCTATAGTTGGTAATGCCACCTACACATTGTCAATATACATCATCATTAAATACTTAGCTTCATCTGACAACACCAGATCAAGGCATTTCAACAACCCAGTCCTGCTGTCTATTAAATTGGTATGAGTAGCCCTCATATCCAAAAGTCATGTATTGCTGAACCTCTGGACGTAATTTGATTTGCCAGTAGATGAAGGTTAAATCAGATGTCAAGAATAATTTCTTTCCTTTAAACTTCCCTAACAGCTCATATATAGGGGATGTGATGTTGCAAATGGGAACCATTATTTGATTTACTTGCTGGGCCTCAAGACATAACAACAGTCCCACCTTTTTTCTTACAATGACTAATGGATTACAGTATGTTGATATACATTTTGAAATAACTTCCCATTCCATCATTTGATTTATTTGCTTCCTAACTTCATCTTTGTACTGATGAGGGACAGGGTAAGAATGAAATTGAAGCGACTTATCTTGATTTAACTTAATGCACTGTTCAAAACAATGGATCATGCCTGGCATATCTGAAAAACATTCTGATATCTTTCAAGCATTTTCTTGAGTATGTACCCCCATTTTCATTCATTCATTTTCTCTTCCATTACTTGTAACACCTCTATTGAAATGTATAACTGTGGAATTGTGAACTTCACTGCTTCCTTCTTGGATATGACATATTCATTTCCATAATCGATATCACATTTATATTTATGTAAAAAGTCTGATCCTATCAGAGCATCATGTATCAGACCCTTCTGGATTGAAAATATATGTAAGAATGATTTTCCATTAATCTGCAGATTTACTCATATTTGCTCAGGTTCTACCTTTGCTTTTCTCTTATTTACCCCATTCTTATCTGGACTGATTTTATTGGAAGTGTTTGTGTGTTCATGTGCTATACGGAAATATAATTCCTCAGACAGTACTGAAATCTGGCTGACTGACCACTATCAGGATATTAGGACAACCCTGTTTAACATAACTATGGACCTGGTCTTCCCATGAGCACATCAAATTTCTTAAAGTTTTTTTTTGTAGACTAACTCTGCCTCATTTGATTTGCCTAGCTTTCTTTTTATTCCTGTTTCATCATTAAATTTTACTTCCCCTGTCTCCAATGTTATGAACTACTGGTTTCCCACCATCGCACACTGATCTATATTTGACCTAATATTTTATCGATTTCTTTTGCTGACCTACCCCTCATCCTCCCTAGTATTTCAATTATTTTCCCCAGTAAATTTCTACAGACAATCCCCACAATCTGCCTTTCAGATAGTTTACATGCTTCCAAAACCATCAATGTGGAAACTTGGTATCTGAAAAAGTATATGTAAGCTTCTCCATGAAACCTTTGTCCTGTTAGCTGAGCTTTAATATTCTCTTGCTAGTCCTCAGTCCAAAATGCCTTCCTTAGAGCCATTTTATAATCTTGTAAAGCTTCTGGTTGGTGTAGCAGTGATTCCCACCATATCTGAGCATACCCCCTGAAGGTGACTATATGCTATTATTATTTTGCCATCTTCCGATGTACTGTGGCTACCAAAATATCTCTGCATACTATTTAAATGTTCTACTGGTATCTCCCCTTTCTGCCCACTACATATTTTATTTTGACTAAATCATTCTCTTTTTCCCATGCTGCTACATACCCTGGTCCTCTTTGCTATTCATATTCATTTTCATATTTACTTTTATTTTTTTTATCACATATGCTAGACTCCACTATTATCTATTTCTTTTATACATATATATTAAATGTCATTTTCAACAAAAGAATGTCCCAGCCCATGAAGTACTATGCTACCTATCATTTTTTTATATATATTTATCTAACTATCATCAGCTTTGATATATATATATATATGTGTGTGTGTGTGTGTGTGTAAGATTACTGTATGAGTATATGGCCGTATGGATTGTCTAAAAATGTCTTTATTCTCAGCTTTTGACAAAACAGTACATGAAGTAATTTATTCTAATTTGAAGAACAAATGTATCAATGCAGACTTCAATTTTGTAGATGACAGGTTCGTGTAACCCATTTCCTAGTGTGGGCAGACAAAGCCAAACACATTTATAACTTTATTCCCACATCATTAAGTTAGCATGCATATATTCTTCTTTTTGCAGCATAGTTCAGCTGAATTTATCGGGAAGAATTTCCCGAGGAAAATATTTCTTTTCCACAAATGACAGTTTTATCTGGGCCTTCAAAGCTTCATTCTTACATCTATTTCACAAAATTGTCTTCTCTCCTGATACATTTTAAAACTCAAATACAAAACAAAACAATTATTTCTTAATTTTTTTCTATTTATACTCTTTTCTCCCCCTTTAGAATGTTCTATCATTTATATCTCACGCAATATCTCTCATCATTCCAGAAAATGTTTGACTTCTTTAATCTGAAATCCTGTCCAGTTTAATTAATCAAGCATACCACTGGTTTTTTCAGACCTGTATTCCTTTGTTTATTTCTCAATTTTACAAAAGAAAACCTTTTAATGAGTTTTATCTAAAAGCAGTCTATTTGAAAAATTTAAAAATAACCTTATAAAACAAATAGTGCAAATTAAAGTTACATAGATAACCATTTTTCTGTTACAGCAACAACATATTTTTTCCAATTTTCTTGAATAATAATAAAAAAAACTAATTGTGCACAAAATATAAATTATACATCTGTTTATTTTTTTCTTTTTACATTTGGCCATTTAATATTATATATTGTACCACCTGCCTTCCTTCTTTGTAAACAAAATGAGGAAAATCTAAATTTTTACATTTATTTCTATCCCTTTTGTTTAGTTTCCATCACTATCTTTGAAGGCTTCTGGTCATTCAGGTAGAAATAATAATATCACTAGTAGCAAGCTAACTCTTTACTACTAAACTATAACACTGGCCATCCAAGCACTCTTATTTATTTTAAGGAAAAATCTTTAGGCACCAGTTAATTATGATGTAACTAACGTACTTGCTCAACCAGCTATGAATTTAGTAGCTGACCTCCCCCAGCTAGCTCATCAGATTCTAACTATTCCAGTTATTCGTCTACACTATGAATCTCTATTTTTAGACATTTATATCACAAATATTTGATTAATAGAATACTTATGTGTTATTTAATTCTTTCACATAAATCCCTCCCTTACTTTTAACATTTAGCTCAAATTATCTATCTAACGATAATAAAATATTTTATACCCAGCTTTCTTTAAATGCTCACTCTTGCCTTATAATATAAATGCATACACACATTCTATTAAAGAATACATTTCAAATCACACACATATACATTTAAATAATAAATAAAATAAACACATATTTAATCATAAGACACACACACATAATTAATGAGATATTTGATTTCATAGTCTTATTACATAAGCTAATGCATGGAATAACTTATAGTTCATGAGATGTTTAAAAGTTTTCTCTCACTTATTTATGGCTATGAATTAAGATTTTGAAGACAAAAAAATGAATGATTTACCTAGGGTTTGAATACTTTCATACATGAATAGGGCAAGGTAGTTTTCTTCTGATTCCAACCAGCTGGTGTATATTCCTTTTGGGCCTTTTTTATTTATTTTATGATGTGCATATGAATTATTTGTGGGTCTTGGGATGGACACTCCAGTGATTCCCAGTTTTCACATGAACATGATTTCTTCCTCAAACTAACTGCTGATGTTACTGCAGAGAAGGCTCAGGCCGGCCGCACTATCAGATGGGTTCAGCAGTGCATTCTATGTGACAGCATGTTCATTCGTAGTTATTTCAATATTTTTAGATCAAATTTTGATGAATTCTGTAATTATCGATTAATGATTTTTTTTTATTGATTGATTATAACAATATGAAATTTCATTACATAGACTGTGTTCCTTATCTGAGGATCGATTGAGCAATCTGCTGCTTATTCTATTGGTTTTCTATTCCTTTTATTTAAGAGTTTAAGATTCATTATAGTCTTTCCATTGCCTTTTTTATTTTAATCAAACAGTAGTACTTAGTCCCTTTGTTTGTTAATTATATTCCCTTTGTTTTGATTTTAAGTTTTCATTTCTTCTATTTGCATTGCATTAGCTTTCAATTTTATCAATTTTAAGAAAATTCTTTTCTTTTAAATTTTATTTATAGATGCACACATTTCACTACTTCCACATTATAAGACAAAAATAAGATATTTATATTATATGTTAATTTAAAATAATAATGTTAATCTTTTTTTTTTAATTATTATTTATTACCGAAATCTTTCCCCCTTTTTTTTTCTTTTGTTCTTTTCTTTTTCTTAAACTTTTTTGAAAATCTTTTTTCTTTTTTCAAACTTTAAAAATAATATTTTTTTAAAATTTCTTTCATTAAAATTCACTCTTGATAAATGCTAGAAATATTATGTAATGACCTACATCAATACAATATATATATGCATACTTCATCAAAACCAATGAGCACAATCCCCCTAAACCTATCTTGGGTAAACTGTTTAGTTATTATATGATTTATTACTCTATTTTAAGCAAAATATATGCACTACCACATCTTCAGGTATGTGTGAGTATATATGTCACTTTATCTTGTGAGACAGGTTCAAATTTGGACTCCTGTTACAGTAGATTGTAGTGATAAAAATCTTTATCCTTTATGATTTAGTGCCATGGTAGAGTGTCAGATTCTGGAATGATGAGTCTTAGGATCCATTCTGATGCTGAAACATCAACACTCCAACTTCTTATGAACTTTTGAGCAATAAGCCATTTAAATTTTTTTTATAGAAATCCATCTGTTTATGACATTCTTTTAATATAATTCATCCAGATCTCAGTATTTCATTGTAAGTTTTATTAAATCTTTTCTAAAATAAGTTTGCTAATTTTTTTTTTTTTCGGCAATGAATTAACAAGTCTGGGCAATAAAATACTCTAACCACTAATGGTGATACCTATTTATTGACAGTGCTTAATTATTCCACTGAGGACAACAGTCTTCCCAACATTTCCCAAATTAGAATCATAAAGAAGGCATTGCCATATGTCAGATGATGACGATTTATGTGGGGGGAGGGGGATTTTACTTTTCAGTTCAATATAGATAAATATCCATTTAATGATTAATATTAAATAGTTAGTTATCTGGACTGTCTCTGGATAACTATCAGAAAAAAAAATAGTTTGATTGAAACTTAGAATAAATTTTGAAGTTTTAATTAAACAAGGCAAAACTCTCCACAGTAGTGCCACCCTGTGCCAACCAGAGTAGTCAATGGATGCCAGAAGGCTTATACATAAAATCCCTATCTAATGCCTACTCATCCAATATCACCAGACTAGTTTCAGGCTTGTGGCCTTCGTCAGTGAGAAGCTTTGGATCTGAGTGGCACTACTGTATGGAGAGTTTTGCCTTGTTTATAAACAATTATGTGCTAGTGTAAGAAATGGTGATCATGTGATGCTTAAAGTTTTAATTAACTGTTATTTGAACTTAAGCCACATATATGGCATGCGGTTTTGCAACACCAAACCTTAATGAATGACATTTTAAAATATTAGGAATGTTTTAACTACCTCCACTATTCTCCGGTTGATTAATGATAAAAACTAGACAATAAAGGCGGAGAGTAATTACATAAGATTTTGCGGTCTAAGTCTATTTCTTCCCAACTTCAATAAAATTATTAACTCGATGTTTTATAAAAAAAAAAATTCTATTGTATATAATAATATAGGAAAACATTTTTAAAAGAATACTTTAATATATATTAGTTGTACAATATATTTTCAGATGTCACATGACCACCACTTCTTATGCTTGTGTTTTCAGATGCATATTACATTCAAACCTTGGTCATTTTTAAAGGAATAATGAAATTATTTCAGCTATATAACAATATACTTACTGAATTAGAATCTAATATATAGCTGTTAAGACACTGAACAATTTTTTTCTTCAGAAAAGCTTTTTCTTTTTTCATTAATAATAATAATATAAATATATGTGCATGTTGAACGATATAGCAGAATGCGAGTATTACAACTGCAAGAAGTCTCTTGGTAAAAATATTGTGTTCAATCAGCAAAATAATTATTGTTTTTCTTTAAATCAAACAAAAATTATTGTAGCATTTTATGCTATATACTATATGTGTGTGTCTATATGTGAATTTAAAAAATTACCGGTGCTTTAAAACTGAATCACCTCACTTCTCGCTAGCCAACTCCATTTCCTTAAAACTGAGAAAATTAAAACGAAATTAAGTAATCTACACAAATATTGGAAAATCTTTCTTAGAAACTAAAACGTTCTCGGGAGAAAAAAAACTTTTCTAAGTTTTTGCTAATCTGAACAAGGAGTTCTAATTTAGTTTTCAGAAAAATAATTTAATTACTGCTTTAATTTTATTTTAACTTCTGCGTCCTTTTTTTTTTTTCTTGCTTGAAACTTTTATTTATTTATTTAAAAATGTATTTCTATTCTTGAAACAATTTTAACAAAAAATATGTTAAAATACCCACGAGTTAGTTTATTGTGACAATTAAGTTTACAATCATAAGATTTTAAATCTTGACAATAGCTCTAGGACCAAAAAACTGTATTTGATCATTATTGGATGGTAATTCTGCACTGACTGGTATTTCCATAACACAGTTTATTAATTAATCAAATTTGTTTATTAAAAATATTTTTATTATCATCTATGTACTTATATGGATTGTGATTTTTGTTTTTGTAACATTCAAATTCCAAAGAAAGCAATAAAAAATAAATATATTTCTGTCATGAAATATTGTCTTGGTAGAAACTAATTTGCTAACAATTTATGTTCAGCATATGATTGATGATCAGCAGAGATTTGGTGGTATTTGTTTTGATTTATCAAAAGCCTTTGATGAAGTAGACCACATCAGTCTTCTTCACAAATATAAAATGTTTTTTTTTTTTTTACTAAACTTATATATTGTTTTCAATTTTTTCTTTGTAGTTGTACAGCATATGTCAAATTCAACAATAATATTTCATCTGATTTTGAATGTAATTTAGGTGATCCTCAGGTTAGTATCTTAATCCCCATACATTTTAATATTTATATTAATGACCTCAAGAATTGCCTGAAATCTTGTCTTTTATGCTCTGCTGATGACTGTAAAATCTTTAAAAGAATTACATCAGCTATTGATTGCATTCTCCTTCAGAAAGATATTGATACTTTAGTGTTTGGGGTGATCTAAATAATATAATCGTTAATTTTAATAAATGTTCCCTTCTTTCATATTCTAAGAAATCTGAAGTTTTAAATTTTTTTATTTATTAATTCTGTTGAATTTTATTTGAAGAATGGATGTCTACAATAGAAGAAACCATCTTATGAGACCTAGTATTTTAATGTTATATATTGTCATTGCTAATACAGTATTAGACAATATTTAATTATATATATATTGTACCCTTACTTCTCGATGTATAATATAGTTTGAAAATACAACTAGCTCAATTAAATTATAATGCTTATTTAAAATTTGCATATCTATTTTTAATTTACTTTATAATATCATATTCTAATTAAATTTATCATCAATTATTAAAATCAATATAGTTCTATAGTATGTACTAATTAACTAAGTATTTATCAAAATCATGAGACTGTGAAGTAAAGTTACAAAGCAATAAGTAGATTTACATTGAGTCAATATCTTCCAAGACACTGTTTCAATGGCATAAGAATACTATTACCTCCTTACTATCCTATTACTACATCTACAGCATTCTTATGGCTTTGAAATAAAATAAATTATCTTTAATAATAATAAAAATAAATCTTAACTTTTATTTTTAAAATATAATTAAATAATCTCAGGTTCTTCTAATTATCTTAAAGTAATGATAACTCATGTAAATAAGTATGATATGGGATTTTATATCAAACCTAAATACACCTAACTTATTTTAATAATTATAATACTAATCTTAGAGTATAACCTAATCTTATCTATTTCTGATATATCATCAATCATTAAATAAATAATCATATGTATATCTTTTATTTTCATATAGCATCTTAATTCTAGAATAGATCAAAATCTTACAACTTAATAATCTGTGGCAATAAATAATATTGTATTCTTATATTATGCATTATAATTACTCTATGACCATTGTAATATGATATAATAATGTCAATCAATTCTCATAAATAATAATCAGGAAAATATTGTGTTTATTTTTAAATAATAATAATAAATTCATATTGTGCAAATATTATGTTTGTTCAAATTATCTGCTGTCAAATGCTGTGGTGTAAAATAATGAACTCGACACACTTTTAAAACAAATTAAACAAGTTTATTTACATTAACTTCAACTAAAAAATTTATTTACAATATTTACAGTTCAAAATTAGAAAACAAAGAAAATAAAATAAGAAAATAATAATACAAAATGTTTACACTGTTATTAACTTATACTCTCAAGAAATAATTTACATTCTTTTAAAATGCTATACTAATAACATTGAAGTATGTTTTTCAAACTTACACTTTAAATACATATCAGTAAGCTTCAATTATTACAAATAAATTTATGTAAATACTGTTTATGTAGCATATGTAAACAATAAAACTTTAATAATTAAATTGCTACATCAATTAAGTATTAATGTTATTCATTTCATAATGTAATAGTATGTGTTCACTTTACTATTAGTATTACTTTAACATCATACATGTATAAACTAATGTATCTTTATAATGTAATAACAAATAACTGATTATAATTCATATTTCATTTAATGCAATTCATGCTACATGTTTTATCAAATATGCATTACATATATGTACTGTTAAATAATAATATTAAAATTATTCATTAATTTCAAATTCATAAAGTATTATGTTAGATAAATTCTATGATTCTTTTTTTATGTGAAATTATTACTTTACTTTATGTGTTATTCTACTCCTTCTTAATAAACTTCTATCTACAAAAAAACATCCTCGACAACTTATTTAAAATTTCCGGGAAACAACTTTCAACTCTAAATAAAATATTAACTATCCAAATTATTTATACTTCATCATCTATACTTGGTAAACCTTCAACCTAAATATAGACTTCTCCATAAAACTTAACGTAATTTATCCAATAAACAAAATAAAATACAGATTTTTAACTCTCTTCCTAATTTGCAATAAAAAAAATAATTACTTATAAATAATAAATATAATTTTAATACTATAATATAAAATATCAAAGTTTATTAACGAAAGAATCATATAATTATTTCTAAGCTTCTTATGTCATGTTGCATCGTATTTATTTCATAAATTCAAATTATGCATATTTAAATAAAACTGTCACTGCCAATATAATGTGTGTGTATTTTTTAAAATAATCATACATTCATTCAAAACAACATAATATTTGGTTGATCTAAAGAAAACATATTAAATACATAAAAATTATTATTATTATAATTTTTACCATTAATAATGATTTAATGTACAGTCCATCTTCCAATATTCTTCGGAATTACAGCTTCATAAAATAATTCACATTTACACTCACGATCATTCTTTAAAATATTCTGTGTTATATTAATTATAAAATAAACTTATGCAATTAATCATTATATTATTTTTAGTTATTATTTAAAGATATGTACCTATCTTATTTTAATAGATTAATAATATTTAAATTTTATATTAGATAAATAAAACAAAATTCATATTACATAAATCCAGCGATGTTTCCTTTTCACCACAAAGTTTTTTTTTAATCCTAGGCACCTATTCACTGGCACACCATTTCCTGTTTCCGGTCCATCACGTGTTTTTTAAAAGTTTATGAAAACGAAAACGTTCTTTTAAAAATAAGTTCCCACAAGAAAATAAATAAAATTAAAATAGTTTATAGGATCCTGGTTTAGTTCTTTTAAAAATATTATTCAAAAGTTATTATTTTAATTTAGTCTATAGTTTATAAAAATTTATATTTAATTATTTTTAAATTAACTTGGACGTCCATGTATTACTTGCGCATTTTTTTAATAAAATATCCAAGTAAGAATAAGTTTCTTCATCCAAACAACCAGCGTTTAGATTATTTCAATATAATAATTTTTTATTATCTTAAGACTTTTAGCTAATTATATTTTTAATTTATTTGCCTTTCAAAATTGTCAATATTCAGTCTTTTAAACATAAAGACTTAGCAAGGCAAGTATTTATAAAAACTACTTTTATTTTTAATATCTTTCCTTAAGATATATTTAAATTTATATCTTACAAAATACTTTCTTTATAAAGAAGTATTTTATTCTTTAAAGTATTTAATTTTCTAATAGTCAATAGCAATTAGCTTTTAAAATTATATACTGTCCAAAATATTACTTTTCTCCATCTCGTAATTATCCGAACTAATCCAGCGTTTGTCATACTTTTAGTATAAAGTTTCCGATATATTTTCACTATATATGATGTTCCCATGACTATTTGCTTGTAAACTGAGCTTATAGAGACGATTGATAGGGAAAATTAAATTAACACTGCAGGTCTATCATTTAAAACTTTTATAAATTATTTACAATGACACTCTTATAATTTTAAAAAAATGATTTTAGAGCGTCTATAAATTTACTTAGCTATTTTTTTAATAGCACAATTAACTTGAAAATTCAATCACAGAGTCCTCTCCTAACAATTGACCTGAGCTTTTATACCGGAAGAAACTTCCCATTTGATTGGTACATTTAAACAATCAATTTGCTGGCTTATTTACATATTTACCAACAACACAAAATTAAAAATAAATAATGACTTATTTAATATTTAATATTTATTACATTATTACATTTTTAAAGTAATTCTTATCGTTTATTTAAATCTATTAAACACTTTTAAAAAATATATTATTTCACTTGATTTAAATTTTAACTTTTATAACATTATTTTAAATAAACTAAGTCTTTTTTATACGTCATATTTTTAAAGCAATACTTTTAAAAATCAGATTTAATATTCTACATTGATTTATCTTTATTTTATCTCGTGATAGCTCACGTATTATTTATAAATTTTATAACATGATCTTAAAATAGTTATGCAACTTTATTAAACAACTTCCAAGCATGTGTGTGTTTATTTAAATAACATCTGTTCTCTACAACACAAGAAACGCTTGTCATCGTCTAAAAATAAACTAACAATTGCATTTTTTAAAATAAATATTTTTAAATAAATAAGATATTATAATAGATTTTAAAATAATTATCCAATACTATTAAAATCAAATATTAGTCTTTTATTTAAGTACTTACAATAATTAAAATATTTATATTCTTTTATAATATTATTTTATCAACAATAAACATATGCATTTAATTTTAACTTGTCTTTTTAAATACTTTAGCTTTAAATATTTATTTATTAAATCTATTAATGCAGTATTGATTATGGCCATTTTTTCCAACTATATATTATAATCATCATCATTTAAAATGTCTCTCTCAATATCAGCACAATTTTACATATCAAATACTCATAGATTGCTTTAATTAAACCTTTTGAAATATTACCATAAGCAAAATTAACATCACATATTCAAATATATCTTAAATTTAAAATTTTTAATAGATTAGCACAAAATTAGATGGTGATCCATACAAAAGGGCACAATATATAAATGTCTGCTCATGTTTGTATGATTGATTTTTTTTAGAAAAATGAAGACTGAAAGAAGTTTAATTACAGGACTGTTTTGATTTCCTATTTTAAATTGTGATATAAAATAAGGGTAAGTTTTCAAACAATATGGTAGGAATTTCAGAGATAAAAAAAAATCATATAAATATTGCTATTATTATGAAGATTAAAAATCTTAAACAGAATTACCTGGGAATACAGTAATATGAGATGGTAATAAACTAATGGATAAAAATGTTTTGGATTTTTTTTTTTAAAAAAAATAGAAATTTATGACAGTCCTTATGGAGAAATATTAGAAAATCCATTGTTATATAATTATATTAGTTGCTTAATACGTTATGAGAGTTCCAAAACATCTTAGTGGTAGATTGAATGCAACAGTTCTATTTAATTGCCTGACCTGAGTTTTTTTCTTAATATTATTAGCTGGAAATCAATCCTGGAAATTTTAAGCTTTCCACCTATCACTCTATCATAGTATTAAACTACACCAAGCATCCTTAGATATCAGTGCAATGTTATAACTAAGCATTCATACTCTTTTAGTAAATTTAATCTTTAAGCTTCTTTATAAAGTAATTATTCTTGTGTTATTAATATAATTTCATTCATTTGTATAATAAAATTTAGTCTTTACTTTTATAAAATAGATGGAGTTAAAGATTTAATGTAACTTCAATTTGTTCATATTGAGTTATAAATGTATATCTTTTTGTCAAGCACTGTTAGCCGGGAGGTCATCGCAGCCGCCTTGCAAGCAAATAGTTGTTTGCAAGCAAATAGTTGTTTGCAGACGGTTGTGGGTTTGCGTCCCGGTCGATGCTATGACATATGAAAAAAAAAAAATGTATATCTTTTTTTATTAAATACTACACTATAATAAGTAAAAAAATAAAAGCTTTTAAAGTTAAATTAGATTCATAATATAATTTTCCTTTTTTAAAAAAAAAAATCATATTTACAATCTGTAATTGGTGTTTTTTTGTTTTTTCATCTGAAGAAAACATTTGAATTTCATGCCAGGTTTTGAAATTTACCCTCGTACTGAATCTATTATCGCAACATTAATTAAAAAATATGCCTGAATGTTAAAATATCAATTATAAAATAATTTACATTATATCGGAAATTTGCCTTAGCTGGAGTTTAAAATTCTGAATTTTGTCCTTTACAATTTTTTTAAAACAATTATTTGTAATTAGCCTTGAATTTAAAATGCTCGCCATCATTAAAATAAATAAAACATTTTTATTATAAATAGAAATAATAGCGATTACATTTTAAATTAAATTAACTTTATTAGATTTACTATATACGTTGCTATTGAAGATTGTTTATAAGTCTTATTAAAATAAAAAAAAGAATTCAAGTAGAGGTAGCAAAATAGATATTTATATATATATCAAATATGAATATGAGGCATAATGCCTCGGAAGCGCTCAGCTATTAATTATTTTATTGATTCATATGAGTATTTATTATAGTTTCTCTTTCCAGAGCTTCAATATGCTTATAATTTTGTTACAAATATTGGTTAAAACTGAGCAATAGTCTATATATATTATGCATATTAATTAATATAATCACTAGCCAAGTCACTCGGTTGTTGTTAATGAGATTAGATTCTACATAACTTCAAAAATATCAGCTGGGACATGGGTCTGATCTCCGGTCTTAATGTTATTTAATTTTTTAAAAAAGAATGATTTAAGCACTATGAGAAAGTGGGATTGAAGTATAGATAGCATCTTACTAATCAGAATATGAAAAAAATGAAGGTAATAATTCTTATATTGGTGGAAAGAACACTCTGCATATTATTAATGAAGTTGTTGATTGTTAATGAGTTTGAATAAGTAATGTTAATCATAAAAGTATGACAAGGAAGAAGGGACGAACTTCTTCATTTCTATGACGAGAGTATATAATTGATCTATATTTGTGAAGTGTTTCTTTTTTAAATATATTTGTTTTTATGTATATTTAATATAGGTATTTTTGATTGTCTCTATCAGTTACCATCTGTCTCTATTTTAACCGTTCACATTTTATATACAAAACAAAATTAAAAGCAAGCACATATCTAAAAAAGTAAAGGAGGTGGCTTGAAAATTAATAAAATTTGTAAAATGTTTTTTTTTCGTATATAATATTAATATAGTTTACATTTTTTTAAAAATCGGATAATTAGTTAATTACTTAGTTGTTCAAAAAAAGTAATATGATGTTTAAGCACCAGAGAGGGGATATTGAACTTCAAACCAAAACCTGTAGCTCATAAGATTTTTACTCTACTGTGCACTAAACTGAACAAAACATATAATTCATTTTAAAAATATTTATTATTGAACTATAAACAAAATGCACAAATATATATAAAATATTTTAATATAATAGATCTTAATTCTGAAACATGATTAGATTTATTATAGATTCAACTTCCTGCTACATTTGTCAAGATATGTTTTTTTTTTTTTTTAAGTAGAAAAAAAATCACATATGCTGCAGGCATAACTACAAATATATTAGTTTTATTCCATTTTTTTGATATTTGCATCTTTAATTTAATTGTAATTATACAGTAATATTGATAACCAGTGTCTTCAAAAACAGAAGAAAAAAAAAAGTCATTTTGCTGGGTTATCTGTGCACTATTTCCAACGTTTGATTTTTTAAAAAAAATATATTCATACACTTAACTACTTGGGATACATTATCCAATACTTGTTAGTTATTATCTGTATAGTATTCTTGTTTTTGGCTATTAGGGATCTTTTCATTGTTTCTTACTTCTGATTATACTCATGCTAACATGTTTGTTATGTGATAGTATTTTTGCACATTTTTTTCTTCATAGGTAAAATGCATAGTGTATCTTCTTCATCAAAAAATTTCATACATGAAAGATCAGTGTTAATCAGTAATAGTACAACTTTTTCTTTATTGGCTGAAAGAAAAACAGCTAATGTTGCATTAGCTATAAATTTTTACTTTTATAATAATTTTTTGCTTTATCATGATCAAGCATTATTGATTTTTCATCATGACATTAATCTAATTCATAAATTCACTGTCTAGTTTATGATCTTTTATCAATATTATCTTTAAGAAAAAGCACTGCAATGTCTGAAACTTATTATAGAATGATTTTGTAACTGCATACATGAAACTTCTTATAGAAAAGCATCATGGCTAATAGGCTCTTATGATAATGGAGTAGAGAAGCTGAATCAGCATTAGATAAGATGGAAAATACATCCTTCCATTAAAAGACAATCATCATTGTCATTTTTAAAACATCTTCAGAACATTTTATCATTGCAGTAAAATCTATGCCAATTTAATATAACTGTCTACTTCCTAAAGCATTCTGTATAAGCTTAACATACATTACATTGATATTATATCAGGATTAGCTTAAAACCATAAATTAATGAAATTATCAAACCAGATAGAATTTTTATTTCCAAAATATTGCAACTAAATTCTTTAATGATAATGCCTTACATTTTAAGAATTTATCAGCAATTTGTATTTCCTTTCTAAGTTGACCAATAAAATGATAATATGACAAAGATACTTAAATAAACTAAATTCTACTTCAAAGAGTGATTACTTAATTGTTGAAGAGTTATCCTTACACTGAAATGTTTTCCTTTTAAATATTTTCAATTTTTAACAGGCACTTAGGAAGATGATTATACCCAATTATGTTTAATAAAAAACAAAAAACAAAATGTATAACAGAGATAAAATACAAACATTTAATAATGGGAATTCCATTGATCATTAATATGAAATATCTATCACAGATTAAAGTTTCAATAGATGCATTCAATAGATATATATTTATTCCTACTTTAGCAATATCTATATTTTATGTTTTAATACTTATACTAAATTTATTAATGGACATTGAAACATGATTTGAATATGTTTATTTCATAACATGATATAACAGAAATAATATATATTATTATTTTGTGATAAAAAAGAAAATAAGTTCACTCTTCCAACATCTTGGAAGAACAAAACCTTTACTCTCTTCCTCAGAAAAAAATAAAACTCTTTTGTTCATAAGTTACAAAAAGAAAAAAAAACTTTACATTGAACTTTATACTCTAAAGCAAAAATTAGTGGATATATACCTGCTGAAATTTGAAATACATTTCCATATGTGATGGAATGTTATTGAAAAAAATGTTTTTTTCTCTTTTTGTTTGATTTTAATGATGAATATATTAACTTGAACTGTATTGGACTATGTTGCTATGACAACATATAATATTGGAGAAAAAATGTTTATTAAGTATAGTTTGTAAAAATTGTGAACTGACTTTATTCATTTTAAAAATGAATCATATATAATAACACAGCAAAGGTACATCCACTTTTTCTTATAAAATATATATGTTCTACAATAATATCAACCAATTAAAAATCCTTCTCCTTTTTCTTTTCAAAAACTTTATTTTTTTATCTCAATACTGAACATATATATACATTTATATAATACAAGAACTCCAACATTTCAATTGTTTTTATCTCATACAGTCATTTTCAAGGATCTGCAACAACAATATGAAATACATATTTATAAATAAACTTCAATTACATAAAAACTTCCTCTTACATTAATATAAACAGTAACAAACATATTAAACATATATAAATATATTTTACTTACATCTCTCTCCCACTGCTATATTTTATTACTCTTTCTTTTACATTATTTAATTACAAATATATTTATATATGTTTATATTAATGTAAGAGGAAGTTTTTATGTAATTGAAGTTTATTTATAAATATGTATTTCATATTGTTGTTGCAGATCCTTGAAAATGACTGTATGAGATAAAAACAGTTGAAACGTTGGAGTTCTTGTATTATATAAACGTATATATATATGTTCAGTATTGAGATAAAAAATAAAGTTTTTGAAAAGAAAAAGGAGGATTTTTAATTTGTTGATATTATTTTTTTAAAAATGAATGTGTAAATAATAAAGTTTATAGTATTAATGAAATTAGTGTTCTTCCATTATTATATGTTTTTTGTTACTGCATTCATAATAGTAAATTACAAACAGTACCACTAAATGTTTAATATCTCAAATATATTTATTTGATTTGTGTAATATTATACTGGAAAGATATATATGTGAAACTATATTTTCAGAGAGGTATGTTGAGAATTTATTATCAATTGTTTAATTTGTGTTAGAATGAAAGAGTGGTATTTGTATTGTGGAATGGCAATGTTTGTCATATATAATATTTCTAAAATATTTGTTTTGTTTGTTGTTATTCTTGTATAATAAAATGTTTTTGAGAGATGCTGGTTAAAATTAACTAAAGCGATTATAAATGTATTGCTAGAGTTATTTGATGTTGATTGGAAAAGTTATAAATAGAACTGAATAGAAAAAAGTTTCTCATATCTTGGTTTCAATAGAAGTGAATCTAAGTTCCTTCTAATTTATTTTAATTTGCTTTTAAAAGTATATGATCATTAAATGGATAAAGTGAGAGAGTGAAAGCCATAATACTCATCTATTAACTGTAGCAGGATCATCAAATTTATGAAAGGTAATAATTTATTGAAAATATGAAAATCAATTCATAGCATTTAAAAACCATGAAATGTTTCTTTGCTTTAAAAATGGATTTTACCTACTTTTCAATGATGAAGTCTAAATGCTAACAACAGAAAAATGTACACAAAAGTTATGTTCACCTGATGATATAATTTTAGGAACTTTATGGATTATTTATATGCAAGATATAAATGTGTTCAATTTCTATAGCATCATCATGGATGAAACTAATGTCTGTTCACTTGTAATGTTTTATGAATGAATTACTTGTTAAATGAAAGGATATCTATATCACAACATTATGGAAATAAAATAGTGTTTGTATATTGATAACATCATATATCAAATATGTGATAAATGAAAGAATAATTCAGATATTTGGAAAATATCTGAATTAATAAAATGTGCTTTGAATCTAATGGTTTCTCGTGATATTTCAACTTTCTCTGAAATAACAAAACATCGTTGGATTGCAGTTTAAAAAATAGACATTAGAACTATGATACTATTTTGGAAATGCCTTATTTAAAGACTCTGGTCATTTGCTTATATTTATCATTATTATTGCTATATATTTTTTCTCATCATTTAAAATATATAATATTTATTGATATAAATAGTAGTATAATTTATATACTTAAATTGCGCAGCACACAAAATCATTCAATATAAAGTTTCTTCCAACAATCTCCAAATCATACAGTGAACACATTTTGTAAGACTTAATTACCAATTTAATTTATCTAATTCAAATTACCAGCTAACTTTTCAAAATCCTTCATTTTTTAAACATTACTGTTATATAATATATAAAATATTAAATTTATTTGCTTAATAATATACACTTTACTTAAATTATGAAATGAAACGTAACTCATATGAGTTCATAAGTTACAGAATAAAAATGCATTAAACTTAACATACTTTTTTTATGCATTCCCTATCAATAAATATGCTTAAAATTAATAATGTTAAACACTCATCATAATTAAATTGTAGTTTAAACAATACATTTAATTTTTCTTTCAGTTTAAATGAAGTTTGATTCAAAATAAAATTATTTTTATCTTAATTATTACTAAAAACATCTATACAAGTAACAAAAATATTTTGATGCAATAAAATTATTTTGAGACATAAAAAGCAATTTATCTTCATGCCTTGCTAATGTCAAGCAACCAATTTTCAATAGATTGCTGAATATGAAGTAGGTAAATAAAAGAACATAATTGTAATAATGAATTCCATTGGCTGTCATTTCATGAATTTGTGCAAAATATTTTACATGATTTCTTTTGTTAGTTTGTCTCACATTTCATAATTGTTTGATACCAACTTAGTTCTCCTACATTCTTATTTATATCTTTAGCAGCAATTTTTTATAAGTACTTCATGTAATAGTTTTAAAAAATTTGCTGCAAGACAGAAAAATGGAATTAGAAAACTAATATGAATAGCAGGAAAAAGGTAATTTCACAAACTGATCAGCTATATAAATCAGGAGTAGGTTATGATTATAGACATTTTGGTAACTCATAGATAATTTAAATCTTTTGCTAAAAAAATTACACTAACAGAAAATTATTGTTTAAAAGATATACTTTTCTTATGCTACACAATAGTGATATCTATATTTTCTCCAGCTCTTCTTAAATAAAATATGTTAATAGACCATTAGATATAAAAATACTTAGTATCTGTTCTAATAATGTTATTTGGTCCATTGAAGTTCAAAATCCCAAACACTATTTGCAGTGATCATTATTTATTGATTGTATTACTACTGATATCTATAAGGAAAAAAGATAAATAAAACTATTAGTACTTAAGAACAGAATAAGCTCAAAAAGATATTATGTAAGATAACACATTATTATATATATCATGTTATCAAAGTTTCTGCTAACTGGGATTACTAAATAGTATGCAGTTGAAATCTAGTTTTGAATCTACATATTTTATACATGGTTTGCTTAGATTTAAAACAATACAATGTTTGAAGTATGACCCAAAAGAGTAGTCATCATGTTGTCAATGGTCATAGATGTATTTCCTATGCCATTGATTTTCTTATGCTCTGACTGGGACAGTAAGCTGGCAAAGACCGCTATCACCATTTACAGAGCTTCTCGTATAATTTCGTTCTTATATCATGGGGAAGATGCTCATTCCTTCTCACCATGATTCATTATTTTTCTAATGATATCATGCTACAGATGTAGAATTGCTGTTAGCATGATTTATTATGCTAATAATGTCATTTTGCATTGGTCACATTGGTATCTCAGTAAGCTAGCGTTGGTTTAAATGCAAGATTTTTGGCATAAGATTAAAAGGGATTGGGTTGGCTATTGTGTAATCTATGTAGCATGTTCACAGTTAATAAAATATTAAAATTGTATTTAAATTTATTAAACACTCCCATCGATGCATTTAATCCAAATCAAATATATTTAGTTGATTTAATTTTCAGAATCTTTTTAATGCGTATGTGCGTTATAATAAAATGTTTTGTTGAATTAATTTTGGTAGTAACTTATTTTGTATATTTTATTAATATTTAAAAGTAAGCATTAGAAATTTGAATATACAGTATGATATTTTAAGCTCAGCTTCTCCCTGAGCTAGCGACTGGTGCTTTTGGTTCGATAAAAAGGTAACCTCTCCTGTGCGTATCTGCCTACTGTATAAATTTTCCAGGTTCAAATGGCCTGGTAGTGCCCTGGTATGGCAGATTAGGTTAGGTAGGTTCATCGACCATCATAATATATATATATATTATAATGGACTTTAAATATCTTATTGCAATCAAAAGCTTTTCCAATAGTAATGAAAAGAAGGGTTTTCATCAAATTGATTATTCTCAGATTTTCAATTGCTGATGAGTAACAGTTTGAATATTTGTTTTACTTTATCTAAAAATTATATATTCACCAACAAATATTGGATGGTAGTCTAGGTTTAATTATTGATAATCTTTCTGAAAGAAAAACATTAATGTGAGTGAAATATGAAAAAAAAAATTTTTATTTGGCCTAGTTTGAACTCAAGATCACGGGCACATCTGGAGAAAAACTCTATTGCTATGTTTATTTACATAATCTTTATATATATATATGATTTTCATAAAAATAAATAACATTATTTTAATATTAATAAACTTCCTTAGATATACATAAAAAATACTGACTAAATCAGATTAGGTAATAATATTTATAATATCAAATTTGACAAAAAAAATTTATGCAACATCATTCAAATTGCTTTATTATATAAATTTTCAAAATAAAGCCAATACACCTTCACCAAATATTGAATATGTAAATATTAAGTAATATGTTGCTAATGACATGTAATAATTGGAGTGATAAATTTTTAAACACTAGTTATGTCCATGCATTGCCCTTCAGTGTCAACACCATTTTAAAAAATGAATCTATTTTCATCCACATCTCCCAAGTCTTATGTGGACAGCAAACTCAACAACTATATTTATCAGGTTAAAAATCAAATTTAACAGAAATTTTCATAAAGCTCCATTCAAATTGACTTATTTTATAAGTTCACAAGGCAAAGCCAATATCTACTCATTTTATCATTTATATTTGCTTATAAGGATATTAAGATAAGTAGATATTGTTCTCTGACTTGTAAATTTATGCATTTAAATATCATTGCTTTTCAAAAAAAGGTCTTGGAGATGCAAATAAAAATTTGATTTGTATTTTATTTTCAAAGCAGATCTGATACTGGAGAGCATTGAATGGATAAAACTATTCACTTGAAAAATTCATCATTTTAGTTATTACATATAATTAGCACTCTATTGTTTAATATTTGTATATAAATGTAATCATTACATTTTTATTATTTATCACATACTGAAAACTGAAAATGGAAACTAAAGTTAAAATTTGTTTTTGAATAAACCCTCTGCCCTGTAACTTTTAGCAGAAATAAATTTTTGTTCATATATTAAATAATTTCATTATTTAACTTTAATGCAAAAATTTTAAATATGCCTTTTTAATAGATTTTATTTATGCTTATTAACTTTTTGTCTGATAATAGGTTGTGATAACAATATAGTAACAATGTTCCATATCAGAAGTAGTTTTCCAATGTTTTGCCACCATTTTAACATAATTTATTTTAATATTTCAAATTTAGACTTACATGATATAATAAGTCTTTTATAGTAATAGATTACAAATAATAAATAAAATTAAGTTTAAATAAGAATTTGAAATGTATGTGTATGATATATATATAAGATATATTTTGCAGGCTCATCCATGTTAAAAAATTTAAATATTGGTATACCAACGTTTTGACGTGATCACACAAATTATCACCCAGTGGATGACTTGTGTGATCAAGTTGAAACATTGGTATATGAATATTTAAATTTTTTAACATGGATGAATCTGCAAAATATGTCTTTTATATATGCAACCTATAAAAATTTTCGTATATATATATATATGGGAGGTGACATGTGTGCATGGCAGGATGATTGGGTGCATTATTATAAACACAGTAAATCAACCAACATATTTATATAATCAGATACTATACATCAATGAGATTAAAAGTTTGGATGGATGGATGGATGGATGGATAGATAGATAGATAGATAGATAGATAGATAGATAGATAGATAGATAGATAGATAGATAGATAGATAGATAGATAGATAGATAGATAGATAGATAGATAGATAGATAGATAGATAGATAGATAGATAGATAGATAGGCAGGCAGGCAGGCAGGCAGGCAGGCAGGCAGGCAGGCAGGCAGGCAGACCGACCGACCGACAGACAGACAGACAGACAGACAGACAGACAGACAGACAGACAGACAGATAGAGACAGACAGACAGATAGATAGATAGATAGATAGATAGATAGATAGATAGATAGATAGATAGATAGATAGAGAGTGCAGTATTCAAGATTAAGATTATATATAGAGAAATAACGTTAAAGAAGTTATGTCCATATCCTTCAATTTGAAGATGCATAAAACTTAAAAATTTACTTAATTTTCAATGAAGCTTAAGATTTTTTTTATTTAATCGATGTATGATTATTTTTAATTATTATTACATTGTTAATTGGAGAGAAAAATGGTGAATGAAACAATCACTATCTAATATTTGACTAGTAAGTTAACTATGTCTTCTCTTTCACCATTTTTGTACAGAAAAATTGAAGAAGCCTTCATTTATTTCTACAGTGAACTACTTTACGACTAATTCTGCTTTCTTCATATATCAGGATTCAAATTTTAGCCAGATAAAACATTGGAATTATTTCAGACTTAAGGTTTTTTTTTAACCAACAAAGACAACTATCCAATGTTGGTCAATAAATGGGTATTTAACTATTTTTATCTAGAAAGTAAAATAAGAATGGAAAATCAATAAAAACCCTCACCATCCATGATTATAGAGATTAATGAGCTTGTAGGATAATGCCTTCTCCTTCACTATAGGGAGATATTTAAAGGCTAGTTACCTTTTATCTATGTAAATTATTATCAGTGAAATAGTTTTTTCCTCTTTTTTTTTTTTAATTAAATAAAATTTATACAATTGCCGCCTTGACTAATTGAGTGACAAGATTTCTAAAATTGAACTCAGTTACTCTTTAAAGCTATAAAAAAAATGTTTTAATATATTTTAATTAGTTTACTTATTCAACTGTCCCGGTAAAAAATAAAAAACGACAAAAATTGGAAATCATTAAAATTATTTTTCACTATATTTCTTTCATTTAATGAAGCTTATTTTGTGAAATGAATAGAATCTTCTCTAGCAATCGTATTTCAATTCTTTCTAAACTTTTTCTTCTAATAACTACAAGCCATCATAATTTTTTCCTCCTTTTTAAATTTGATGTGTGGTGAGTTTTGTTTTTCAAATCGATATTAGCTGGTGGCTGTATTAGTTTTAGAAATAGCTGCAAACATTTATTTTTGTTTTTAAATTAAAATAATAATTCTGAACAAAATTCTTTAATGATATCTCATTTAGTTTATATTTTTCAATTTTTTTAAATAAATAAACTTCAAAGAAAATTATTAAATGATTCTGATTATTAATAACTTTTACTAGATATAAAATAAGACCCTATAATTTGTAGAGATGTAATGAAAAACGTATCGTAAATCTTAAATTGATTATATATATATAAGCACGTACATATATATAAAGTTAGGGAAATTATATATTTAGATATAGTATATTGCTAATAAGTTTAAATATACTCAAACTTTTGATTATGAATCATCTTCAAGTTTTTCATTTTATACCAGAGACATCAATTGTAAGCATGAATAATCAATGAATAGTATTATTATTCTATTCAAACGGCCAAACTAATGAAGAATTAATAGCAAATGCATACCAAACAAGCAGCTCTCTTTTAGATATCTAATTATTACTGATAAAGAAATTTACAGTTATTATTAACAATATCAATTAAAGAGACATCATACAACCGTGAAAACATTAAATATATATATATAATTAGTTTCCAACCAGTAACCACCTAAACATTCACAGTAAATATAGCAACCAATATTTCTAACTGCTGACAAGGCAACCTTCACACCTTTTAATATATATATAAAATCTGAGGGAACAACTGATCTGAGAGTGGCAGGACACAAGACCCATATTGGTCACTGAAAAACAATTATGTAACCTAAGGGATCTGTAAGCAGGTCACAGGCTAGCAGAACAATCAATGGTTACACATAGGTACCATATGACATGGATTTTAAAACACCACTTTAGAGTATGAATTCCTTTGTAGACAACAATACCATGGCTAAATATATTTATTAAAATACAAGGTTCTTTTTTATAATTCAAAATATTTTATCTTAATTTGTAAGATATCTTTATTTCAAATATAGGTTCTTTTCAATCTTAAAATATCTTAATCTCAGGGTTCAAATTCAGGATAAAATGTACTTGGAACAAAATGATAATAGTAAAACTTTAACTTCTTAACAAAATATGATGATTATTATTTAAACTAAATATGGAATATTTGATATTTCTTTTAGTTTATTTTTGGAATCTTAGTGTTTTAAAAAAATAGAAATGAAATTATATAATAACAGAATACTCAAATATTTAAGTAATATATAATTAATAACTTGAAAACATTTCTAAATACTTTACAATTATTAAAATTTAATTATTTCACTTCTACTGACCATATAAACACAGAAATCTTATATTTTCTGGTGCAAATTTAAAGAAGCAATATCAAAAAAATGTAGAAGGTAATAAGGGCATCTTTCATGCTGCCCCTTACACACCAAGTGCATTTGAAATGAAGCAAATAATATAGCATTTATCTTTTAAGAATGCAGGTAAAATAATTAAATAATTATTAAGCAAAATGAATGTATAAACACTATGTGACTATTGAAATATACTCTTAAGATAATTATTAATGCAAATATTATTAAAGTAGATTTTCTCATAAATATATATGCTTATTCCATGACATTATAATGGCAATGAAACAAAAATGTATTTAATTAACAATAAAATATTTATTTACAATGTAATATTCCATATAATAAAATATTTATTTACAATAATTATGATTATTTCTTTTAATTTACTATCTATAATTTACAAATATTATTAACTAATATATTGGTGTACCTTTTTTTTTATTCAATGATGAACTTCATTCATGCAATAAAAAAAATTAGGTACATAATAATTTGCAATTTAGGTAACAAGATATGACCAATCATTTCTACAATTTTATTATATAAGTGATATTTACTATCCAATAGTTCTCTTATTCACAAAATACAATCTTTATTTCAAAAATACAGTACCCATAATGTAAAACAATATACCTCTATGCCCTTGGCCAGGTTACTATAAGATATTATACATTTTAAATAATCAAAGTAGTATTAAAATATCAATGTGGAGACTCTTAACAAATATTAACAATAACAATATTACAATAACAACCAATATTATACAATGTAAAAATATTTATAACCTTAATAATACCTATGCTGGGTGAGAAAATAACAATGTTTGACATTGATAGAATATTTGAAGTTTAAAAAATTATAATGAAGCTAATAATAAATTGTAAAGCTTCACATTTCTATTCATATACACCAAAATATATTTTAACATTAAAATTTTAGGCATAGTGAATAAGGGAAATATAAGCTAGCAAAAATACAATCAAATACCCAGTACTAAATGTAGGTAGTGTCGATGAATGCACGAGTTGTTCTCTCTTTCATGGAGTAGTTAAATATACATGAAGGTAATCTAATATAAATGAGCCTCTCTCTCTCTCCCCCCCTCTCTCTTCCTCCTTCCCTCCCTCCCTCCCTCCCCCCCCCCCCTCTCTCTCTCTCTCTCTCATGGAGGGGCTAAATACACATACTAGTAATATAATATCCACTTAAAATTGCCTCAAAATACTAATAATAATAAAATGCATAGAGCTAATAATAATAATAAACAACATATGAACAACATCTTGCAGGCTCATAAAAAAGGCATATAATTCATTCACTTGGTTTAAGATTATATGTATAAACTTATTATTGAACAAAAGTAACAATATTTTATGTATATAACTGTTTAAACTTTTTGTACACATATGGATATTTATAACACTTTCATTCATAAAATACTTTTGGTAAATATACACAAGACTGTTATATCTCTGGGTACAATCTTTTATGATTTAAATAATCATTCATAAAAACAAAATAAATCCATCCATAAAATAACAATATATATATATATCTTACCAATTCCACCTCTGCAACACCATTCATACAAACATATTTTTTTATAATATAATATCTAATAATAATTGTATTATAATACTTATAAGCTAATAATTTTAAGAATTCTAAAATAAAATAAAAATATATACACAATAACTATAATACGATTTAGAGATTAAATAGTACATTTTCTTTCTATAAGAAACATCGTCACTTTTCAGTCCTTTTGTTCTCTTCTTGGAGTGATATATGAATGCATAACCAATCCTATACTAAGTAAAGCAAATACATATATAGCAGAAATATTTTGGAGAAAACGTTTGCAATAATTTTACATATGTAAAATAACAGGAGTTGATATGGCAAGTGATTCCAATGGCAAATTATTTTTTTCAAAACTCATTTTTAATAGCAATAAAGTCAACAGAGTAGTAACAAACATGAAGATAATTTTAATTATAAATTACTTTTCATACAGCTATATTATTATCAGTTAACTTTTAGGTAGATTAATCCTTTTATATTTTTTAGGTATCAGGTAACATATTTCAGTAATAGACAATTCAGAAAATCTACTCAAATCACTAGATAAATAAATGAACTTGAGTTAAATAGTTAGGTTATTCATTTTAATAAAAAACAAATTTGAAAAGTTTTTTCTTTATGATAATTTTTTTTCTCATGTGTCATAGCATCAGTCAGAAAGCGAACCCGCTAACCTGGTACAACTGCTTGTAAAGCAGCCATTGCTGACCTCTCGACCACCAATGCTTGACTTCTTTATGATAATTTGAAAGTTAGTTTTTATAAATTTGCCTTTTATGATAATTTTATAAAACAATTTTAAATAATGGTTAATACTCCTTTTTTTAGGTTAAATAATCTTATAAAAATGTATAGTTCTGTATGTGAGCTTGACATACATAAATTAATTATTTTAATGGAAAATAATTGATATTAATGACTAATTAAAAGTTAGTTAAAACATGCTGGAGATAGTTTTATAACAAAGTTCAGAATTTAACTAATGGTATAACAATGAAACAACATACTTTTCATTATGTAATTTTTTCTTTGGCTTCTTTGAGAAACTATTAAAATTTTCTTTAACATCTTTTAGAATTATTGTTTGATAATTCAATTGGATCCGTGTTTTTAAGAAATAAATGCTGTGCTGATAACTTTCTGATTATTTATTCTATCATGATGATGATAAACAATAAAACTTTAAATTTTAACAGTGACTTAAAATAAATAGTCAAATATAAACCAAACAATTTACTTCAAAACTGAAATATAATTAAAATTTAAAATGTGGAAATCTGGAAGTGTTTAAATTTTTAATTGTATATATTTTTATAATAGTATGTGTCTTGTTTCTTTCTTCACCCATTTACCAAGATTAAGACTGCATTCCCTTTTCATTAAACCAATAATGAAGCAATCACTCTGTAGTCAGAGTGAGCTTCATGTTTTCCTTCCTAAAAACTAACCATCTACAAGGGTGCAAACCCAGCAATTATATTTAATGTACTAACCTTGCCATCACCTATACGTGGCAACGTATATATATTTAAAATATGCGAAAACTTTACTACATAATAAATATTTTATAATTTCGATTTTGATATTTTGATAATTTTGAATATTGTGTGAAACCTTTTTGTCTGTAAAGTTTATCATTTTTGTAAAAATTATTTGCATTTAATTTTATTTTGTAAATTTAAAAGAAAAAAGTTATAACCAAATTGGCAGGTTCAAATCAACCCATTGTGAAGTTTTCTTCACTAATTAAATATATTAAATGCTTGATTTTCATTAATCAAAAGATTCTCTTATCATAGTTTTTACTTTTATAATTTAAAGACTTTAATTAAAAGTTTTGCTAATGAAAGTGATTTGAACCTTATCTTCTTATATCTTACTTTTAATTAAAATGGACTGTAATTTGCTCAGGAATTAGTAATTGTCTCATCTGCCTCTGTGCAAAATGAACCAAAGCATTCCTGTAATAGCTTGGGTTGTATAAATAGAATAGATTAGAGATAAGGGGAAATCTTAGCCTGAGTCTTAGTCTTGGTCTTAATCTTACAGTCTAACAATATTTGTTTGCTCTTAGTTTTTAAAATGTCCATTGAGTAGGTAACCAAACACTCTTTCCCTGGGCCTCTTGGGGCTGCCTCTAATATGCTGCCAAAAAACTCCTGCCATGGAAGAAAGCTGCCACCGATGAAGAAGCAGTAGTAACTGAGATTGCTGATCACCAAGATGATTCCTGCAACTGAAGTTCAGAGAATGAACCAGTCAACCATTCATCCCAAGTATGCCAAGGTAACAGTCCAATAGCTATTTAAAGTTGTCTATGCTCACCTGTAAATACTAATTAATGTTTTCTTTTATAATTATACATAATCTCTATCTGTAAAAACCTCTCTATAGTCCTATCAAACATATATATGTAAATGCTTACATCTATTTAAGTTTAAGTCTTACATTTTATTTATTGCGGAAAATTTTATTATTTAAATATTTGCTTTTTATTTTTATATGTAATTTATATGCCAAATCAACTCAACTCCGTGAGTCCCTATTTTAGATTAATCTTTTTAATCCCCCCCCCCCCGCGCTTCTGGGATACCTTAATTATGTTAAATTATTTGTTTTAAAGCCACTGCTCGCTGGGTTGAGAAATAGTTAATAATATTTCTGTTTATAGGCAGATTATTATTATAATACTGCCATGAGTATATATTTATTGATTATAAATTTAATGTTATCCAAAAACGCTATTGCTTAAATTCCAGTTAAGATATTTTAAATAATAATGACTGTTTATTTTTATTATGTAATAATCATTTATATGTAGTGCTTTTTAGCATCATAGTATTAAATAATGCTTAAATGCATGTGGGACCCATTTAATGAAGGGAAATGTAATCGTATGTCATTAAGACATTCATCTAGTTTAGATTTTAATTATATAATTTGGTTTAGTATACAAATCATGCCATTATGCTGATTAAAATTTTATATTCAGGCCATTAATTTTTGACGTCATTAAAGGACCTATCATTCTTTAACAACATTGCCAGCATAGGACAGCTATCGTCATTATTTGCTTTGTCATAACTTGAGGATAATCGGGAACTCTGAATCCTCCATCTTCACTTATATATGTTTTAGCTGGCATTGGAAGTGCCCTGGGACACCTTCAGAAAAAGTAGTGGAAGCTCTGCATTGATACTCTACATGGACAATTGCACCTCCCTACCTTTCTCTCCAGGTATGGCCCATCAGAAGAATGGGCGTACCATTTCTCTTTTTCCCATTTAAATGATGAAGCATCTCTCGGCCAAAATGGACCGAATCTTATATCTTGCTGCCTCATGCTCACACCACCATTCATTATAGTATTTTAGAATCATGATTAAAACTCATCTATAAGCTGTAATGCTGTGATATAACTAAACCATTTTGTTATTTATTAATATATTTATATTTAGAATGTCATGAAAAGCTTGCATTAAACTATTTCTTTTCGATGAATGACTCCTACATGTGTAAATGAATTTTCCTTATTATATTTTAATTCAAGAATTAAAATATAACGTTTGTTATATTGACGTTTGTTTGATAACTTTATTGTTCAATAATTAATAAATATAACGGATTTCAGAGACCAATTTATCTGGCATCACAGTTATATACATGTAGTTTTCTTGTGTGATCGAAGTGGCATTGATCACAGTTTGTTAAATGCATTATTATAATTTATTCAAACACTAAAGTGTCTCTCTTGTGAAATTCTTTTGTCTAGGTCAATATTCAACCAAAATAGCGTTTCTCTTCCTAAATCCATTATGTAACTTTTTCTTTTTAAACATTGGCATATAAATAAACCGCACTATGTATGTATAAGTGTGGCATCCCATAATAACTACAGATGTAAGCATAATGAAACTATTCTAGCGTGAACTATGTAAATAATGTACGTTTAGATTCAATTGTTTTATAATATTAAATTAAAATATCTTTTAATCCTATCCAGAGTTCAATCCTTATTTGGGTTAGTTTTTAAAATATAAAAAAAAGGTTTATATAATTATGTATTATTCTAGCTCTCTTATCTTAGTTGGGGATTCATCCTCAAAAACCCTAGTTCGAGTCTCATGTCTCTGTATGTGTGACGTTCAGTATAATAAGTTACAAGTCTTCATTATAATATTTAAATTAACAGTCATTACTGACTTTGAATTGACCTGACCTTGAACTCTGTACTTTAAATTCAGACAATTTTAGTCATGTGATCATCTAGACAATAAATAAACTTGTATTAAGTCTAAATAATTATTAAATTAATTATTTTAGAAAATTATTAACTTTTCCAAACTAAATATTTTTTAGTCAAATACTTTTTCTTTACTCTTTCTCTTGCATTATTTAAAAGCTTATTTTCTTAATTAAAAAATTAATTGATTGTACCAAATTCTTTAAAATACACTTTTAATAAAACTTTTTTAACTTTCAACACTTCACATGCATGCACCAACACTCACATATATACATGCACATTAATATAACAATTTTTTAATACAGTCAAAATAAATCAGCTATTGACTGACATTTAAAATCAATTAAAAATTAGAGCTATTTTCAGTCAGTTATACTCACTATTTTAAAATTCTACTTCTAAATACTTTGATATAAATTAGTATTTAATAAATCATAGCTGTTATTTTTAAAATTATTTATTTTAAAAAATCAACAACTAAACATTCTAAGTTAACTAATCATTTCAGACAGTATAGAACATTTTATCTATTAACTCTATTTAAAACATATTAAGCTCTAGATTAACTCTTCTTTAATGTAAATGTTAGTTTTATTTTCAGGTACATATTAAACAACCTAAGATAATCTTTTAAATACTGTTAAATATTTAGGCTAACTAAATTACTTTAACTTATATTATTGAAACATATAACTTAAGACTTTTATTATGATAATACAGATAAAAAAAATTTACTTTTATTATAATTTTATATAATTAAAAAAAAATGTTAATGCCTTAAAACATATATCTAGCTCAAATGATTAAATATATATACATATTGTGATGGATACTGGATATCCTTAAAAATGCAATAATAATAATAACATCAAAAATTTTATTGGCTTATTATAAAGACAATTATTATTATAAGTTTTGTGTACCTTATAAGGCAAAAGTTTACAGATTCAAGATGTCATCTCATATTTTCAGTTTCTAAGATTTTTGGTGCAATTTTAAAAATTGCAGTTTTCTAGTTAATTTTAAAAGTACACATGCATACAAAGTTAACTTATAAAAGGAACAATACATTGATAGAATACATAATATTGGAAACATATGAATAAGTTATTTAAATAAGATTAATAAAGCAATAATTATATTAATTCATACATAATGTAAAAATGATTTACAGTAGTGACATAAACTTTAAATTTAATATGTGAATGTGTGCATAGAAATTTTTATTTTGTGTTTCTCTGTTGTATATTTTTAAAAGTTAAAGATGTATTATTTTAAAAAAAAAAAAAAATAATAATAATAATAATAATAATAATAATAATAATAATAATAATAATAATAATAATAATAATAATAATAATAATAATAATAATAATAATAATAATAATAATAATAATAATAATAATAATAATAATAATAATAATAATAATAATAATAATAATAATAATAATAATAATAATAATAATAATAATAATAATAATAATAATAATAATAATAATAATAATAATAATAATAATAATAATAATAATAATAATAATAATAATAATAATAATAATAATAATAATAATAATAATAATAATAATAATAATAATAATAATAATAATAATAATAATAATAATAATAATAATAATAATAATAATAATAATAATAATAATAATAATAATAATAATAATAGAAAGTTATTTTTAAATCTAAAATATCAATTATTGAGAGAATGGTAAAGAAGATAAAATGATTTATTTTAATTTTTTTTCTCATGTGTCATAGCATCAGCCGAGAAGCGAACCCACTAACCCGGGACAACTGCTTGTAAAGCAGCCGTCACTGTCCTCTCAACCACCAATGCTTGACTTATTTTAATTTTTGTACTTTAAATATTTATTCTAATAATATGATTTCTATATTTAATTTTATTGAAGTATGATATATTTTATTTAAACATGTTTTAAAATATTATTTATAATTTTAAATTGTTATTTGTAATTTTAAAAATGGTTTGTCATAAGCTAAAGTTTCTTCAAAAACATTAATATCATTTATAAGAATAAAGTATCTATAGAAACTGCAGAAAACTTTTATGTAAAAGGCTAAAAGAGTTGGGAAATTTGTGTGAAGATAGAAATAAAATCAGTCATAAGGTAAAAGTCTGTGAATATGTATATAGAAGAGGAATTGTTTTTTTTTCATTGCTAGTCATCTGCTGATTAAACTGCTTGAGGCTAATATTAAAATTTAGCCATATTGGTTTTTATTATTTTTGATCATGGAGGGGTAGACTTTTACAAATCATTTGTCCTTGTGGGTAATGCATTTTTTGAGATTCTTCAAAAATAAAATAAATATTAAAACTACTCCAGAAATGCTAACATTTCAATTACTTGCCTGTTAAGTGCTAAAGCAAATGTTAAGGAAATAATTACTATATAAACATCTGCATACTAGATTTTTTTTTTAACCAAGTTTCTTCAAAATTAATTGAATTTTTCTTTTAAATATTTTTCTAAAGAAAACATCAATATTTATGAATTTTATCTCCAGGGAAAATTACTAATTACCTACTAAAACTGATTTGGAAATGGAGAAAAGCAACTTGCTTTGATATGGATTCATTCAAAATGATCAAATTCTATCATTATCTTTCTACTTTGCAAGGATAAATTCTCACAGTGTCATTTGGGATTTCACATTAGAAGCACCAAAGGATTTAAATTAATTCTTCAAAAACATTGTAAAAACTTTGCTTGGACAAAATTTTGAAATATATCTTAGCTAAACCTTAAAGGCTTTGAATCAACTTTGGGTAACAGAATATTTTTTTGCTTATTATATTTATCTATTTTTTTTTTGTTTTTAAATCTCACAAGAGAAAAGCAAGAATAAATAAAAATGTGCAACTATTTATGGTTTTAATTAAATGATTGCAATTCTAATATTAATGACAAAGGTCTGTGTGTGTAACTTGTGTTGGAGAAATATTTTTATTAAAATTATTATAATAAATAATTAAAAATATAATTGTCTATGTTTTATGGGTCTTTAAAATAAAATTCCAGTCTTTTTGCTATGTTTAACTGTTATAAGATATTCAAATAATATGTATAAAGAGTTACATTTATGTGATTTGAAAGTATTTTTAAAATGAAAGTTATTTTTACATTTTGTAGATATAGATACATTAAAAGTTGTATTAAGAATATTTTATAAACTTATATTATTTTTGTGACTATAAGATTTTACATATAATAATAATGTTATTAGAGACAACTTAGATTATAATTTACTTATAAATATTAGTCCAAGTAGTTATATCTTTCATAACACTGCATATACCTATGCTAAATGTACTCTAGTCTTAGTAGCTAGAAATATTTGTTATTGTTTTGTATAATCATACAGTAGAGGGAAGGCCTGGTGATTTGTATATTCACCCTGTAGAAATCAGGTAAATTCATAATGCCACATGTTATTATGGTACAAATAAAGAGGGTAAATATTTATTATTTTTTTAAACATTAATAAAAGTTATATATTAGAAATACCCCTTTTAAGAGACTGATTGTACAATAACAAAGAAAGATTCAATAAAACATTGTTTGCCTTGGTTACTTAGTAATTAGTTACTTCTTAAATTTTTTATTTTAAGACTTGCATTAACAACCTTCTCCAATGAATTAATTATTCCATAATATGTCTAGATATATAAATACATTTTTAAGAATAGTATAGATTGGGATAAATCTCCTATGTTATAATTTGTTAGAGATCTTAAGATATAGACTTTGATGAAAACTTAATTTATTATTGTTATAATTATATATATATATATTATATTTTGTTTGTAAATAAATTGATTTTATATTTACTAAATTATCTGATTTTCATCTTTCATAATTCTGCATTCATCATCTGATTGGCAATTTAAGTCACATGATATTATATTTCATTTGTCTGAAGTGGCACTATTTTAGAAATAATGTTATTGATATTTATCACTAATACTAGCATATATAATTTAATTATTGATGCTCAGTTGTCTTGGGATATGGTTTAGATACAATAAAATACTCTTTGTTATTTGGCCATATTCCTGACAGAAAAATTTATAATTAAATAATAAATTTATAAGAGTCTTATTTACCACACTTAAATATTTTAAACCCTGCGATAACATTATATTTGATACATGTATTTGAAAACTTAGAGAGAATTTGTTAACCATATATAAATATTATTAGATTTGTTTATTTCTATTTACAGATACACAGTTATATTTTAATTTCATGATCCTAAAGATATTTATTATTTATTAATACACATCTAAATATTTAAAACAGAAGTAAGTATTCTGATTACATTAAAAAGTTATTATTATTGTCCATTTATTACTAGTTAAACTATGTTGTCAGTCATTTTTAGGAGGGGCTTATTAACATTTTATCATTTATAATTTGGTATCCTAATTTATGGTTCGATAACAGTTAGCCCTATCACTTGACTTAAGAATAGAAATTTTATATTTATAATTTAACCTGAAAGATGCTACTAAATCCAGTATTAATATTGTAAATTACTACAGGTATTTTAATTTAGTTGAAAATTTTGCTTATTTTAATGTGACCTTAGATGATGATGACTTTGTAAACCTTATAATAATAAACAGATTTGAATTTAAATATTATTTGGAATTTTAGTGATAGCAGTATAAGGTATTTAACATTCAATATATTTTAAAAATATAAAGCATTCCTATTGATAAGTTCTATTAATAAGTAATATTGGTTAAGTTTGTTTATGCATTTTATAAAATGAAGTTTTCTTTGGGACGGTCAAGGGGATGCTGATGCTATGGAATAAATATTTGATGATCTTAATATTGATATTAAATTTTATAGGGTTTATTTCAATTGTAATTGCTTATTAACATTTTATGCTTATTTCCTTAATTAAGTTACTTAAAAATGGATAATACTAATATTGATTATTGAGTGAGTCCAAAAATGAAATTGCAAAGTTAATCAAATACATGCAGGATGTGTTTAGAGAATTAAAAATATTTAAAGCTAACTCAGATGCCAAGTATAATGCATCTAAAGCTGATTTTAACGAATTTAAAGCTGATTTAAAAAATATAATAAATTAGAGCCTACATTAGAAGCATTTAATACAATAGATGTGAAGAATCTAAAATAGATTCCAATGCAAAGTTGAAGGAATTCAGAGCTGAAATAAATGCTGATCCTAATGCTTATAAGACTGATTTAGACACTAAATTTAGTAAATTAGAAGATAAGTTTGAGCTACTTAATATGAAATTGTTAAATCTAAAAGTGATTCTAAATTTCAATTTAAGGGATTGAATCTTACTTTGTCTAAATTGAACACTAAATTTAATAAAAATTTAGAAGAATTCAAAACCTATGTTAATATTAAATTTAGTGAAATAAAAGTTGATACTACAAAATTAGGGGAGAAAATAGAAGAAAATCAAATTAATTATGAAACTAAGTTCAATAATTTACAAAGCAAAATTAAAAAGTCTCAAAATAATTTCAAGAAAATTAATAAGAAAATAGATAAGGTAAATAAAGACTTTCAAATCAAAACTAAAAAAGAATTTGATGATTTGAAACTTGAACTAGAAGAAATTAGAGCAAAATCAAAATCAAAATTTAATAAAATTCGTAACATGCACTCTAAGTCTGGTGGAGAAATAGAAAAGCTACAAAAAGATTTGGAAAATAAAATAAAATATTTGAAAGATCAAAATTGGCCCAAACAAATATTAGAGAGCAAGCGAAGTATATTGAGAAGCTTAAAAGTTTTAAGCATGAAAGAGAAAATAAACATCAAATATATTATAATGGACAAAAGAAATATGTCAATGAAGTTACAGACCGAATAAAAATTAATGATCCTAAAGACCATTTAGAGATGTTTAATAATGGTAATTTATATAAATTTGAAGAAATAAAAGAAATTAATAACTTAAATAGTAAGATATTAAACATCTATGTTGATAAGCATTTCCTACAAGCTTTAAAATTTGCTACTTTTGATAGAATTGAAAAGAAGTTAACTGATACGGATAAACATCATATAATTGAAATGAATAGCTAATAAGAAAAAAAGAAATTATAGCAGTAATACAGTGTAGATTGTCAGAATTACAATATAATGATAACAAAACTCCAGATCAAGTAAATAGTAGCATTAAATGTAGCTTAAAATCTGGAGAAAAAAATATGTATAAGATAACACAGATATAGATTGTAATGAAACTTACTATAGCTACAATAAAGATGAATCTATGCCAATTTATAACAAAGATCAACAGGAACCTGTATTTGAACTGGAGGATTTGTCCCATAGGAAATCAGTAGTATTGTGGTGTATTCAAATTTAAGTTTTCAAGAAGATTATCATGAAAATTCTAAGAAATATTTGTATGATTTATAGGAGTTATTTGCTTTAAAATAGATTAAGTGAAAAAGAAAAATTAGCTTTTGCCACTATCCACCTATATGCCTCAACAGGAGATTGGCAGCAATCACTACTCAATAAGCCTAAAACCTATGATAATTTTAAATATCTTATAATGTCTAGCTTCTGCAGTGAAGATAGACTGGATAACATAAGATATCATGTCACCCAAGAAAAATATACTTTCAATAAGGGCAGTTACTCCTCATTTTTTAGAAACCAGGCTACTAAATCAAAAACTTTTACTGCATTTCCACTAACCGAGTATCAAATAGGGTGAATTATTAGACATAATTTACTCAGACACATTGAACAAGCTCTAATTGCTGCTCATAGGCACATGGTTGATAAAGTATCTGAGATCTTAGAGGGTTTGGAAATTAGTGAGAAACTAATTATAGGCATAAAAGGGAGTCATCTCATTATTCCCTTTCAAGAATACATTTATCTTAAATAGTATAGACTTCTATACAATAGGAATAAGGATTGTTATTTGAAAAGGCAATCACCTTATACTAATAATAATTCAAATGTTAACATTTGGGCAACTAGTAAAACCCTTCTTTAAAAATCATGTATTTTTGTTCATTTTGTTCATGAGATTGCATGTATTGTATTTTATTGATGAATTATTATCTGTAATCCCAAATGATTGATTGGTTACTACTTGTATTAGGATTTCAATGTAATTAACTTATCCATATCAATAAACTTCCTTTAAAAGTAATATTATTCAAGATGAGCAGTACCCTAGACCTAAAGATGATTTGCAATCACTTAGTACTAGTATTAGTGCTTCAAAAAATACTATGAGAGAGGCAAAATTTGATCACTGTATAGATAAATATCAATCTCCTTGAAGAACCATAATATATTAAATTGATTAATGATTTTATGTATGGAGAATAAAATATATAATACTACTGAAACATAAATCTTGGGTTTTCAATTAAAATAATTTAGAAAAAAATTATTATGTTTTACATTAGTAATTATAATGCTATGATTACGAGACCATTTAACACCCCCGAAAACGCTGAGCTTCCATTTTATATTTATATTAATTTTTATTCAATTTATAGTTTTTCTTATGAATGCACATCAGTACTTTTAACTTTAATTAGTAATTATTAAAATAATAAAAAGAAAAAAAAAGAATAACATAACCATTGATAATGAGCAGGGAGTTGAAGGGGTAGAGGTGTAGTATACAGGGCTTTTAGGATGAATACAAACTGTAAATTGGAATTTGCATAATTAAGCCTTTTCTCTGAGGCAGATGAATGAACTGCAGGTGTGACCTTGTGTACAACCTCCCCACATGAACTGATAGTGAAGCATCCTGGGCTCACTACAAAGTAGTTATCTGGTAGTAAGAAATTCCCAGTGAAATAATAATCATAATACCAAATAGATGTTCAGTAGAGTTTTCCTGACACTCATGAAGAGCTATCCAAACAAGAGTCCCTGGTTAGCAACAATAGTATGCACTATCTGTCTCATGATGTAGTTGTGACATCCTTTGTGAAATTAAAATGGTTTACTTAACACTCTACTTACTCAAGAATCCTCCCCTCATTGAATCTTAACTGATTTGCTAAAGGTTATGTTCTAAAAAAAATTCTGATAAATTTTGTTATAGAAATAAAATCAATGTCAAGCTCATAAATTGATTTATTTTATTTCTAATGCAATAGGGGGCGATGTAGTCTTAAAGGGAGAGAGTGGCTAAATGCAGTTAGTATAGAACAATAATTTTTTTAACAACAAAAAAAGGAGAATTATTAGATTTTTTTTAAGAGAAACAGTTTTGAAATAAAAGAAGGAAAAAATAGACAAATTAAGTACAAAAAAGAATTAGTTTTATTTTTTAGTTTTTAAATTGATCTTAAGATTTATTTATTTATTTTAGTAAAAGGAAAAAACAAGAGAAAATTTTTTTTTGAAGATATTGAAACAATGAATGGCTACTTACATTTTCTCTGGATTAAAATAATTAAAAAAAAAACAGGGGGGGGGGGGTAATTAAGTTTTCATTTTGTTAGATATCATGAAATATTGTGTATATTTTAAAGTAATTAAAGCAATAAACAAAAATTTTGTATAAATTTATTGAAAGAAACTTAAACAGATTAAATAGTTTATAGATTTATAGATTTGAAATTTAATCAAATTAGGCAGGTTACATGCTTCAATTACATTAATGAAAAATTTAAAATAAGGTGAAGTGGGGGCAGATAGGTCTTAGACAATGGTCAGGTTTTCTTATAAAAAGATCATTAAATATTTTATTCCTATCATTTTTCTACACTCAGACCTATAGATTGCTTGAAATATATATCTATTACAATTGCTAGTTGACAAACTTTAAGCTTTAGAAAAACATGCGCTACTCAGACAGTCATATTAAAGACAACAGGCTATTGATTTCCTGTACTCTGTATCATAAATAACATTATGTGCTCCAAAGTTTTATTGGAGATGCATTGCTAACTTACCTGTGTGTGTGTTTATTGGTCCAAACATGATATAGTTCCAGTTAATTATCTGGACAGCATCCACCAAGAGCCTGAAATGTAAGACTTAAATTGCCATTGCCAAGAAATGTTTACTATGCATTATATATTTTGTTTGCTAAAGATATATCAAATGGGATCGTTCTCTATTGAGGAAAGTATCATATATGCACAGATATAGTAATTGGGTGGATCTTGATAACAATTTACTGCTGTTCAGGTATGACAGATAAGCCTGTGTTTATTATTATTATTATTATTATTATTATTATTATTATTATTATTATTATTATTATTATTATTATTATTATTATTATTATTATTATTATTATTATTATTATTATTATTATTATTATTATTATTATTATTATTATTATTATTATTATTATTATTATTATTATTATTATTATTATTATTATTATTATTATTATTATTATTATTATTATTATTATTATTATTATTATTATTATTATTATTATTATTATTATTATAATAAATAAACGCAACAGTTACTCCAAAGCATTAATATGATAATAGATTTAATATATGTGTATGTATGCTCTCATGTAACTTTTATCGTCTTTTGAGTACATTCTTCTCGTTGTTCTTTTGTAAAAAAAAATAATAATAAATCATCTTGTCAGAAATATGCTTTGTTACATTATATGTGTGTGTATATATACACATATACAGTGTAAATGTTTCATAAAGAGCTCGCAAATAAGCTCTTAACAAGCTTAGCAGAATATCCTCAACCCCAGACCAGTTTCTGCTACTTTATAAAACATTTGTAATATAAGCTTGTTTAAAATAGATCATGTGACATCTGACTTGATTTATTTGTAAATATACAGTGTAAAGAAACAATATATTTCTGCATTAGGAAAATCATGATTTCATAGTCTTTTCTCATCACTAGAAATAATTTTAAATGATATAATTAATCAAAATAACAGTCAGAGCAGTTAGCAGATTTGTTTTCAACTTTCTCCCATTACATTTATTCTAAAGCTGTAAAATAGACTCCCTGCATAATTTAGTACAGTGGCAGAATGTCAGATTTTAGAGAGTAAAATCCTCAGATTGATTCCAGTTCTGGCACTGTCAGTTTTCAAACTTCTTATGAATTTCCAAGAAATAAACCCTTTCAATTATTTCTCGTAGTAGCACTAAAATGATTGAGAAATTATCAAAACATCATCTCCCCAATCCTAGGGGGGAAGTTTTTTATATATTTGGATCAGTATCCTTTTTAAAGATTTGCAGCATTACATTGTGTTTTTTATATAATTCCCCAAAGCCTATTTTAATTTAGTTATTCAATCATAAAACTATCAATATAACACACAAACATTTATATGAGTTTATTAATGTAACAAATACTAAAACAAAGTTTAAATATAAAATTTAATAAGATTTATTGTACCAAGTATACTTTCAATGCTCTGTCATCATATTCATGGTTAATTTTTTGCTGATTTGAATATTATTTGATTTGGGGTTTATTACATATTCATTTTGAATAATGAATCATGCAATTATTAGCTGTGTAGAACTGAGAACATTGAACAGTACATGGCTGACTTGATAGAAGCAGGTCTTTATAAAAAGTACATACATAGATATATAGAGCAATTCAAAATCAAAATAATACTAAATTGCTCTACCATATTTATCATATGTGGGAATAAAATAGCACAAATTTGCTTGGACAAATTTAATGTCAGCTTTAGAATCCCAATAAACTTATACAAGCTTATTAACAATACAAAGAACAAAATTTTAACATTTGACTGGCCCTATGTGATCTATACTGTAATATGCAGCCAAAAAGACTATCAATATGTATATTATGGTGAGACCAGAACAAATCTTAGACTTAGAATGACTCAACATTCATTAGTGTATAAAAAATTCTAAGATTAAGTCCAAAGCCATTAATTCATTCACCTTTCATAATCCTGAAAGAGAGCATGTCCATGGTTGCAGTCTGAATGTTGTTAAAATTATGTGTGAAGAAAGAAATGATAGCAAATATAAAATAAAAGAGTCGTGTTTCATTATACAAAATAAATAAATAATGAACCAAAAATCATATAACACTTAAATCAGAAAGAAATTAATGTTCTCAGCAGACTAACCATAAATATGACATGAGAGCATTGACAGTATACTTGATAAAATAAATTTTACTAAATTTTATATTTATATTCTGTTTTAGTACTTGTTACATTAATAATTAGAGTGACAGAATAATATCAAAATGTAATTAAATATATGTATTTGTAATTATTTGACTAGAACCCTTGATAATATCTAAAAACAATCAAATTTGTCAACTTAGAATTTACAACAATCTTTAGAGAAGTGTGCAGCAAATCTGGAAAATTTGATTGATTATATATAAATAGTCAGCCTATAAAGTGACAATGAATATATGAACTTTCATTAGGCAACACTTCTGAATTAATACCTTGAATCCCTGATATGATCAAAGTTATATGATATTCTATCTATAAATCGTTTGAAATTTACATCTGGTTACTCATAATCCCACTATGAGTATATTTTTAATGTCAGTTAAATCAGAAAGCAGCATGGGGTTTTATCCATATCTAAACGTAGTTAATCTTTCCTCATGATGGTAGCACCAAAGTTAACAAAATATTCAAAACAATTTGATATTTATTATAAATAAATCCAACTCAAATAGATATTTTTATTAACAAGTAAAGCAATTAATATAATTATTAATAAGAAAATCAAGAAACATATTTATAACAAAAATAAATCCAACAACATATTTCAATAACTGCACAATATTAAACAGGCAAAACTCACTATATGTATGTCCACTCACAGCAAGCTAGAGTACTCATCCAATATTTCCAGACTAGTTTCTGGCTTGTAGCCTTCATCAGTGAGGAGCCTTGGATCTGAGAGCAGTGCATTTAGATCTTAGGATCTAATGCAACCCTCCAGCAGCCACATTTTATCTCTACTTAATTACAAAACTATTAGTTTTAAATTGAAAACACCTTAATATCTTCAATCCAAGCTCAAGGCCACAAACCAGAAACTAGTCTGGGGATATTGGATGAGTAGGCACTAGATAGGGATTTTATGCACAAATTTTTTGGCATCCCTTGATTACTCTAGCTTGCTGTGAGTGGTAATACATATAGTGAGTTTTGCCTGTTTTAATAACAGTTATAAGCAAGCATAAGAAATGGTGGTCATGTGATGTTTATTGGCTTATAATTGCACAATATTTGATTAATCATATTAATAGTGTTAAAATTAAAGCAAATAAGCTGAGAGATGGAATGAGTCCTTACGGTGTGCCCTAAAGAGCCTACAAAACTAAATATCATAAATTTCTATTTGACTATAAAAAAATTTTTTTTATAATAGACCAACTTTCTATCATTCTTTAATGACTTCACAGTAGTATTTGAATGAATTTCACTGCCATACATAACCTATTCTGTATGATAATGATGCTTATTAACTTCTTAATGTCTATATTATCTAAGTGTATCACATGGACATGAATGCACACAATATCACCTAGTTCATTAATCGTTTCATGTATATGCAGAGAATCCTGCAATATTATACATGTTCTATGCAAGAATATCAATTTTACTATTGACAATATTATAATTCATTGTTTTGTATCTGTCCACTCAATTCCCCATAAAGAGACTAAGATAAGACATGCATCAAAAACCCATTTACATAAATCACAACATTTAAAGTATAATCAAGCAGATGTAACCTGGATTCTTGTCAATAGTTTTTCACAAAAGCAATGCATACCTCTTAATAAATCTGTCTGCAATTCAAGTGCATGCATATCTCAAAAAAATACATTGTATCAATACATTATGATATGTAATGAACCAATCATTGTATGCCTGAATTCCTCTGTAATATCGAAATGTATTAATATAATAAACAGTGGGTGTGCGTACCATTATTTAATGCAGAAGCAGGATAATCCCATCTGCACTTATATACTCAAGACAGAACAATTTAAAACATTTGTTGACAGAATCCTTATTTCAAACTTTTAACAACTTAAAAATACTCACGCCTTTCATTAATATTGACTATATGTAAAAATAATACTAAATACATGCACATTTTAAACTCAGCATTTCTATAAATAAGCATATTTGAATTGCTTAAGTCTTTTATTATTTTAAAATAAAATTCCCGAAAGTTACAGAAACATATAATCGTTTAAAACATTTAAGGATTCAAGAATTATTTAACTTTAGAACATTCACACCGTCTAACGATCTTAACTGCTTACTCTTCTTGGAAAATATTCATTTGTTCTGTCATGAGTTTATGTAAGGTTATTATAACATTCAAGATAAAATTATTTAAAATTGTAACTCAAATTTTGATAAATTTTATTAATTGATTAGTAAATAGTTTAATATTTTTAATAGCATTAACTATAATTAAACCTATATGAAAATTTCATTGTTTAAGCATAAAATTAAATTATTATTTGAAACTTTAGACATTTAAAATATAAATTATTAATTGATTATTACAAAGATATATATAATCATGAAACACATTATAAACAATCTATGAAATAACAATAACGAATATTTATAATAGATTTCTACACTAAAATTTCATTTGTAACTTTAAACAGTTTATATATATATATATATTACAATTCATTTACAATTTACAAATGACTTATGTACAAGTGGAGATGCTAATAGAGCATGCAACTTTAGTTAAAGTTTAAACAAATTTGTTGTCAAAAACATGGAGTATCCTTTAGTCTTGTTTAGTTTTATATCAGCATTTGAAAAACTTTTCCTAGGTGTTGATAGTAGATCCTTTAATCGTTTACTTTCTCAGAATTTGTGATAATGACTTTTTAAACATATTTTTTGTTTAGTTGCTATTGAGGGTGAGGCATTCCATGGTACTTTATTATGACATTTTAAAACACTCCATGCAAAGTTGGTTTTCTGTCCAAGAAAAAACCTGCTGAATCAACCTGCATTGGTTTTAGAATTTGCAAGGAAGCTAATTTTATTCTATACATTTGTTAAAATTATATTTCTAGCTGCAGCAACTGTAGAATGCTGAATCTGTTGAGTTCATTGGAGATGCCTATTTATATTGATTGTTTTTTTAAAGTAATGACAATCATAAAATGATATTCACATGCATTTCAAGAAATTTAGCCATCTTTTATTAAGTATTTTATTTATACTACTATCATTAATATTAATATTACTACTTTTTAATAATTAAACTCAAAATTATCTTAAATAATATTTCAAGTAATCTTTACCATAAATGTGTATATTTTTTAATATATGTGTAATAAATGGAACATGCATAACATAACACATGTGTATTTGTTAGTGTTATTAGTTGTTTGCTTTCTAAAATATATATTTTACTTTTGTATTTAAATAACCTTAACTTGCATTTGCTTTTCCAAACTCATTTTTGAAGAGTGAATTCTCTATGTTGTATAGTATCCTCCTTCCTCAGCCTATTATAAAGTGATTGATGGATATAATCACCTAAAATTATTATATCCTTTGAATATATATAAAACTTATAATAAAAATAATGTGATAATATATTTTATAAATAATTATAATAGACCATAGAAGAACTTTCAGTTAATTTCTTAACCCCTTCAAGTGAAAACCATTTAAATTCAAGTTTAGTAGAAATATCATATCATATCCCAAGATTAATGAATTTTAACATTAGCACATTGTCTATTAATTAAAGATATTCTATTTCTACTTTTAAAAATTACTTTAATTTTTTTTTTATTACGGTTTCTTTCCTCATGAAAAATGTTAGTATTTTCTAGATCGAAAGTGAAAGTAAACTAACATTTTTTCACAATGAAAGAAAACAGATGTCATTATTAAATCAGTATTATTATTATATTTTATTTTATTTACATATACATATTAATAGACTATGTTAAGATAATATTAAGAATATAAACTGAATTCAGAAATATAAACTGTATTTAATACTGGATTGGCATCCAACTTTACCAGACTTGAAGTTTGCAATTAAAAATGTATTACTGAATACAGTTTGTATTTCTGAATGTAATTTGTATTTTTAATATTATTTTAAAGTCTGTTAATATAAATCACATTATTTCTTTGAGATTATTGGTACATATATACATTTATATTCTAATAATTTTAAAAAGTCTGTAAATACATTATGGCTTATCATATGCGGAACTTTGATGATATAAACCTATTCCCTGAACAACTAAATCTGAAGACATTACTATAATAATTCACAAATCATATTCCCAAAAAATCATTTAAATAAATTTTCAAATAATGCCCATTTTCTTGTGGCAATTTCAATCTGTTAATGCAAATTTATTTAAATGATTTTTTTGGGGAATCTTGCTTGTGAATTAACAGAGTAAGGTTTTCAGATTTAGTTGTTATATATCTAAATCATATTTCAGATTTAAAATTGTATCTATCATAAACTATCTCCAATTTTAAATTTTTGACCAACCTTTCTTATTATACATACATTCTAAGTATGAATCCACTTTTATTAGATAAACTAAAGGCTTGGAATATTTTAACCTGATGTGGAAATATACATCAGTTTTTATGTATCTGTCTCACATATGTGAACAATTACCTGAAAACAAAATCTTAGGTCTGTACAGAAACTGAAAAAAAAAATTTTTAAAATATCAATACATTTTGAATCATTTAACATTCTATACAAAGCCCCATCTAATTTAAAGTAATTGATTAGCTCTGCAGAAGATTAAATTAAAGAGAATGACATGTGTGTGCACTTACATATCGGCTATTTCTAGCATCATCATCATCATAATAATAATAATAATCATCATCATCATCATCTATATATACAATTTGCTTTTTTAAAAGACTATAAAAAATAAACAAGGAGTCAAATTTTCCACATACACTGTGATCATGATTTTGAAAAGTAATTTCACTCTTTATAAAGATTGTGAATTTTTTTTCACAACAAAAATAGTATATAAAAAATATGTAAAAAATTTTATTGATCGAGTAAAAGATGTATCAATTAGCATTTTCACAAATCCATGACAGTTAGGGGATCCCATGGTAATTGATTGATGACTAATTATGTGTTTACTTCTGAAAATGATAATGATGGAATGATAAATTTCTAAATGCATTTTGTCATTAATTTTGACAATTTTGTTTTAGATATTATCATTATTATCCCATAAAACATAATGGTAGCCCATTTATCCACCAGCTAAGGTTTGAATTCAGGTTGAGTAAAACATATATATTTCAGATTTCAGTTAGACTTATGATTTGTTTTCTTAGCTAATTTATCCCTTATTCAATTAACTGTCTATCGATATTGGGCTAATATATGTCTACTTCTTTTAGCTACCCGATAAAACAAAAATAAAAAAGTACTAACTTTCTTATATTCCAAGATTTGGAAATTTCGATTAGTAATGCCTTCTTTGTTTTCCCCTTTTCAAAAGCAGAGAATATTGAAGATATCTTTGTTTTGAAATGATCCATTTATGTCATTTCACTTATTATTTAAGACAAACAAAACAGTTGTAACACAAGGCGAACAAATATTTCTCCTGCATTTTTTTCCTGTATAAAAAAATAAGAATAATAATGAAAAAATACTTCCCAAGCTAGCCACTTACTGATTGAAGAAAGTTGTGACCTTGGTTTTTTTTTTAACTGTTTATCTCTATCAAGAACAGTTAGATATCCATTAACCAACCTATAATTGGATATCTACTAATTTGACTATTGGCGATTTTCTTAAGAAAATCCTAAGCTTGCTTTGACATTTTTGAAATTTCAATTAGATTCTGATCACACGATGTAAGCTTGGCATATGAATTTAGAAGACCCTTTTATAAAAATCACAATGATTTGTTTTAATAATCAAGATTTGATTAGTTTTTTAAAAATAAAAAAATCGTAATGTTTACAGCCTTTTAATTTTTCAATAATTAATCTAATATGTTGCTGAATATTTTTTATGTTTGTACAATGTGTGCCTTTGTTTACATTTTGAAAACTAAGAACTTCAGAATGTTTAATCTAACTTTGATTATTAAAACAAAAATTAAATATTTACAATTTTAATATCACATCTAAATCATAATATTAATAATTTGAATAATAAAATTCACATAGAGCAATCTAAAAAAAATGAATTTGTTTAAACAAAATTTTAATTTATTTTTTAATTTAAAAAATATTTTAACTAAAAAAAAACGGTGGAATCAATTACTAGAGCGAGCAGTTTATGAACAAACGTGAGATATTGCGTCCAACAATGCGGTGACCAACAGATATTTTTTATAATTTATTTATTTAACTGCGAAATAATCTATGAATTTACAGGTTTTAATCTCACCATGCCTAAATTACTGTAAAGCAATAATTTTACCACTTCTATTTTAAACAGTATTCTGTAACTCTGAAAATATATACATAACTTTATACTGACTATACCTATAAGATAGGAAATAAAATCAAAGTTATTTTATAACATTTAAAATAAAATAAAAATTAAAAATATGACATTGTGAGATTCATTATTTGTAATGTAGTTTATTTACCGAAGTTTATTAAAGATTAAGATAAAGTTGTACTTGCGTTAGCAGTATTAATCATCTTAATATTTTTATTATAGAGCCATTTAAGTAAGCATGATTTTCAGATGAATTTGTAGTTATTAACTTTTATAAATGACTAATACTGGATTGTATATATACCTCAAGCAGCCAGTTTGACTTCTATTAAATAACAAGATAGGAGTTTGAAGATCTGGTCAGCACTTTTGATCTACTGTGTTAAATAGATAGCTCTAGATTAATTACGACCAATAGATTACTATCATAACACAGATTTAGTATAATAAATTACATTAGGAATGAAGTTGAAAGTTTATGCATGTAAATAAAATAATTCACAGTACTATATTGCCTAGATACCTAAATCTAGCACAGAAAACTTATCCAACATAAGTATACTGTTATTAAATAAAATATATTTTTATTACATACTCTTTTTCTCTTACCATAGTTTTATTTACAGATGTCAAACTTTTTGCATTTACAAGTTGGTCCCATCTATTTTAGATAAATATATTGATGATTATTATTAATCAATTATTAGTCTAGAGATTATTATATCAGTCCAGCTCAATCAAAGATTAACATATATCTTTTATTAAATGTAAAAACATGGTATCATTAATTCAACTTTATTTCTTATTTTTCCATCTACTTTCATTTTCCCATTCATTCTTGAAACAAAGGGGAAATTTTTGTTTATTTCTTTTAATGTTTTTTGTCTTCTGTGTTATTTATTTTTTCTTTATATTTACTAATTCTTTTAAATAAAATTTCAGTGTTCGCCCTATTTATATGTAAGATCTCATGTTATTTTTGGTGATAGATAGATGGATAGGTATGTAAGTATGTAGATGGATAAATGGGTATAGGTAGGTAGGTATGTAGATAGATAGATAGATAGATAGATAGATAGATAGATAGATAGATAGATAGATAGATAGATAGATAGATAGATAGATAGATAGATAGATAGATGGATGGATAGATGGATGGATAGAAGGATAGATAGATAGATAGATAGATAGATAGATAGATAGATAGATAGATAGATAGATGGATGGATGGATAGATAAATAGATAGATAGATAGATAGATAGACAGACAGACAGACAGACAGACAGACAGATAGATAGATAGATAGATAGATAGATAGATAGATAGATAGATAGATAGATAGATAGATAGATAGATAGATAGATAGATAGATAGATAGATAGATAGATAGATAGATAGATAGATAGATAGATAGATAGATAGATAGATTATATATTGGTAAAAGATAGAATAAAAGACTGTATAAATAAGTCAGTAGCTTATGTAGAGTGAGTGATCAATTGATTACAAGAAATATCCTAAGACAGAAATCAAAATCTTAGAATTATACAAATATTAAAAAAATATTCAATGAAAAAAAAATTGTACATAAGAAACAGGCTATTATATTATATTATATATACTGAAATACCAAAAACAAACATAATTTACACTTTAAAAAAATATATGTCTTTATTTTCTTTTCTTTTTATATTTAGTTCCACTAAGAACTTGTTGGATAGTCAGATCTCATCAAGAATTGGAAATTGTTTTAATTGTTTTGGGTACGATTTTTTTTTTTTTTTTTTTCAAATAGTCAGTTCATATTCAACTTAACAGATCAATTCCTAGTCATCTGGTCACTAGGTGAATATTTATTTTTAACTGAACTACAAAAGTCCTAGAGTAACTGAATTTCTGAGATAAGTGTAGATGTATTAAATATAAAATAAAGATACAATTGTAATTTGAATCAGCCTTTGTTAAGACTATCATTTATTTACATCATTTAAATTTTGAATTAAAAATACAAATTTATTATTAAAACGCGAACAAAATTCTTTTAAAATAATCTTTAGTATTTGCAACACTAATTTGTTTAATCATAAATTCAATCTATTTTTAAAAAAAACAGCAATTTGTTACATATATTCTTTCTCTGAAAGTAAAATGGTACACTAAAAGATTACATTAACACAAACATTCTTATTTTATTTAAAGTCATAATACAGTAATCATATAATGATAGTAAAATTTTTGAAGCTAACTCTAATAAGATTATATGGTAAATATTAAATTATAAGATATTTTTCTTTAGCATTATGAATTTGTAAATGTAGTAGTTGTTTCTCAAGATTTATAAAGAACTATGCTTTGGGGAAAAAATTTCTATTGATAATCATTTATAATTTGACATATAAAGACATCTATATACTGTCTTCCTCTTTTTCAAAACAAAATTCTATTTGCTTTTAATATTAAAAATATCTATAAAACAAATTAATAGCTTCAGACTCGTAAAATTTTATCAAAGAGACTATTTAATTCTTGTTTTCTTTTTATTCTTCTCAAAGAATACAATTTCAGCTTGCTCAAACAAAATCTTCTAGCCTACATTTCTGTTATTAATATATAATGCAGAAGTAGGATTACTATATTATAGCATAATAATAGGTATTATAGCCTACATGTGCATATTTAAGGAATATGCAGACATATTGAGTGCATATATATATTAATAAAACAAGTCGTAAATTTTGTAACTTGCTTTAAGCTTGCATTTAAATGATCACTAGATGGAGAATACCAATAGCTCTAATCAAGCTTTATTTTATTAATGCCAAAAGAAATGTGTTTTATAAATGCTGACTTTTGAGTTAGTATTTTAGATGTAGTTTCTGGAGGCCGTAAGCTTAAAACCAATTGGTCTGGAGATAGGGACTTTCCGATAGAGATTTTGAATTTTTTCTCTTGCAGCACTTGTAAAATAAAGATTGATTAGAGCTATTGGTAACTCCATCTAGTGATATATTGCAAATTGAGTTAATGTTTTATTTAATAAATAATAACCATCTATATATTTGTAAAATATTATTAATGATATTAGTGTTTGTTTGTATTAATAAATAATGTTATATGTTTATTTAGTATATTATTATTGATAGATTTAATGTTTGTACTAATAAATAATAAAGTTACTGTTGTATTTGTATAATGAAATAAAAAATGCTATTTTTTTTATATTCAAGTGGGTGTGCTCGAATAACTTTATCATTACATAATTAAAATTATTAAAGTAGAACACTAGATATGATCAAATTTAGGGCATGTTGAGCACTTGAACTAGTCCATGTATGGTGTTAGTAAGATTAGCTCATATATGGTATGAAAGTTGGGCACTTCAGAAGAACAACAAAAAATAAAGAAGTATATAAAGCCACCCAAATCACTAGTTAAATTAGTCAGAGACTCTTGCATCTGAAAATGTTGAAAGCAGCATTATGTGTCTTTCCCAGGGCACCCCAACCATTTATTATTTTGTATATTTTTATGGCACTACTAATTGTATATATGTAGACTCAAGCTTAATAAACTATTTTATTAGTCAAAATTGATTCTCTCTCTTCTTCTTCAATATATAATTGATGCTACTCCAGCTCATGATCCCAACTGACAAAGCTAATATGCAGAGCTGCATATGGTTGTCCACATCCGGACACAGCAAAGCCATTTGCTCTTTATTCAATTTTTATGATCTTTTTACATTTTTTTTCAAACTAAGATATTTTAGGCTATAAATAATTTATTATAAAAGCAAGAAATAATATAAATTATTCTAGTAATAGTATTTCTATTGTATCTTTTGTAATACTTAATAAATTATTTAGAATAACACTTTTCTTCATGCTATTTAAAATTATAATATATTTGGCAATAGTAAAATAACAGGAAAAAAATATTACTCTAAATAAGTTATTAAAAAGCAAAATAAAAGAAAATGGTAGCAATCTTATTCCTAGAGTTGTTTTAATCCTTCTTTTTATAATAAATTATATGTTGATCAAATTAATATGAGTATAAATGAAATACTAAAAATGTATCAAAATAAGCACCTTAATTTTGCATTATATATTTGTGAGAGATATATAGGCAATACCATTTGGTGAATAGTTTAAGGGTGACTTTTCTGAAAAGTATAAAATTCTTTACTAAAATTTTATGATCCTAAAGCTATTATTTTTTCCAAAACTTCTTTTAATTAATATTAATAGAATTTGTTTTAAATGATGAGATGATAATATATTTTTGATGTTTTGTGTTATTTTTGCATTGAAAGAGAAATCATTGATAGCAGATTTTTAATTTGATTTTGGCTAATATTTAATTTTACATTTAGTGATATTGACTATTTTATTTTTGACATTTTATAATATATATGTTAGATATTTAACAGAAATTCTTTATCTATATTTATAAATAATTTTTCAGCTGTGTTCCAATTAAAAACAAGCATTGCAAGTTAAACTTATGTCATCTAGTAATTTTATTTGTATGAAATATTATAAGTGAAATAAAATGCTTTTAATTTAATATTCAAGTTTTTATAAGAATTCTAAATCAGATAACAATGCTTATAAGTGTAGAGATTGAAAGTATAACAATTTTGTAAATATTTTCACAATTAAATAGGGCACTCCCATAAAGTATTTTATACAAATGCAATTACTAGATGACATAATTTTAGTCTGCAATGCATGATTTTAATTTGTACTTTGACATCATAGCTGAAAAATTATTTATAAAATGATTAGGGTGTGTTTCAATTTTGTTTTTATTACTGGTTGAGTAATTTAATATCCAATGGGCCCATAGATATTGGTCTTATGTTTTGCATTGTACAGATTGAAGTTTGTTTCTTCATGAATGGGAATATTGCTATTGATTATATATCTGGAATATGATATATTCCTTTTTACAGAAAGTTAACCATGTTTTTAGGATAAGTAAAAGTGAACCGGCTTAAGTGTGCAAAAGCAAATTGGTATACCTGGTAGTTCTGGGTGGCATGAATCTGGCATCTTCTCCAAACTTTATATAAAATCTTGAAGTTTGAATATTTCTGGATCATCTGGTATTCCAAAGTAGTTAAAAGATGGTTTGAATATTGGAAGCACAATTTGCCAAAAAAAAAAAAGGCTTATCAACAGGATGAGCAGCTTTTGTATTCAAAACTACCATTGATACTGTGTGAAATGCAAAAATATAGCCTGATGGCAGCACACTGAATATTAAGATTGCTTTTAATTCAGTACCAATTAACATACTTATAAAAACAATAAAAAAATAAATACCAAAATCAATATTGTATTTGCTCTCAAACTTACTAATATATAGAGCAAGATACATAACTTTAAGTGAAAAAATGTCTCTTCCTCTGCTTAATGCATTGTTAATAGCAACATACATAAATCATTACTATTTAATCACACTGAAAAGCAGTTCCCATCGATCTACATACCCACACTTAGTCATAATGCAGCCTGCATAACCTACATGGGTAATAGAACAGTTTTCTTAACAACTAAGAAACAAATACCAACATTAACTGATGTCTTACATGAATACACTTGCACCTATGAACTAGAATTTAACTTTGAAAAAACATGTGCCTGAAGTATATATGCAGGCGAAACACATACAAACGTTTTTCAAGATAAACCTACAGCTATTTAGAATTCCCTTTTCATTTAAGTTGCACAGCTATGCAAAGACAAATATAAGACAAACTAATTTAAACAACAGAACACCCCATATCTTTCCTCTCAAAAGCACATCTTTCTATACTCGAAATTATTAGTTATAACATGCTGATTATTACAAAAATTGTTCATTATACACTGACTATAGTCTTTACATCAAAGATAGTGACCATCTTACTCAGACAAATGCAGCAGCATAGCACCCTAAATGGATTAGGACTACACTCTATTCATGTATTCAGAATCCATGATGAGGAATATATCCATATTTAGAATTCACTCTTAAAATAATACCTAAAGATATACCTCTTCCACACATAAAATATTTGCCTACAATCTTAGAACCTATTAAATCAATATCTATTCTTATCATAACTTTCCTACAAGACAAATGGCACTACTGGAAAACATATGTACTTCTATACACAAAATGTCTTATAACTTAGATTTTCCAATGCTAGGCATTAATAATAAGCAGATAATACATAGATTTTATTGAATGCTTGAGTCACAAATTGTTTTCATTTTCTCCTCCAAATAAACATGTGGTCATTACCTACTTTATATTTCACGGGATGTAAGAAAAGTTGTGCCACAGAACAGAAAAGAACTAAAAGCATGTATTAATTGAATATAGTAACCTACAATGCACTCAATCTTACATTATAAAAATTTCTGTCAAGCGTTGGTGGCTGAGTGATCAGAACTGCCTTCCAAACAGTTGTCTCGGGTTTTCTTCCCAGCTGATGCTTTGACATATGGAAAAAAAATATCAAAAAAAGAATGCCACTATAACTTCAATTATAGAATCTTTTCCAAATGCCTGTTTTGCAGAAATTAGAAGTACAACAATCTTTATGTGTTACAGTGCACAAGATGCAATTATCTTACCAATAGTAATATAAGAAATATTAATACTTTTAGAAATGAATTAGAGACAATAAAATCACACCATCAAACATTTTTGCAGTCACTTAGTCACTTGTCCATCAGTGCCCTAACCTCTAATGAGATGTATTTTCTGTCCTATTTTATTGTAAATGTTCCTAATTATGGTATAATTCACTGAATGGTTTTGAAATTCATTGTAGCATTCTTAGATTAGTTTTGTATTTTTTTTTTACCTTCTAAACTGAAATATCTGCAGATTTACATTTCCTTAAATAAAGTTCCTTCTAAAACTAAAAATTATTTATAAAAATATAAAGAGAATTCCTACTAAATTTCTTACATTTAAATCTATAAATCTGTGATTGTCTATTTAAAATCTATAGCTTTTTACAAGAGAGCTTTATTTAATTGTGAAACTATTTAAAAAATAATTATACTTTTAATCTTCACACTATCATTATTATTGGATGATTTATGATACCTCTAATTGGATACTAAGTTAAAAGCATGCACTTTTGATTTAAAGTATTTCAGACAAACACAATTACTAAATGATATAACTTCAGTTTTCAATGCTTCTTTTTAATTGCTACTTTGCTTCATTACATCATAGCTGAAATATTATTTATAAAAATATATAGATATTTTTCATTAAATTTCTAATAGTTAAATTATAAAAAAAAAATATGGCCAAACAAAATGGATCAGATTCAGATTAATGCAAGTCTTTAAAGATACTGATCCATAGAATAAAAAAGTTCTCAAAACAAGCAGTGATTTTGTCGTTTGTCATCTGATCCTTCGTGTTAGCCACTAGAGGCGCGATTTCTAATCAAAAACACATTAATATAATGTTTCCGAGCCAGCGATTTTCTATTAATATTGTTGTTTTTTTTTTTGTTTGTTTACAAAGTTTACTTTCTTTCGTTTCAGAATTATTTTTCCCAAATAATATTTTTGACGATGGTATAATAATATTTTTTTTGGGGGGATTGCCGAAATTTAAGAGAGAACGCGTCTTTTTTGGTGTGTGTTCAAATAGTAATTTGTGTTTTTTTTTTTAAATAGTATTATTTTTTTTTGTAAAATTAGATTGCCGAAATTTAAGAGAGAACGGGGTTTTTTTTGGACGGATCTTTAAATAATAATTGACGTTACTTCGATAGGTTTCCATTTGATTGCCGAGAACAATTAGTGGGAGGGGTTGTTTTTGTGTACGATTAAATAATAATTTACTTTACTTTGATAGGTTTACGTTTGATTGCCGACAACAATTATTTGGAGAAGTGTTGTTTTTTTTCGCGCGTGTGTGTATGTTTAAATAAAAATTAAAACCGTTACTTTTATCGGTTTACATTTGATCAACGACCGATATGGCTTCCTTTCGTTTATAAATTATGATTTTTGTTTCTACGAATAAATATTTTTGACAATGGGACAATAATAGTTGTTGTTTGTTTAATTTTTATTGACAAAAGTTGTTTTTCGGTGTAGTTTCAACTAGTAATTTGGGTTACGTTTAAATAATAAGTTACCGTGTTACTTTGATTGGTTTACATTTGTTTGACACTAATTATTGGGAGGGGTCTTTTTTGTGTGTACGGTTGTAGACAACAATTATTGGGTGAAGGGGTGGGTTAACCGTTTAAACAATAGTAGTTTTAAGTTACGATCTTACTTTGATTGGTTGGTTTACATTTGATTGCCAATTCTAATTATTGGGAGGGGTGTTTTTGTATGTACGATTGTAGACAATAATTATTGGGGAAAAGGGTGTAATAGTAGTTTACGTTACTTTTAGTGGTGGTGTACATTTGATTGCTGACAATAATTAGTGAGAGAGGTGGGTGTTTTTGGATGATGATTAAATACTAATTTACCTTCCTTTTTATTTTACATTTGATTGCCGACAGCAATTATTTGGAGAAAGGGTTTTTTTTTGTGTGGGTGTATGTTTAAATCAAAATTGAAGTTACTTTTATTTATTATATTTGATTGACAACCGATTGACTTTTTTTTCGTTTATAAATTATTGTTTTGGTTGCTCAAAAACCTAATATTTTTGACAATGGGACAATAATAGTTCTTAATTTGATTATTATTGACAAGAAAGGATCTTTTTTGGTGTACGTTTAAATAATAATTTGGGTTGTGTTTAAATAGTAATACTGTTTTTAAAAATTTAAGTGACAAAATTAAAGAAACAACGGGGGTTGTTTTTTTTTATGGATCTTTAAATAATAATTTTCGTTACTTTAATTTGTTTACATTTGATTGACAACAATTAGTGGGAGGGGTGTTTTTGTTTATTTTTAAATAATAATTTACATTTTTTGGTTAACAACAATTATTGTGTGCGTATGTTATGTTACTTTATTTATCAATTTGGTTAATAATATTTACTGGTAGACAAATTAAATTTACTTTTACAATAAGGTTTGCATCATATATATTTACCTCTAAATAATAAATGGATAATGTCACTCACCTACAGATTCTTTTGTTCTTTTTTTCTTTGTTGAAAAAATTATTTCAACAAATTTTGAAGATATGGTTTAAACAAATTTAGGTTTATTTATGTCAAAAACGTAACTCAACACGGAGAAACCAATCAATGAAACTGAAACTGTCTGTGGAACGCAAAAAAAAAAATATAACAGAAATAAAATCTCTTTAATAACAGCTAAAAAAAAGTGTTTTTAAAAAATTAACTTACCTCCACATATCTCTCTTCTTTGTTGATAAAATGATTTCAACAGTTTTAACAACAATTTTTGTGTCTATTAAACTTTTTAACAAACAAAACTCGACCTCGAAACAAGAAATCAACACATTAACTGTAACATGTTCATGAAATGAGAAACAGTATAACAGAAACGAAATAATTTAAAAAACAGCATAAAACTATTTCTGTTTTATCTGCATCTCAAATAATATTCTATTAAAAACATCTCCATCTTTATGAAGACGTCGCCAAAGGAATTCACACAGGTAATTGTTTATTGAACTTCTAGGTGTTCCACGCTGTTTTTTATTTTGTGATTTCAGACAGCCCCAAAGACGTTCGATGTTTTGTGTGTGAACTCCTGTTTTAGGATCAATAAAATTATAGCGATGGTTCATGGTGAAGTGTTGGAAACCTGCTGCTTTCAAATCAGATGTTTTATATCCTTTCCAGCAATCGGAGTAAATTGTGGATCCGGGCTTGATATTTTCCTGTATGACTTGCAGAAGTGTGACCGCAGATCGTGATGGAACGGGCATGGCAAAACCTTCTCCAGTCTCTCTACAAAAGCCACCAAATATCCATTGCTGAGGAAGCATTCTTCCCTGGTGGTTCTTATGTCGACTGAACAGTGTTTCGTCCACCTCTACTATCAAACCTGATCCTCCAACTTGACTGGAAGGTCTTGAAGCAAGGCTTTAGTGACATAATTCATGGAGAGCTTCTGTCCATCTGGCTAATGAATATCGAGACATTTCAATGTCATTAATGGCATGCTGTACGGTCAACTCGTCATGGCTCCAGTAATGCAGCAAACGTAAAGACTTGACGAACGGCATTTGAAATCCCTCAAACCAGCTGCCTTTTCGAAGTGCACATTTCTTTCGGCAAGAACCAGACTTACAAATGAAAGTCCAAAGATCTTTATGGACCTCAAGTCTCATACATTCGCCACACAAACATCTCTTTTCTTTCAGCAGTATGTTTTTCTGCTGTAGAAATGTTACAGCGCTGGCTTCCGTGCCTGGTAATTCCCATATTTTCATATTTTCTGTTTTCGAATTTGCCATACTTTTTGTCTCAGAAAATTTCTCGCTGAAACGTGACTCAAAGCGTGATCTTTAAAATATTACCCTAACCCACCGTAATCGAAAATTTAGGAGGAATATAAATTTATGAGGAAAAATCACGATACTGTTAAAATTGTTAAAATGTAATAGTACATCAATTCGTCTTAAAAAAAAAAAAGGTACCAATGAAAATTAAAATAATTTTGACACGATCAAATTAATACCCCCTCGTACGATATTGTTACATCAACTACATAACACAGCATTACGATATAGTGCGTTACACAAATAACTACGGTATTTTCCTCTGCTTTTAGCATCGGAAAAAGCCACACCGTTAGCCGCTAAGCCGAGTTAATATTCTTTCTAGATTTTATCGTAGAAAGAAGACTTAACTCCGACTTAACAGTCTACCTTTTAGCATAGAAAGAAGACTTAACTCCGAGTTAACAATCTTTCTAGGATTTATTTTAGAAATAATGCTTAAAGGCTTAGGTGGGGCCGCGGAAACGGCATATTTCTAGAAATTTAGCTAGAAATCGCACCTCTAGCAGCTAACACAAAGGATCAGATGACAACCATTTTGTCTTTTTCATAATTGACATATTCTTGAATAAAATTAAAAATCATTACAACAATTTTCCAGGACATTATTAATCTTATTTCTGTCAAAACTTTTTCCCCATCTGATAAATAAAATCATTGTTAAGACTTGCAACAATCTGTCCATTATTTCTGGCTATGAAAAATTTTACCTGTCAAGAATTTTTGTACATATTTTTCTAGAAGCTGTATTAATAGACACAGTGTAAGTATATATATATGTGCGTATATATATACAGAAATTAGCATAGCTTAATTTATGTAATTAAGATGAACAACCAGTCTCCATCAAGCTATGAATAAATAGCAATCTATAAGCAAAAACCAAGTATAGAATGGACTACTTATTCCCTGAGCATTTGATGTTTATAAGTTTGCATTAAGCTTTGTTAATTTCATGTTTACAGTTATTAATTTCTGCCTGATTGTTAAAAAGAAAGTTATTAAAAGTAAAAAATATATGTACAAACATCTCTATTTGATTATTGCTTTGATGATTATTACTGTCATATTTTGTTAGTAGGGTAAATTTATAAACATTAAAGTTTAAAAAATACATTATCCATTTAATTCTTAGTTCTTGTATTTATTCATAGCTTGATACTAGTTTGCTTCTCATATATATAATATTCAAATCAATATATATATATATATGATAAACAAAAATGCAAGTTAAAAAAAACTTGCTAACGCTTGTATTTATGTCCACAGATGGCGTCCTACCAAGACTGCCAATCAAGCGTATGTTTTGTTTACATAAACGTCAGAGTAGTTAGTATTCACTATCTCTAACTATAATTCCACTTTCAGATCATGATTTCAAGCTATTTGCTATCGTCAGTGAAAGACAGGAATAAAGAAACTAGATCTGAATACAAACTCTGAGCGTTTATGAAACAATTTCTATTCAGCTTGCAAGCGTGAATTTTTTAGACACGTAATGTCTTCAAACTCAGCATAGCAAACTAGATAGCTACATGGGTCTGATCTCAGTTCAGCATCACCACATAGTAGAAGCCTCTGCAATCTATATCATTGCAAGAAAGACCTCAAAGGTACATTTATGATAAACAAAAATGCAAGTTAAAAAAACTTGCTAACGCTTGTATTTATGTCCACAGATGGCGTCCTACCAAGACTGCCAATCAAGCGTATGTTTTGTTTACATAAACGTCAGAGTAGTTAGTATTCACTATCTCTAACTATATATATATATATAAAATACAGTAAAATTCACATAAATTATAGTCATTTTATTAGAAATACTTTTGACTATACATCTTCTAGTCATTATCAACTATGTAACACTGAATAATCAAAATGAGACATACTTTCCCAATAACCCATAGTTCAATTTAGTTTAGTTCTCCCAAAATTCTGTTATTTTAACATTTGATGATTCATTAACATTTGACAATTTTTTGAAATCAACATAGCCTCCTTTATTTTACATTTATTGTGGCAACGTTCAATTTGCATAATTTTTACATTTTATAATCAAATTTAAGTCCATATTGATAAGATTTATTATGATCAAATATAACAGATGATGAAGATTTATTTACATCCTTTCCTGATTGTTTCTCTTTTTGAATTTTATTATATAAAAGCATATGCTCTTTTATTCTCTTCTCCAATATACATTTAAATTTACTGATAAATTGTAAGCCACATTTACATATCAATTTATATATAATACAATTTTGATTAAAATTTGAATTTTAAATTTTAGAATTATTAACTAATCTATTTGTATTATTTGTTAAGAAAAAAGCAATATGACATAAACCATTATAAATTTTCCTAATAAACTTGACCTGCTCATCCGATATAAATGGCATTGGAATCCATTTCATTTTGATGTTATTTTTATTTTTATTATATTGTTGATTTCTTTTAAATTTTTTAATAATACTAATAATAGCATTTTTATTATAACCAATTTTCAACAAATCATTAACAAATAAATTTATTTTTTTATTTTATCACTAAAATATTTGCATAATTTTTTTATTTCAAAATAAAAATCACTTTCATCCAGACAACTTATGACTTATAGGAACATGTGATTTATATGGAATAAATCCTCTAGTTTCAAATAGTTTAATTGACATTAAATAATCCAAATTGTATTCATTACATATCCAAAAATTTTATGGAATTGTATTTTTCCTGAGTTATAACCCACTATATATCCTTAATCTGATTTAATTCATTAAACAAACTGATTATTATAACATGTTTACCACAAATAAAAACATCATCTACATACCTATGATATGTAGTTGATTAAAATATTAAATTAAAATAAAAGAGCATATGCTTTTATATAATAGAATTCAAAAAGAGAAACAATCAGGAAAGAATGTAAATAAACCTTCATCATCTGTTATATTTGATCATAATAAATCTTGTCAATATGGATTTAAATTTGATTATAAAAATAAAAAAAATATGCAAATTGAACATTGCCACAATAAATGTAAAATAAAAGAGCTATGTTGATTTCAATAAATCGTCAAATGTTAATGAATTGGCACTCATCAAATGTTAAAATAACAGAATTGTGGGAGAACTAAATTAAATTGAACTATGGGTATTGTGAAAGGATGTCTCATTTTGATTATTTAATGTTATGTAGTTGATAATGACTACAAGATGTATAGTCGAAAGTACTTCTAATAAAATAACTATAATTTATGTGATTTTATTGTATTTTAATATATATATTGATTTGAATATTGCATATATTTTGGAAAGAATACAGACATCAAAATTAATTTATTACATATATATATATATGGGAGGAAGTATTGTGTTGTGTGGGTATATATAAATATTTAATATTAACTTTTCCTTTTTTGCATTGCCTTAATTAATTAATCCGTTTTTTATATAAATTCTTTATTTTTAGTACAAAGCATTGTACTAAAAATAAAGAAATGTTATAAAAAATGGATTATATATAAATATACTGCATAAAATTTCTATCATAAAATCTTTATGCTTAAAATACCATAATAATTTTAATTGATCAATTTGTAATAATCATAAAGCAGAAGTAATAGTATTAGTAATGATTTTTTTTGTTAAATATTCTTATTAAACAAAGTAAACAAGGTGAGTATAAACATATTTCAAATGTTACCAAAATCACACTTTTCTTTATGTTTGCCGTAATATCATATAAATACAATTTATCCAAACTTCAAACACTTTTTAGCAAAACTTTATTTGTACATACACATATGTTTTGACTGGCCTGCAGTCTTCTTCAGAACTATGATATAATCAACAAAATAAAAAACATAACTATATAATAACACCATAAAAAATGTAAACAATAAAAAACTAAAAACAACATAAAATATATATATTAAAAAACTGAAATAAATAATCAAACCCAAATAAAACAATTAATATAAAATAAAATGTACTACATAAATAAAAAATAAATATAAATTATGCATGTGTATTCTTAACTTTATACATATATACATTCAAGGACAACTATTAATCTAAATATTATCTATTTTATTATTATTAACAATTTACTAATTATCTGTATTCTTCATAAACTTAAACTTTATGATTAGTAACTAAAATTCTTTTAATTTTAAATCATAATATTTATTATTTTCTTACTCTTCTTCTTTTAAAATTAATATTTTATATTTATTATTATTGCTGAATATTTAAAACCTATAAACTTTATAATCTTTACACTTACCCAGGTTATTTTGATCTTCTAAATAGAAAAATGAAAAATCATTTTTTTCAAAAAAATATCTTATACCCTAGCTCCCTCTATTACATATTATTTAAACTAAATATATAGCCCCTACAACTCTTTATTTATATATATACTTTTTTTATTATTATTATATAATACTCATAATTTTATATTATACTTCTTTATATGTTTTTATATATATATTCCTTACAACATTATTTACATATATATATTTTTATTTTATATACTTTAACTTTTATTATTATTTTTATATATTTCTTATAAATTTTTATTATACTGTTTTATATGTAAATATTATGCTAAGTTTATTAATTTATTTATTTATTATTATTTAATATCTATAAATATACTTAAATTTATACTCCTATTTAACCTAACCATTTTTTATCACCCCCAACTTATTTATAAACAATTATCTCTTTACATATTTACCTCTTTATATCTTATTTAATAACTATAACTATACCAATCTCATCCTAATCCCAGAATCTCTATTAAATTCTGGTTTTATCTTTCTTATTAATATAGTTTCTTTTATTTTCCTTTCTTTAATACTTTTCATATATAACTTCATTTTTATTGAACTTTGTGTAAATTTGTGTCCTGTTTCTTTTGTATGTATATATATTGGTGATTTATTATCTGCCATATGTTGTTTTAATCTTGTTTTTATAGAATTTTTTGTTTCTCCCACATATTTGTTATCAACCCACTATCTAGACATTGTTTGCATTTTATCACATATACTCCATTAATTATTTCTTTATTATCTTTATTATATCCTATGTATTTGTTATCTATCAAATTTAATAGGTTTTCTCTTTTTTTATTAACTACTTTTGTATAACTACTTTGATAACTACTTTTATATAAAAGAATAATTAATACAAAAGTAGTTAATAAAAAAGAGAAAACCTATTAAATTTGATAGATAACAAATACATAGGATATAATAAAGATAATAAAGAAATAATTAATGGAGTATATGTGATAAAATGCAAACAATGTCTAGATAGTGGGTTGATAACAAATATGTAGGAGAAACAAAAAATTCTATAAAAACAAGATTAAAACAACATATGGCAAATAATAAATCACCAATATATATACATACAAAAGAAATAGGACACAAATTTACACAAAGTTCAATAAAAATGAAGTTGTATATGAAAAGTATTAAAGAAAGGAAAATAAAAGAAGCTTAATTAATAAGAAAGATAAAACCAGAATTTAATAGAGATTCTGGGATTAGGATGAGATTGGTATAGTTATAGTTATTAAATAAGATATATAGAGGTAATTATGTAAAGAGATAATGGTTTATAAATAAGTTGGGGATGATAAAAAATTGTTAGGTTAAATAGGAGTATAAATTTAAGTATATTTATAGATATTAAATAATAAATAAATAAATTAATAAACTTAGCATAATATTTACATATAAAACAGTATAATAAAAATTTATAAGAATTATATAAAAATAATAATAAAAGTTAAAATATATAAAATAAAAATATATGTATGTAAATAATGTTGTAGGAAATGTATATATAAAAACATATAAAGAAGTATAATATAAAATTATGAGTATTATATAATAATAATAAAAGTAAAAGTGTAAAACTATATATATATATAAATAAAGAGTTGTAGGAGATATATATTTAGTTTAAATAATATGTAATAGAGGAAGCTAGGATATAAGATATTTTTTTGAAAAAAACGATTTTTCATTTTTCTATTTAGAAGATCAAAATAACCTGGGTAAGTGTAAAGATTATAAAGTTTATAGGTTTTAAATATTCAGTAATAATAATAAATATAAAATATTAATTTTAAAAGAAGAATGAGTAAGAAAATAATAAATATTATGATTTAAAATTAAAAGAATTTTAGTTACTAATCATAAAGTTTAAGTTTAGGAAGAATACAGATAATTAGTAAATTGTTAATAATAATAAAATAGATAATATTTAGATTAATAGTTGTCCTTGAATGTATATATGTATAAAGTTAAGAATACCCATGTATAATTTATATTTATTTTTATTTTTTATTTATGTAGTACATTTTATTTTATATTAATTGTTTTATTTGGGTTTGATTATTTATTTCAGTTTTTTAATATATATATTTTATGCTGTTTTTAGTTTTTTGTTTACATTTTTTATGGTGTTATTATATAGTTATGTTTTTTTATTTTGTTCATTATATCATAGCTCTGAAGAAGACTGCAGGTCAGTCGAAACGTAGGTGTATGTACAAATAAAGTTTTGCTAAAAAGTGTTTGAAGTTTGGATAAATTGTATTCATATTTCAAATGCATGTAAATATTCAAAATACATCTACATGAGAATATAAAATATATATTAACATGCATAGAGATCATCAAAGCTCTGAAAAAAGAATCTTTGTATTCTTTTCAGAGAATATAGGCCTATTTCAAAATGAATGCCACTCTGTGAACACTTTTTAAAATCTTAAAGTATATATATACCTAATTGTGATAAACATTGTTTTTAATCTTGGAAATGTTATGAGCATATACTTTCATATTCCATTGCATTTCCACAATTTTATTTAATAATAAATACTGTGAAGTAAGAAAAAAAATAATTCCTCACCTTATTATTTAGAAAACATGCCAAGCATTAATAAAAGCTAAATTTAAATTATATAGGCTACTTTTTCTGTATGAATATCCGGAACATTTATGTGAATATTTTAATAAATAAATACTTTTTTGTAATTTTTGAACCAAGATAGATGTATTATAAATATATAATAAGACCAACAATATAAAAATTCTTTAAATTGAATATTTCAGAGCAAAAAACTTTGACAATCCCATAGAGGAAGAGTGCATTACTCACCTAGCTTGCAATTGCTAACTGGGAGAACTTGAGTATTTTTTGGTCCATTCTTTAGTTAATGATAACTCAGAATTCATTTATTGACTACTGTTGTATTGGTTATGAACCAAAATGTTTAAACTTTTCGAAACCTGAAAAGTTTTTCAAGAATTTCCCAACCCAGATTGAACTTAAGTAAAGATGCAGATGAGTTACCATTGCAGCATGATAACCATAACACATAAGTATAATGAATAAATAAATATGTGTTACAACTTATGTTTAGAATTAAATATATGTCCTGTAAAGAATACAAAGCTTCTAAGCTTTGATAGCATATTAAAAATCTAACATGTTTGTTAATCTATTTGAATATATACTTATACACAGGCCATTTTATTATTAAGGTTAATCCATTAGATATACCTTCAAAAGAAGAATTTCATATATAGATTGTAATGGTACAGATTCCCTAAGGAAGAAACAAGGTGGCTGCATCTCACTATAATCAGATTTGAGGTCTTCATATAGGATGCTATGGATAAAATCATTTAACTTTAATATAAAATTGAATTCATTTCAAACAGGATAATTTAAAATCAAATATTTAATATAGACACAATTTTGACTAAATCGTCCAATCTTTACCTTTATCAAGTGTTCCATTATGCTCAGAATTCAAACTCAGGGTAAGTTTTGCAATTACCTCTCTTCAGGGCTTTCCATCAATTCTAAAGCAATAACAATACTCAATATAATCCCAATATATTTTTAAAATTTCTTTCAACCAAGTCATTAGGATATAAATAAATACAATATACATGTAAGGATATACGTATTTAACCTTATTTTGTTTCATAAAATGAATAAATAAATCAAACAAATGAGAAACTTCTCTAAATTTAAAACAAACTTTAACAATATTTATTAATAATATTAAATCATGCTATCACACTTCCAATGTAAAGCTGTAACAACAAATTTATTTATATAATGATTTCAAAGAAAGAATCATAACTGGCTATGAATATGAGAAGTACATCTTGAAAGCGCTCAGCCATTTAATTTAGTTTTCTATTTATTGTTACAGCTTTATGTTGGAAGTGTGATAGCACGATTTAATATTATCTTATTGTAGACAAACGTAAAGTATAAATCTACAGGTTATTCCTTAATATTTATTAATGAATAATAATTCAAATTTATTTAATATAACAAAAAAAATTATAGTGTTTTACTTACATCTCTACTATTTTATAATATTAAATAATTAATACCTTCCCATATTGCCATAGTAGATATGTATCTCATAACATGAACAAATTCTAATAATTTATAATGTAATAAACACATTTTTATAATTCACAAAAAAAAAAAATTATGAAAATGCTAAACTAGCAAATCTTAATTTAATTCATATACAAATAAATGATATTATAGTCTGCAATCTGTATGAGAGAATTCCAACTTCATGAGACCATTTCTATGTATAGTCATCATTAAGAAATGTAAAATCTTTCATACAAGATATTAGTTATTTACACAACTAATAACAAACTAATATTATTATATTAAGTTAGTAACAACAAAATTCTGTTATGTCATGAATAAATGATAAACTCTTATCTTCATATTAAGTTTACTTTTATACCTCAGTTCATACCTCAGTCAAATCGCTTTCATTGAAAACCTAAATTTTATTAAATATAAAATAGAAAATATTTGGCTTCATAACCTTCTATTCCTTTTCATTTAGTCTTTCTTAAATGAATTATTCCAATGGCAAATGGATTTTAATAACAAATGAAATAAAATTAAATATTTTAACCCTTTCAACGATTATTATTTAATTGGCCGAATGAGTTAAAAATCAAAACTTGTAATTGGCCAACTCACAACTTTAACAAAATCTATTGTTAAAATAGATCACTTTTAATAATATAAATACATTAGTTTCGTTTGTAAAAAGTATATTACTGAATTGTCAGATTATGAAAGCAAACGAAAGTCTTTTCAAAAATAAAATTTGATTTATAATTTAAAAAATATTCAATTGCGGTGAAATAAAAGTAACCGCTATTCAACCAACCAAAAAAGATTGCTGACGCAATCTTTTTTTTTTCACTTTAACGTTACGATCACTATGTAGCAATAAATAAATAATTCTTGGTAATATCTTAACTATTTTTTTAAAATAATTTGATTTTTAGTATTATTTTATCAATAATAATTTGTAATTCAATTCAAATATTGTTTAAAATGTTGTAAACATTCGTTTATCATTTTCGTAATAAAAATCAAAATGAACGTAACTTTTTACTTTTTGGCAGCCATTTTCCTTTCTGACAGAAGTGGGACAGCCAATAAGATTCAAGAAAAGTTGGTGAGGAGGCGGTGCTTTGGTTTTGTTTGACATATATGGTCATTTTTATTGATTTTTTACTTGTAAAATAACTCTGAAGAGGGCACCATCTTACAGAACTTTTGATTTTCTTTCGAATGACATATAATACGTATACGTGCGATAAAAAGTAGCCGATTTAGAGTGACGTCAAATCTTCTCATTTTTAGACGAGTCATGCATTTTAAGCGTTAAGTGATGATTCATGAAGACGATGTGATATAATAAAAGTTTATATTAGTGTCCTATTCATTTTCATATTTGCAAAATAATGTTTGTTAATAAAATTATTTGTTTCTTGGTCATTAATCATTGCAGAGGCAATCAAGATATCCAGTTATTCCAAAACATTATTCTTGCATGACGTTGACATCTTCCAGAAATGATTTCACTACCAATTGAAGTTTCAGTTAAATTATATAGATGAAATTTATATAACTTTAGACATTTCTCTTTAAATAAGTAATTACATTTATCTTCAATTAAAACAGTAGCATTATATCCTATGACAAGTGGTGTTTACTCACTATGCATTTTTCTATAGGTATGATCTTAAATTAATTTTGGTTAAAGTATATAGAGTTTTTTGAAGAAATTTATCTGTTTCAGAATTCCAAATTAAAATGATTTTATAAGCTTTTCTAATTAACAAAACATATATAATTTCATTTGGAAATATGAATAATATTAATTAAGAGTAATTTATTTACTCTTCTATTTGAGTGATATTAGAATTTATTTTCTAATAAAACTTTTATCAATAAGCAAATCGTTCAAATTATTAATCTATCTTTTAAAGGTATTTTATATTTGAACACAGTTAAATTATTGTATGTAGTGGCTAGTACATTGACAAAAGATAAAATTTCTTAATAAATTACCTAATTCAGTATTTATAGTAGAATCGTCTTCCGGTAGCATGTATTGCATATATCATTTGATTTTCACGATTTTTAATTCTATAATTATTAATTATATTAATAACCAATAATTGAATTGAATTTCATTTCCTTTATATTAGTTACTAGGCTGCAACTTGACTTTAAGGTTATCTCTATGTCAACATCTTGGTTTATGAATTTATTAGTTTAAACAATAGTTTTATATGAATAAATGAAAAATAATTATTTTTGTTTTAATTTCATTAAAACAACTATATAGAACAGTAATGTATATACTAATCATATATACTTATGTGATACTTTTACTACTCTCACAATATATATATATATATATAGGAAGAGAGAAAAGGGAAAAGATAAAGAAAGTGAATGGTGAAAACTTATTTGCACACATTTTATTCACTGATTACTTTTATATAATTACAAAACAGTACTTCGAGTTCTTCCTTTAAATTTTGAAATTTCAGTAATCATATTTGGAGAAAGAAGATATATTTTCATCTATTTAATGCAATGAAAGCTTTGAACGAAATTATCATTATTATTTAAGATAATTTGAATTTTCAAGGTTTCTTCATATTCGATTGTTATTTTGATTTAAAAGAAAAAAGTGAAAAATCGCTGACTTGAGTCTGAGTTATATTATTTTAATTAAAAAAAGTTAAAAGAAATTACTAAACGTAATATAATTTGCTTGTTTTTTATGAATTTAAAAATAAATGCAAAATCGTGATAAAGACTGGCCTAAAAATTTTCAACACTTATTAGCTATAATGAAGATTATGTTTAAAAATCACTTAGATGTTTTTAATCCAAAATTAATATTAATAATTTTTTGCAAGATCAATGAGTAGTATTATTATACTGACATTTTAAATGATAGTATTACATTTTTTATTATTTATTTATAATTACTTTTTAATGAAAGTATTAGAATTGGCTTAAATATAAAATTTTAAATATATAAATAATCTGATTATTAATAAGTATTTATTATATACATCAAAAAGTAAAAATAAAAACTAATATCTACGATTTGTTTTATAACTGAAACACACAGGCTTATTATATACCTGTAGTAAAAACATTTCACTAATGCATCCATAGAGAGAATGAGTCGAACTTCTTTGCTGATGGATGATTGCAATCTGACAAAACTAATATGAAAAATGCACTGATTTTAATACCCAGTATTTGGTGACTCAAATATAAATTAATCTTTATTTTGAAAAATGTACTATTTCTTGTAGATAGTTTTACTCAACATGTGGTTGTGATACAATTTATATACCAGTTTCACTGACATTGTGGAGAAGTATTAAAATACTCTATTGCATAGATGTTTGTAAAATAAACGTTACAATAATAAAATTGAATTCAAACTCAAGTGGATAAAGAAAGTGACAAATGCGAAAGTATTAAATTTATAGTTTTGAGATATTTAATTCTATTATATGTTCAAAATAAAAGTGGAATGAAACATTGCAATCCATCTCATATAACACGTATTTTGTATCGCCACACATACCGTGAGTTTATACATCAAATGTAGATAATAATCAATACACTATATATACCTTCAAAAAAGCCGAAAACATTTATCTTTAACATTTGTTGGCATACGGATTCATATTATAAATATTTATTTTTAATATTTGCTATCATATAGAGATGATTTGTATTTTATTATTATTATTATATTGTTTTGTTCTTTACATGAAATAAACAATTTTGTTATTTTTATTAAATTATATGGTATTATTAATCATTATTTTGATACCATTTAAGTTCCGATCAAGATATCACACTGCTGATTCGTTTAAGGTTACTTAAATATTTTTATTATATTTGTTACTTGAATCCAAATAAGTTAAACATAAAATGCATACATAAAAATTCCAGATACATATTTATTTTGATAGTAGTAAATTTTTATTAAAGAAAAGCCCTGAAATAATTATTATGATAAGTCTTATCAAGAATGTTTATTACTTGTATATACAGAGGTTATTCAAAGGGTACATTAATATATCAGTTATTAATTTTTACATCTATTTTGTATATGGCTATGAAAAAAAACAGTCTAAATCTTGTTGCATTGCCTCATGGTTTTAAATGTCCAGTGATGACTATGTGGTCTGCAGAACTGTCTTTGTTTGATTTGTCACATGCTTTTAATGTCTGCTTCAAAGTTCATCTGTACTGAGTTTATATATGTCCATGTTCTGGTAGAGTGTTTTTAGTACTGGTGAATATTCATTGTTGTTTTTGCTTCGTGTTCCTTGTACTGTTGAATAGCACTTTGCCAGTTTTACATGTTTAAGTTCATTAAGGTTTTAGTCTTTTAAAGAACTAAATCCCACACTGTATTCTTGCTGCTTTAGTTTCTCCCATATGTCTCTCAAGATAAGTCTTAAAGAATATTTATTAATAGAAACTGCGAGATTATGTAGTTAATGAATAGAGAAAGCAGAATGTATATAAGTTTGAAATCATTTAGTAATAAACCAGTGATTGTTGAAATATAAAAATTATATTTTAAAAGTTTAGTATTCAATATTTAAATCCCTGAGAAATTATATATTTACATTGATTATTTATTTTATTTGAAAATCTGAAGTGAGGGCGTTGTGTGGGTTAGAATCTTATAAAGGCTCAACTATATGCGAATGCATTTTCAGTACACACAAACGTAACTGGAAATGCATTTTGAGTTTCTCTCGCTCCGACTTTCGTTTTATCACCGTTATCCTCTTACTTATGAGGCTCTTCCAAACAGAGTCAGAATATGAGGTTACAATTTGACTTGCTCAATGTGTTGGCTATCGATCAGCAAAAAGATTTAGATCGATCATCTAAGGTTTAAGCACTGTGGTCTGATTCTTTACATTTTCACTTAGATTGATATATATACACAATAAAAATAATAATAATATCGGTAACAAACTATTATAAACAATCCTTAAATTCGCAGAAATTAACCGAAAGTACTTCTGCGAATTTAAGGATTGTTTATAATAGTTTGTTACCGTTATTATTATTATTTTTATTGTAATTACAATTTTGTTTTAATTAACGGACATTTTATTTTTATATTATATATATATAATAATATTGAGTATATCTGACTTCGTCGTGATTTAGGTTCAAATTCAGCCAGATCAAGCAAACATAGATTTATTTTATATAAAAAATTCATGGTCATTCAATTATTAGTTGTTAGATGTGTATCTAATAATATTGGCTACAAGCTAAATTGAGGAAAGAAAGCTGCTACATCCTTACCAGCCTTCAGTTGGTTAGCTTAATGAACAATGTCTTTTTTTTTTCACTATTTAGCTTTGTATGTATGTTGGGAAAGCATTGTCCTTAAATGAGCCAATTAAAGCTGATATATATTTTTGGGGATTAATTGTGATATAAACAAAGAAATGAATGGCATTTTGTTATGTAATAACAAAAGAAGATATGTTTAGCTATGTAATTATTAATTATTAGTGACATTGCTAAATTAAACTATTTGATATAGTAATCAATAGCTTTTGTGTCGTGAGATCAAGACATCTCCAGCAAATAATTTGTTTTAGGATTGTCTTTAATAATTGATACTTACCTAAAAATATTATGACTAAATATATCTCTTTAATTTGATGGAAATGTGCCCATTTATTTCTTTGTTTACATTATAAATATATATGTAACCATATATTTAGCCCTGAAGAATAAAAATATATTCTATAATGTGTTTTTAAAAAAATTTAAGTTATAATAAATATATTTCTATACTATTATTAAACTATAAATTCTTAAGCTAAATGTTTTGATATTATTTATTAAAATAATTTACTTGGCTTAATTTAACTCTTAGTTACTTAGGAAATTAAAACAGGCAAAACTCTATACGTATTGCCACTCAGTGCAAGCTGAAGTAATCAATGGATGTCAGAAGGCTTGTGCATAAAATCCCCATCTAGTGCCTACTCATCCAATATCCCCAGACTAATTTCTGGCTTGTGACCTTCTGGCATCCATTGATTACTCTGGCTTGCACTGAGTGGCAATATGAATAGAGTTTTGCCTGTTTTAATAACAGTTAAGAGCAAGCATAAGAAATAGTGATCATGTGATGTTTATTTACTTAGGAAATTGTTTAATATTTTGCTTTAAAAATCTAAAGTTAATAATTTGAATCTAAAGAAGAGTTAATTTAAAGCTTGCCATGTTTTAAGTAGATGCAATAGATCAAGTTGTTTTATTTTGTATAAAATATGGTTATTTAATTTGTTTAGGATATTTGTTTATGTTTTTAAAATAAATAGTTTTTAAATAATAATGTATAATTTATGTAAGAGTGTTTAAAGTTACAATTTAAAGATATTAAATTTAATCTAACTAATTGAAATAAGTTTCAATTTAAATAAGTTTCAATTTGAATAAATATTAGTAACTAATTTAGCTTCATTTGTTTTAAAATTTTGGTTATATTTAATATACAAGTGAATGTATGGATATGTGTGCATGCCTTTGAACGCATGGAAAATTTTAAAAAAGATTTATTAAAATAATATTTTTTTAAAAAGGATGCATCTAATAGTTACAATATTAAAAGATTTTAAATACAGTGAAAAGAAAGTGTTCTTGTGGTTTAATTTAAAAAATAATTAAACAATTTTTATCGGGGTCAAATAAATAATTTGTTTAATAATTAGATAGAGTTAATAAAATTAATTATGTGATAATTGTCATTCCAGATATGATGTGCTGAGACTGTCTTTATTGAATTAAAAGTTCAATGTCAGATCAATTAAAAAGTTAAAAATTACACTAGTAATTTAAATATTCCACATCCCTATTTAAATTGGGTTGTTTTGAACAATATCACATTACAAAAAATGCAGTAGAAATCTTAATGTACATGTGTGTATAAAATAAACACACACACACACACACTACTACCAGGGGCACACTTCACTTTATTTTAAATTGATTGGTTTTGTTTAACTATTATTTTCACAATTTTTTTTTAATCAATTTTAAAATGTTAGATTTTATTTTATCGTTTCAAATATCTGAATAGAAAGTTTTAAAAGTTTTCCAATGGTACTACTTCTAAATCATATATTCATCTGATCTATCAGACAGCAAATCCTGAAAAGATGCCAAAAATACCATTAATTTTTAAAAGGTAGCGTATGTTTATTTTACTATTATACTAAATATTAGTTATATTTGATCTTTGACTGTAATAATTGCCTTCAACAATTTGAATAATCTTTTAATTTGTTATTAAATTACTAATAAAATATTTCTTACGTCTCCGTAGAACTCTAATCTAAAATAAAAAATATTAGGGTATGAGCACAGACTTTCACGCGACCCACCACTCTCCACTCCATCTAATAACACTGATACACTTAAACATATATATGTTGAAAAGATAAATAATCACCAATATACGTATTTCATGCTAAACCAGCAATCATCAGTTGGTCCAGATTATCATCTCTACACATATATACTATAAGTGCTCAGATATATATTAAGATAGACAATCCTCATACTTTAATGGACAGGCTTCAATCTACTCCACACTCCAACTCTTCAACCGTCCATCCAATTGAAAATCTGATGATGGAATGCTCAAAGGCCACCCTGAGGCTGAGATTCTTGTCACACCCATGTTGACCTCAGGTCAATATGAACCCCACATGTACAGGACATAATCCATTAAATACATATGCAAGGATGGGCAGACATCTCTATAATGTAATAACTGAAACATAGGCTTATTTATACCTGTGTCTATATATATATATATATATGAAATATTAGGGTATGAGCACAGACTTTCACGCGACCCACCACTCTCCACTCCATCTAATAACACTGATACACTTAAACATATATATGTTGAAAAGATAAATAATCACCAATATAAGTATTTCATGCTAAACCAGCAATCATCAGTTGGTCCAGATTATCATCTCTACACATATATATTATAAGTGCTCAGATATATATTAAGATAGACAATCCTCATATTTTAATGGACAGGCTTCAATCTGCTCCACACTCCAACTCTTCAACCGTCCATCCAATTGAAAATCTGATGATGGAATAATTAATAAATCATTTACGGAGATAATCACTCTTAGTTTATTTTGGAGATATGTGAAAAAGTGATTATATTTTTGTCAAACTAAAAGTATGATAATGATGAACTATCATAAAAGTATTTAGTATATTAAAAATAGAAGAAATTATAATGATTTTAACTTGTATTATAACATTTTAAAGAAAGAAAAAGTTATAAAAAATAAAAAAAACCTTAAAAGACTTTATTCAACTATGACAGATAAGCTAATGTTGAATTAATTTAATTATCCATACCAAGTTCATTTGTCTATTCATTTATAATATTTTTCTAAATTGCTTCATTACTTTTCTGAAATATATTACATGACATTAAAAAAAGAAGAAAATAAATTTAGATTGTCATCACACTTAATATTATAAAACATATAAACTTATAATATGGAACTTATAAAGAACTGTTATTAATTAATATCCTCTTTCTGCTCATTTCTCCAATTTGCATTACATTTAGGAATGTTGTTATAATGGAACCATATATTATTTAAAGTATCTACTATCAGCTCATGTCATCTTTAAATATGTTAAATTTTTATTGCAAACATTTTCTCAAAGAATTTCTGTCATAAATCTTTGTATATGTATCCTCTGCCTGCCTAAGTGAAAGACTATGTTGCTGTATTTTTAAAAGAAGAAAAAAATAGGACTTGTCAAGCGTTGGTGGCCGATGATTAGCACAGCTGCCTTACAAGGAGTTGTTCTGGGGTTCGCTTCCTGTCCGACACTTTGACACATTAAAAAAAAAAAAAATAGGACTTGAGAAATAATTTTCATTATAAGATGGGAAGAACTTTATTGGAATCCAAAAATGGTAAAACAAATAGCATATATTTATCTTTTACATATATTTTAAATTACTATATTATTAGGATTAATATTGTTTAACTTATCATAAATATGTTTATGATGGTATGTACTCAAAAAACTGAGTTGAATAAGAAAGATACGTAAAAGATTTATTTTATAAACTCTTTTGTTATTATTTGGAGTTCTCATATTTGTTGTCTCAAACTTAATAAATGAATATACACAGAGTATAACAACCTGTTTTATATATCTGATATTAAAAGTTAGTAAATGAGAGTTATGAATGATGGTGTGTGTATACGAGCATTTAGATAGTGCATAAAATTGAAGGTTCTTTTCATTATGTGATGATGATTTGTCATTATACACATGGTGTTAGACTGAATGGTTGTGTCGTATGCCTTTATATGTGCATGCAAGATATTATTTATTACTATTATCAAATTTATGCCTTGGGTATTTAATAATTTGTATGCAACATAGAAATATATAGCAGTTTAGATAATTTTATGTGGATATTATATTGTTTCTTATATACCTTTAGCCTCTTCATGAGTGAGAGCATGGCTTGCTTATTTATCAGCACTGCCTGCACTTAGTTTCTGAGTGCCTATTCATGATATTGTATTGTCCATTCTCCATGAGAGAGAGTGTGGCTTTCTCATTTTCAGCACTGCCAGGACAAATTATTGGGTGCTTATTCATATTTTCATTATCCACTTTGCCTGGAATTTAATATAATGCATATTTTAGTACATTATAATATCTGAAGACATGTTTATCTTTATATTCATACTTTTAGCTCTACTCCAATTTAGATTTAAAGTACATTATGAGTAATGAGTATAATTATTTCCTCACTCCATCATAAGTGTTAGTATTAATAATTATTTGTTATTATTTTGCAAAATATTTTTTCTATCTTTGTAAACTTATAAAAGTGTCTCCACACTGATTTTCAAACCTGTTTTAATTATGTAACTGATGGCCTGAATATAGGAATTATAGATGTATTATTTTACTATGTATATATAATAATTTAAAGAAAGATCATATTAGATAAAAGTGAGAACTTTTGGGTGATAATAATTGCTTGTATTGTAAATTTTTTAGGGATGATTTATGGAAAGGGCCATTTATGTGTAAAATTTAATAATATTTTTATTATTCTAATATACCAAATTTATTAAAAATAATGTTTATTATAAATATTTTTTGTATAAGTATTATCTTATAATGTAAATAAATATTTTTTTATTATTAATTAAATATGTTTCTGTTTCATTTCCATTATGACATTATTGCATTATCATATTGTTACTCAGAAAATCTACTTTAATAAAGTTTTCATTACTAATTATTTTATAAGAGTACACTTCAATGATCACATAGAGTTTATTCATTCATCTTGCTTATTATTTATTCTATCTGCATTATCAGAAGATAAATACTATGTTATTTGTTTTATTTCAAATGCACTTGTAATGTAGTTGGTAACATAAAATATACCCTTAGTGCCTATTGCATTATTCCATGCTATTGCTTATTGAAAGTTGCATAAGAAGATATGAAAATTATGTATTTTATAGTTGGTAGAAGTGAAATAGTTATACTTGAAGAACTTTAAAATATTTAGAAATGTTTCCATTTGCTTGCTATATATTATTTGAGTATTTGAATGCTCTATGATAATGTAGTTTCATTTCTGCTTCCGTAAAAATACTAATGTTAATGGTAAAACTAAGACAAGAATATAAATTGTTTGATGTTCTGCTTGAATAACAGTTATCACATGTTAAGAGTTTGAAGTATATTACCGTTAGCATTTTTTTTGTTCCAAGTGCATTTTGAATTTGAACCCTGAGATAAAGACATTTGAGAACCTAAGATGAGATTTTAAAAATTGTAAAAGAACCTATATTTTAAGCAAAATAAAAATAAAACCTAAGTTAATATTTAATTTTAAAAACCTTGTATATTAGTAATTATAATTAATTATTATGTTGTCTATAAGTGGATTCATACTCAGTGTGATTTATCATTTGTCATTTGGTCTTGTTATCCAGCACCTGTTTAGTAGGTTACAATATATACATATATTTAAAACATCCACTTCATCATATTGAAACAGTAAGTTCTGCTTTGCAGATCTTCGTTTCACCTTTTCTCACCTATTTCCTACCTCATACCTTAGTTTGAACCCCAATCTATCATAGTGTGTCTGTAATACGCTTATATACAGAAAATCCCACCTACTTTTAAACCACGAGTACAATGCTCGTATTATATATATAAGTCATTCCCAAATAAATAAAAGATTATAGATTATGTATATGTTCACATAATTTTGATTTATTAAAAAGTAAGTTATATAAGTCGTAATTACGCACACACTACGATATCCATTTTAAAACATATCAAAATTATAAATTTTTAAAGTTATTTTGTTTGAATCTATTTACAAATATATTACCGTCGTAATGTATTTTGATTTAAAATAAAACTCATTTAGTAAATATTCGTTTAGTAGATAGATTCAAATATTGCAATTTAAAAGTAAAATAACTTTCATTTAATTTAATAAAAGTTATCCCAAATATTTCTTTAAAATAAATGAGGGACAATAGTTTAATTAGTTAATATTATATAAGTTTATCTAAAAACAGCAGGTGTCCACTTAAGGTTTTCTTTAATTAATAAAAGTAATTTTTAATTAAATCTAGTTTGTAATTCGAATGTCGACAGGGAAATTAACAAAAGAAATTAATTAATGTTGAATTCCTTTAGACATTCGGATGATTTAATTACAGCTGATAAGTCCGATATATTTTTGTAATGCTCCAGGGCAGTTCTATTGTTAAAGTTTACTATAAAAAGAAGGGTTTTCTTTTGTCCTGGAATTTTTGTATTCTAATGCTTCTATTCTAAGAGAAATCATTCTGAGTTCTATTCTAATAATTTGCTAACCTTGACCTGACAGAGTAGAGGCGTTAAGATGGCTATGTCCCCTCGGAATAGCAAGACGCTGCTCCAGACTATCGGAAGCAATCGCATAGGGAACCCCGGAACTGCTGCTGCTGCAAAAATATGAACATTCCAGATTTTGCTGCTGAATTATAAAACCTGCCAAACATCTACCTGCAAATACGTCTCCAGAGGTAACCTAAATTAACCCAAGAGATCTTGTGATTCATAACTAACATGCTATAGCTATTCTAAATTGTTTTCTGAAATTTCACATAACTTTATTATGTACTTCTTTATAAGTGTTCAAATATAATCAACCATTTGGCTCTATCCTTGGGTTAATATTTTCTATTTATAAAGCTTTCTTTTATTTTATTATGATAATGTGTCAGAATCATCTTTGACCGAGTGAACTATTCCCTTTATTGAAAGTAAGACGCCGCTATAAAGGCATATTTTAAATTTATAATTTTCCAATTTTATCATCTTGCAAATCACTCGTTCGAGGGCGATTCTATTCTTTAATATATAATATAATCACATAGTTTAAAATCTACATGTTATTGATTTTAATCTAATATGAGAGTATGTGTGAGGTCAATGATTAAATGTGTCCCCGAATGCATGATTGCGTATATAAATCTATACTTAACTTTTCAAACCCGCAAGCATGCATTTTCCTATTTTAATTACCGTGTTCTACTTTAATTACAAAGTTCATCATTGACGTCGAGAATGTGTGGACCCTTTTAAATGAATTTCTGGGAATTTGATTGGGCATTTCTCTTAATCCAAGTAAAACCCATTCAGTATGTTTTATATACCCTAGTCTCGTATTGCTGGTAAGTGAATTGGTTGTTGAGGCTGCTTTGTTTTACTTTTCCAAGGATTCTTTACACGGCCAAAGTCCGTTCTCTTTGTGATTTCCAGGCAGAGTGTGTCCCCAAATGACACACCTGGGAATTAAATGCAATCGTCACCCAGTTGCTAAGTTTCGGCTGTTCATCAAAATACTTTCCTACGGGTTAGCGGCGAGACGCCCTCCGTAATCATTCCGGATATTCGATATTGTTTTATTTTATATTTATTTTACAAAGCATCTGTGACTTAAACGTGTCACACCCTCCAGCTTTAATAAATTCATTATCAGCAATACTGACCTCCCAATGCAACTCTATTAATATTATTATCAAATAAATGCTTTGATCACATTCCCACTTTGTTGCTTAGTAAGCTTTAGTTCGTGCTATTCTCGAAATCAATAAATATTTTAGAACACTTAATTTTCAAATATTTTCTTAAACTTGTATAATTGCTCAAAGTACCTCGCACATGTTCCTATCTCGTCAAGCACATTATCGTAATGCTATTAGCCCGAGGAATAGAATATATCACTTTGTTTTAAAACCTTTTTGTCATTTATTGAAATATAATGCCCACAATTATTTAATATGCATCCCTGTCTCATATAAGCAGACAGTGGCATTATATATATATATACATATTTTATTTAAATAAATTTTGTGAAATTATTTAAAACTAAATTTGATCTCTTATTTTATTTGAATCCTATCACTGTCTCGGTCTATATATATATATTTTCTGCAGTTCTTTTGTAAATCCATAGATGTTAATTAGCCACCCAAACTTCTTTTAGTATAGAGTCTTTTGTTTCTCCCTGACCACCAGGCACTGGTCAAAGGTCATACTAGTAGTGGCATCAGATACGTTGTCATGTAGATGGCGCTGTGAAATTTGGGCTTTAGATTCGAACTTAGTATATCTAGAAGGCAACCCCTCCTAGAATGTTCAGTTTTGTGTCTGGGGTTTGAATTCTGCAGTGTGTTAGCGAGATAGACGATTCTGACTGTTACAATATATTCTTGTAACATATGAATAAGTATATCTGAAAAAGACAAATGACCCCAAGAAGAGAAGAAAACCAATCATCCTCAGGCTATGGATAAATAGTATATGTTGAACAAAGAATCAAAAAAAAAAATTCACCTACTCTAGAAACTTTTCATATGAATAAGCTAACCTTTGTTAACATCGGTGAAAATTCAGAGTGAAATTATGTGGCATTTAATAATTATTAGATTAATGATCATTTATACAAAGATGAAAACTGATTTTCTCCTTTAATTATATATACATTAAGCTATGTTAATTTCATTTTTATATTTATTAAATTCTATGTAATTATTAAAAACAAGATTATTATGTCCTGTACATGAGGGATTAGATTGACTTATGGTCAACATGGGTAGGATGAGAAGGTTGGCACAAAGGTGGGCTTTGAGCATTTCCATAATCAGATTTTCAATGAAATGGATGACTGAAGAGTTGTAAGGTGGAGTGTTTTGAAGCCTGTCCATTAAAGTATGAAGATTGACTATCTTAATATAAGCTGAGCTTTGATTGTATATATGTGTGGAGATGATAATCTGAACCAACTGACGAGAGCCGGTTTAGCATAAAATACGTGTATTGGTGATTATTTATCTTTTCAACATGTGTGTGATCAAGTGTATCAGCAGTATGAGATAGCATGGATGGTTGAGAGTCATGTGAAAGTCTGAGTTCAAACCCCCTATATATTACATATAGTAGTGCGGATATAACCAAGCCTCTACTGTAGAAAAATATATATTAAAGAAAGATTGTATCTCCATCCTAATAGAATTAAATATCATATTCCAGATGGATGGTATATTAATAATAATTACTTTTAATTTTCACGAATGTTGACAAAGATAAGCTTATATATATTGTAACCCAATATTTACCATCGGAATTAAATAATATAGCCAAAAAACAGTAAAAATTTTATTGCCTTTCTTTTCTAGTTGAATAAAGTGAATCCACCACTATTATTCGTCAGATAGCAGATAATATGATCAATAATGAAATTTAAATGCCTCAGACGGTATTGAATATAAAATTTTTAGAAAGTATTTAATGGTATCTTCTGAACAGATTTTATTGATTAATGCATATATAAATACATGCGTCTGTGTTATTTTTTTTTTTGTTTAAAAAGCACAGTTGAATTTTATTATGTGCACCTACAAAACACACACATAAAACTGATTTTGTAGAAAAATATACAAAATAGGATACACTAAATCAAACATAATAAACATAAGATTTGAAACCGTTCTACGATAACTATTACGATAATTACAATTGAAATTTAATTTAGCTATTTAAAATATATATGTGTGTGCATGCATGAAATTTCTATATGTTTAAAACTTAATTTAAAATTCATAAATATAAAACTAGTAAATTAAGTTATCTTGTTTAGTATCACAGTTCTAACAAAAGGTATTTATTAGAATGAATTTATTAAAATAAAATATCTGAGAACTTTAAAGAGTCATTATAAATTATTTAATTGTTAAAAGTAAATGATTGTAGAAAAAAATTAATTTAATTCAAATTAAAATATAATATTAAAAATTTGGTATATATTTTTTTGTTTCCTTCATTTTATCCGATGTCTGAAATTTACCGCTCAGAATAAACCCAGACAATTTATGATCATCTGCTATTCTGTATCACCATAACAATGGACAATTGTTTTCCTGGAAAAACTTAAGACATAAAGAGTTTGGGGTATGGTGACAAGAGGCTATAAATATGACTTATTGATAAAAGTAATTCAGTCTTTGTAAAATTATAGTGCATTCAACATCCTGTCAAATTAAATTTTAAAATTGCCATTTTTATATGTCTTCACCAGAATGGCCAAGTAGACCAACTCACTCTTGGCATTTTGTCTATCTGAAAAAATGTGTCTTCTCCTCAAAATAAAATGGATAAACAACAACAAGGATTATCTTTTAATACTATTTTAAAGAAAATCTAATTTACTGTCTTCAATTGTTAATGGAAATATGGAAAATTGCTTATAGGATGCTCATTATAACATCAATCATTTGTCTCTTCTTTCATAATAATTTTTGAAACAATTTGTTTAGAAACTATATGGATTATTTAACTTTGTATTAGAAGTTAAAACTTTATACAAGATAAAGCTAAATCAACTTACAAATTTGCAACTTTGGAGAAAATGCTTAACTTTTAATGAACATCAACAAAGTTAATTCAACCTATGGATTATTATTTATTTGTTAGGTCTTATAAATTATTAATATGGCTTGAACTATATAGCAAATTAAATTAATTGCATTTAAACCAAAGGATTAGTACTCTACTGTCCTTAAAATACATGATAAACACCAACCATAAGGATATTCGTCTAAAAAGTTTAAATACTCTCATTGCATAAAACTGCAATTCAATGTCAGTCTTATAATAATGGATTTGTGATTATAAATGTCATAATATGAAAATATTATGATTAGCAGATATTCTAAAATGGATTAAATGTGCTAACTACATAATCAGGAATAGGATTACTAAATGTGTTTTATTAAATTTCTTAAAATCATTTTATGAAATATTACTAAGGATTTAAACTACAAAAGAAATTACCTTGTGCTTCTTATTTAATGTTTAATGCTTATATTAAAGTTCTGGAATACTCTGCAAAATGTAAATATTTTGATAGGATAATTTTTAATTGTTTGTGAAAATAGAATCACATTTTGAGGGATCATATAAATAAACTTTGATTACAAATATTGAATTATTTAATTTATAGTTATTATTAGCATTATAATAAATAATAAAGTTCTCAAGATAAGGCTGAAATATGAAGGTATACATAACAACTTTATATTATTATTATTATTGATATTGGGTATGAGTGTAATGTATATGATTTACATTTTATAATGGAGTCAGGTTGTATTTAGTTAAACTAACTTATAAACTTCAGTAAAATCATTCATGTTTAATAGACTTCATGTTTTATTAGTTCTTGAATTTAGCCTCAGATTAATAGAAAGCTAAACATCCTGTATAGATGATTAAATCACTAAAGAATATTTTCTGGGTAGTACCTATAAATTGTGTAATTTGAAATGATATACTATGCAATATAGCAGTCTTATAGTACCAAAAAACTAAATCGTATTTGTTAATAGAAATATACTCCTAGCTAATTATTTAAGCTTTAAATATAATATAAGAAGCATATCCAACCATTCTAATAAAAGATATGAATATCATAATAAATGAAGCTAGATATTTTGAATAGCTTTAGGAGTACTAAGTAAATAATTTTGCTTATTCTAAAAAAGTTAAAAAATTAACCAACTTTTATAGAATGAGGTTGATAATCAATTATTATTACAAAGAAAATGAAGTGCATTATAAAACATTCTTACCCTTCTGTGAGATTAAATTTTGACTTAATACTATTCAACGCTTTCTAATGGAGTGTCTTATCTTTGTAACACTTGAGAACTACACACATAATCATAACTCAAGATTAGCTTAATCACAGAGAACAAACAATAGTATTTATTAAAATTGTTATAAAAGTTGTTTTTAAATTATGTTTATTATTCGCTTGTAATTTTATTTTGTTTATATACTTGTTATTATAATAAAGTATAATTGTTATATTTAAATACATCTGTTTGTTATTACTGCAATCATCATCTTTACATATTGTTGAAATAAAAGGTCATACTTCGATATTACAAAATTACATATTCATTTGTTAAATTTATATACATCATTTATTATTACTATTGCTATTTGAAATACAAATCAGTAGGATAGGATGATATACAATAAAATTCCCTTTTACATTCATCATACATAGAATAATTTAAAAACTTTAAATCTCTATATTTTTTCAATTGAATGATCAAGATTGATTTAATTAATAACCCTGAGAATTAAGTAATTGAACATTATATTTAACTTAGAATTGAGAGAGAATTAATTTACTACTTTTATTTAAAAGCATACATTAATTTGTATCCAAGTAGTTCTTTGCACAACAAACTATTCAGAGTATTCTTATAGATGTATGATAGTAATCTTACAATATATATATATATTTACAATATTCTTATATATATATAGTGGTGGTATGCAGAGAGCGGCATGATCTAAAAAGAAAGATAAAAGAAGCTTTCTTTATATCTAGAGATGGCGATGCCATCAATAGAAAAGATTCTTGCTACAAAATATCCAAGAAATGGAATGCATACTTATTTCATTTGCATAAATTTGCATCACTCCAAGTCAATTTATTATATTTTGTAATACGGCTATGATTATGAGGGCTTGAACCATGAAAGCGCTTAGCCATTTAATGAATAGATATTAAAATAATATATATTTGCTTTATTTGTTTTTAGCTTTGTGTGCATGTGCGTGTTAGCGCATTTTATATATTTTGATATAAGAATATTATAAGATTACTATCATACATCTATAAGAATACTCTGAAGAGTTTACTGTTCTTCAATTTTAATGTACTATTAAATTCTGGAATAGTTATTATTATTTATTTTATATAGAAATTAAATATGCATTTATTTTAATGTACTTTTCATAAGTGTGCAACCAATATTAAAAGCACTCCACATAAAATGTACTCATCCAACCAATTGTCCTTTGCTCCTACCTGATTGTGACTTGAACTTTTGTAGCCTAAAGTTCCAATCGCAATCATGTAGGAGTGTTTACTATTCCTTGCGCACTTACAAAAGAAAATTGAAATGAGTATATGTTTTATCTCCACATTAAATAAATTTTAATACTATCCCAGAATTTAATAATACATAAAATTTAAGATAAATAAATTTCTCAGGATATTCTTGTATATATATATGATAATAATCTTAATATATTCCTAAACAAACATTTTTTTTTATATATATCTCTTGTGTAAAGAACTACTTTAACATAAATAAATATGTATTTAAATAAGGCTAGCAATTTAATTATTAAATATAATGTCTAAATAATTATTTATCTCAGAGTTATTACTTAAATCTTAATCAACAAACATCGCATGATCACCATTTCTTATGCTTGTTTATAACTGTTATTTAAAACAGGCAAAACTCTCCATACAGTATTGCCACTTGGGGCAAGCCATAGTAATCAATGGATGCCAGAAGGCCTGTGCATAAAATCCCCATCTAGTGCCTACTCATCCAATATCCCCAGACTAGTTTCTGGCTTGTGGCCTTCATCGGTGAGAAGCCTTGGAACTGAGAACACTGCACCTGAGAGCAATACTGTATGGAGAGTTTTGCCTATTTTAATAACAGTTAAAAATAAGCATAAGAAATGGCGATCATGCGATGTTTATCGGCTTAAAACCAATCCTGCATAATAGAAGAATAGTGGCTATGGTTATTAAAGAACCAAAGATACTAAAATATATAAGTACTGAACTGAGTTCAGACCTATATAGCTATATAAGCTAATGAGTGTGGATAGAAAATATTATTGTATTTTCAATTTAAGACTCATAGTTTTGTAGTTAAGTAAAGATAAAAGAAGACAGCTGGAGGATTGCATTAGATGCTAAGATCTAGGTGCAGTGCTCTCAGATCCAAGGCTCCTCACTGATGAAGGCCACAAGACAGAAACTAGTCTAGGGATATTGGATGAGTAGGCACTAGATGGTAATTTTATGCACAAGCCTTCTGGCATCCATTGATTACTCTGGCTTGCACTGAGTGGCAATACTGTAGGGAGAGTTTTTCCTGTTTTAATAACAGTTATAAGCAAGCATAAGAAATGGTGATCATGTGATGTTTATTGGCTCAAAACCAATCCTGCCTAATAGGGTAGTGGTGGCTATGATTATTAAAAAACCAAAGACACCAAAATGTATAGATACTGAATTGAGTTCAGACCTATATGACTATATAAGCTAATGAGATTAGATTGAAAATATTATTGTGTTTTCAATTTAAGACTCATAGTTTTGTAGTTAAGTATAGATAGAAGGTGGCAGCTGTAGGGTTGCATTAGATTCTAAGATCTAGGTGCAGTACTCTCAGATCCAAGGTTCCTCACTGATGAAGGCTACAAACCAGAAACTAGTCTGGGGATATTGGATGAGTAGACACTGGATGGTGATTTTATGCACAAGCCTTCTAGCATCCATTGATTATTCTGGCTTGCACTAAGTGTCAATGCTGTATGGAGAGTTTTGCCTGTTTTAAATCTTAATCATTTAAATAAAATAAAAAAAAGTATGGATGTAAAGTTTATCATTAATTCTAGGTACGATGAATATAAAAAGGGAATTTTATTGTACATCACCTTACCCTACTAATTTGTATTTCAGATAACAATAGTAACAATGCATGGTGTATATAATTTAAATAAATTAATATGTAATTTAGTAGATTAGAAATATGACATTTTATTTCATAAATATGCAACAGAGAGATGTATAACAATAGCTTTATTATATAATAATAAGAATATAAACAAAAATAATAAAAATTATAAGCAAACAATCAAAAATGTAATTTATTATTAAGATTCTATAGAAATAATCAATATTAGTATTTGATCTCTGAGAATAATTTAAGCTTGGGAAATGATTATGTGTAATTTTAAAGTGTTGCAAAGACATTAGCCCTCTATTGGAGAGGGTTGGATAATATTAAAATAAATCCTAATTTTAAATACTGGAGGAATAGAATGTTTTATAAAGTCCTTAATTGGTTTGGTAACAATATTCAATAAATTATCAACCTCACTTTATAAAAACTGGCTAGTTCTTTCACTCTTTTAGAATAAGTAAAATTATTTGCTTAGCACTCCTAAATGATATATAAAATCCATAGCTTTATTTATTATACATTAATATCCTTTACTGGAATAATTTTCTATGCTTCTATATTATTCAAAGTCTTAATAATTAGTTAGGAGTATACCTCTGCTAACAAATGCCATTTATTTCATTTATATCATCAAAATGCCTTATTGCATAGTATAACATTTTTAAAATTTAATACAAACATCATAGATGCTAGACACATAAAAATTCCTTAGTAATTTAATTATCTATTTAAAAATGATTAGCTTTCTATAGACCTAAGGCTGAAATTAAGGTCTAATAAAACATATAATAAATTAAATATAAATAGGTTTACATAAGTTTAACAGTTAGTTTAACTAAATACAATCTGACTCCAATATAAAAATGTAAATCACATATATTACACCAAACCCAATACATTAATAAAATATTTAAAAATACTTTTAAAACAGGCTTTAACCTGAAGAGGCTTTAACCTGAATCATATGTGCCTTGAAATTTATAATAATCAAACAATATCTTTAATAAGATAGCAACTTTTATAATGATAAGCATGGCATCTTATCTTTAACCTAACTTTCCACTTATATAGGCCAATCTAAAGCAATAGTTTATATATTTCCAGTATAAAGATCATAATATTAACTCATAAATTGCAAGATTTTGCAAATGTTAATTTGTAACATCTCTAATTCTAACTCCAGGCAAACATACTTTTACATACATACATATCTTTCTTTTTCCTTGCAATTACATCTCTACATTCCCTAAGTGGTGAATTCCCTATCAAGATAGTCTCATAGTTTACTTTCCCTACTTCATCCATAACATTCTCTTTCATGTTCTGGACTTCCTTATCTACTTCTTCCTTATCATTTCTATTCATTAATTTCTTGATCTGCTCACTCTTTATATCTAATACTTTTAATTTTACTTCTGCATCCTTTATCTTTTCTCTATCTTACTTATTCTTTGCCTAACTATCTCCATTGCACTACTTATTTTTTCATCCATATCTCTTGTCACTATTAAATATATACTCCATTCTATCGCTCTTATGTACATTTTCCTTCATTTCTCCTGACTTTTTCTTTAAATTATCTACACTTAGAAACCATTTGCTCTCCTCTTTTATCACATTTATACATGATCAATACCACCATAGACTTTTTATATCCTTCCTAGTCTTATTTAAGCATTTCAAATGTAAAACCTTATCACATATACACTCTACCAAAATACTTCTATTTTCCTTCTAACCATCAGACATACATTGTGGGATACAAATGCAATCCATATTTCATTATTTTTCAATTCTCCTACTTTATTAAATTTATGATTTTTCTACCACTCTTCAAACCACTTGATACAAAAGGAAAAAAATGTTTTTTTTTTTATTAAATGGCGATTGATAAACATGGACTCCCCTAAACTTACACCTCAAACGTTACTCTATTTCTCAAATAAATCATTCTCTTATTTAATAGTGAAAATTTTTTTGATAGCAAACCTTATAAAATCCAACTAATCTTATGTGTGAGTTAGTTTTAAAGTGTCCTTGCAGTAAACACACACAAGAAATATTTATTCCTTCTATATTTAAAATGTCGGTGTATCGAATCACTTTCCACATGTTAGCAATATTTTTCTCAATCTTTCCAAATCCAATTAAATCTATTTCTCTGCAATCCAACTCTCCCTTTCACTAAAAAACTATTCTCTAGCAACAGAAATTTTTATCTAGATATTATTAAAAATATACAAAACATTGACTTATCTTACAGAATAAATCAAAAATCATCTTTTCACATTACTGCCCTCTATTGTAATCTTGAGTAATCAATAATTAATAGACATTTTATTGCATTTAAAACTTCCTTCTTAAATCAATTAATGATTTTTGCAAAATTGAATGCAATGCAGTCAAACATCCAGTGCCCACTTTTAATTCTCTTTTACAATTCAAGTTAAAACCTGAAATTCATATCATTCTATGTCAACTTATTTGAATAATTATATAGATCTGCATTTCAAACTCAATTTATTTAATTTTAGTACCCTCAATTCTTCATTTAGACTACAGGCATCTTATTTCCCTGGCTAAAAATATTATTAATAACAGCAAACCACAAAATAGAATTAGAAATGAATATTGAATATTTAACTATATTTCTTCCAACTTTGATTCGAAAACCTCATTGATAAAGGCAAAATCCAGAAACTGATCTTAGGATGGGTTTTAAATCCAATGAAATGGCTAGTATTGATGGATTATTCCTGTTTACAGTAGATAGTACTAAAATGAGGAGCTATTTTCATTTTTATTCAAGTAAATACATCACATAAAAAGTACATTGTAATTGTCATGTGTCTGTTGTTTTTTTTTCACATAACTTTGAATGTTTTTATTTGTAGTCCTAGGAATTTGTGTAGCCCAGACTTCTAATCTCTATTATAAATTAATGTAAAATTACACATAAAATTAAGATTAGATAGTGAGTTTTTGTTAGATATAACTTACACTTAAACTAAATTTATCACTTCTAATCTTGAATGCCATGATCACCTAAGTAGCTAATTATTTTATTATTATTTCTTAAAGCAAATATGATTATAAACCTAAAAAGAAAAATGTGTAGATCTGAGACTTTAGCACTTAATAGAAGTACAGTATCTACAAATCACATGGAAAAGAAGGGTGAAATATTTGCAAGGATTAATAAAATTCATCTGACAAAAATACATGAATGGAAAAAAATAACAGGAATTCCTGATTTCATTTAGATATCTGAAGGATTATAATCTGTTTGTCATGTTTAATATTACGAAATATTGATTTATGTATGTGTGTGGGAGGGAATGTATTATCCATTGTAAAGTGATTTTTATGATTCCATTACCACTACTGGCAATGGATTCTGAATTAAGCAATAAAATAAGTGATCTCTATCAATCTTAACTTATTCACCAGTAAAAGATTAAAATCTTATTATTATAATTCAAAGATATTGATACTATGATGTGGGGAAAAGATTTTAGTTTTATTTTTTTAATAATATTAACTAGTAATAATAATGTATTTATTGTGATTTAAGATTTCTATGGTGAAGAAACTTGAGTGCTTAAAGGATGTTGAAATCTACAGTGATCATTACAACATTACCAGAAAAATCTACTTTTACAAGATCTTTAATACATCTAATACAACATTGTCATGATAAATATAAAAAAACTATTTCTCCTATTATATCATTCATATCAAAATCAACAAATTATGTGCTTCATAATGTAATTCCTGGTTAACAGATAAAATTAAGTGGCAAAATTACCTTAATAATGATACTTGACCAAACATATTAGTTAAATAGAAAAGAAGTAAGAAAAAAGGAGATATGTAGAAATAATGCATATTTTGGTTTTATATTGGAAAGATAGATGTCATAACGATAAAATTTAAATGTATCCTCATAAACATCATCTGATAGTATGATGTTTAGCTTTGCTATTTATTAGATTTTTGTCTAAAGTTCACAAGATCTTGAATCAATAACTATTTAATCATAGAATTATACTTGCTTAGAGTGTTTCTGGTATAAATAACTTAATATTAAAAGAAAATATGTTTTTGTGTTTGAAAGGGTTTTTTTATAAATGTGTTTTATCAGTTCTTACTTATGGATCTGAGACTTGCTCCATTTAATAGAAGAACAATACAGAAACATTAGAATGCTCAATGAAATATGAAGAGATTATGTTATAAGTAAGAAGAAGAGATCAAAAATGAAATACATGGACAAGAAAACAAATGGCTATTATTGATATCATTGAAAGAGTTAAGAGATTGAAGTGGAGTTGAACTTGGCATATTGGAAGAAATATGATAATAGATGGATAGTTGAAATCTTAAACTGGATTCCAATAGATTATAGAAGACTTAGAAAGAGACCATATGTAAAAGAAGGATGCTGGGTAAAGTAGCACAAGAAAGATTAGAATCAAAAAAACTGAATTGAACTTCATTCTGCTGTGAATTGATAATAGTTGAAGTAGATGATGATGATGATTGGCCTAAAGTTAAAGAACATAGAGTAATGAAAGTTTTTAATCCATTAATATATGATGAGTAAAAGTTAACCAGTGAATTAACACAGCTTAAAGTGTGCATTCTTTAAAATAAAATTTGTTAACCAGAAATTGCTTGTAGCTGTATTGTTCCATTGTTATCTGGAATTATTTGTTTTAGTGCAAACATAATAGCTTTTTCAGAAAGTCATGTTTTGTTGGCCATTATTCTTCTATAGGATTCACTTCATTATTGTGCTTTACTAATCTAAACATGTTATTATTTATACATAATATTCTGAATTACTGATATCTATAGAGCTTGAAAAATATTTTATTATTTTAGAGCCCAAATGACAAATAGAGATGTAAATCCAATTTATCCAAACCACTTAGAACACTTTTTAGCAAAACCCTTTTATTGTACACATATTCACATACACCTATGTTTTGACTGTCCTGCAGTTTTCTTCAGAGCTATAATATAATGAACAAGAGTAAAATAAAATACATAACTAATAAATAATACCATAAAAAATGTAAACAATAAAAAACTAAAAACAAGGATAAAATATATAACAAAACCTAATAAACAAATTAAATAATCCAGTTAATATAAAATAAAATATACAATATAAATAAAAAATAAATATAAATTATGCATGTGTATTCCTAACTATATACATACATATTCAAGAACAATTATTAATCTAAATATATTATTCATTTTTATTATTTTTAATAATCTCCTAATTACTTTTATTTCCTATAAACCTAAACTTTATTTTTATTAGCTCCACCTCAATAAAATACTTAATAATTTTATATGCATATAATTGTCAGTTCAACAGTAATTCATTTATTAATATTCTTTTTAATTTTTAAATCATCTATCTATTATTTCTTATTCATTTTTCTGTTAAAATTAATATTTTATATTTATTATTATTTTTTAATATTTAAAACCTATAAATATTGTAATCTTTTAACTCACCCAGTTTACTTTAATCTTTTAAAAAAATATTTTTCTTTTTAAAAAAAAGTATCTTATACTCTAGCTCCCTCTATTACATGTTATTTAAACTAAATGTCTATAATCAGTATAACTTTTTATACATTTTATTTATTTATACACTTTAACTCTTATAAACTTATATTATACTGGTTTATATGTAAATATTATACTAAATTTTTCCTAATATTTAATATCTAAAAATATACTCATGTTTATACTCCTATGTAACTTAACCATTTTTGCAATCCATAATTCATTTATAAATATTTTTTCTCTTTATATATTTACCTCTACATATCCCATTTAAGAACTATATCTACCAATCTCATTTTAATCTCAGAATCCCTATTAAATTTTGATTTTATTTTTCTTATTAGTATTGCTTCTTTTATTTTATTTTTTTTTAATATTGTCTGTATGTAACATCATTTTTATTGAACTTGAGTAAATTTGTGTTCTGTTTCCTTCATATGTATATATATATATGGGTGATTTATTATCTGGAATATATTGTTTTAATCATGTTTTATAGAATTTTTCATTTCTCCCACATATTTTTATCAATCCCATTATCTAAATGTTCTTTGCATTCTATTGCATATATTCCATTAATTATTTCTTTACCATCTTTATTATATCCTGTGTATTTGTTATCTACTAAATTTAATGTTTTTTTTTCTCTTTTTTATTAACTATTTTGTATTAATTATTCTTTTGCATTTTTTATTAATCTTTTTTATAATTTTATTAAACTTATTCATTATAATATTATTATTTGTTTTTATTCCTATATGTCTATTTTCACTTTCTTTTTTCCTTAACTCTTTTCATTTTTATTTATCTTATACTCTATTCTTTCAATACTTTTTTTAATTATATCTACAGTGAAAACACTATTTTTTAACTCATTCATTATTAAATCTTTTTATTTAATATAGATTTCTTTTCTTAAGCATTACATTCCAACCCTATATATTCTTGAATATATACAACTAATTTTATATTTCCTATCAATGTTGGAAAACCAACTTGTTATTTTCTTATCAATATTGTTCTTCTTATAAATATTTGTTTGAATATACCATTTTTATCTATCAATTTCTTTTGAAGCATTTATTTTCTTCTTTCTCAACTGTAAACTTTATACTCCCTTCCATTTTATTAATATCATTAATAAATCAATTTATTTGTCTTTGGCTTTTTTTAAAAATCATCAAATAATCATCTACATATCTGTTAAAAAACAAAGGAACATTTTTATTTTCTGTTATATTTTTATCAAACTCATTCATATAAATATTGCTTAAAATTGCACTTAGAGCTTCTCCCATTAATAATCCTTCTCTTTGTTTATAAAATTCCCTATTATATTCAAAAATTACATCCTTACAACAAAATTCCATTAAGTATATCAATGTATGAACAGGTAATTTTATTTTTTTATTTTTACCTTTAATATACTTCCCTATAGCTAAATTTATTGTTTTTTTCTGCTTTTAAATTAGTATACATTGATATAATGCCCATTTTTATAAATGCTAAATTTCTGTATTGATATTTTTTAAATATGTCATTAACTCCATTTATTAAATTTTTATTATTTTTAATGTTGGAATTTTCATACTGATTAGCATATTTTATAAAAATTTCATTTGATAACCATTTTGAAACTTTTTCTAAATAAGATCTCTTAGAATCAGTAATTGGCTTTAGTGGTATATTTTCTTTGTTAATTTTTGGAACCCCATATATTCTAGCTGTTTTACATTCTTTACTCACTATTTTCTCAAATGTTGATCTGTCTATTAAAAGCTTTTTATAAATACATTTAATTAATGTATATATTTTTCTATTTTTTAAGTCACTGTCATTCTTTTTAACTTTTTCAAATACCTTATCACTCAGCATAACTTTCATTTTTTTAAATAAACTTTTTTATCTAATATCACTAATTTATTTTGTTTATCTGACTTTAGAAAAACTAATTCTTCTTCATACTTAGATTTAATCTGTCTGACTTCTTTCTTATCTATTAATTCTTTGTTTTTCTTTATATTCCCTGTACTTCTATTTTCAAAATTATTATTATTTTCTATTTTATATATCAAATTCTTACTTTCTTTTTTAAATTCATCAAACCATATTTTCTCTTCATTATTTGTCACTTTTGTAATATCTTTGTCATTAAAATAATGAAGTTTATAATTTTTTTGTATCAAATCTTGTGCTATTTTTTCCATTGCTTCTTCTATCTCTATTACATCTTTCTTAATGTTATTTCCAATTGGCACATATTTAATTCCTTTATTTTATATATTTTTTTCTTCTTCTGTAAAGTCTATTGGGGAATATAAAGAAAAACAAAGAATTAATAGGGAAAAAAGAAGTCAGAAAGATTAAATCTAAGTATGAAGAAGTAGTTTTCCTAAAGTCAGATAAAGAAAATAAATTAGTGATATTACTTAAAAAAAGATTTAGAAAAAATGGAAGTTATGCTGAGTGATAAGGTATTTGAAAAAGTTAAGAATGACAGGAACTTAAAAAATAGAAAAATATATACATTAATTAAACATATTTATAAAGGGGGTTTAATAGACAGATCAACATTTGAAAAAAATAAGTAAAAAATGTAGAACAGCTAGAATATATGGGGTCCAAAAATTAACAAAGAAAATATATCACTAAAGCCAATTACTGTTTGTAAAAGGTCTTATTTAGAAAAAGTTTCAAAATGATTAGCGAGTGAAATTTTTAAAAAATATGCTAATGAGTATAAAAATTCCAACATTAAAAATAATGAAATTTTAATAAACAAAGTTAATGACATATTTAAAATATATAAATACAGAAATTTAACATTTATAAAAATGGACATTATGACAATGTACACTAATTTAAATGTAGAAAAAGCAAAAAATTTAGCTATAGGAAAGTATATTAAGGATAAAAATATAAAAAATAAAATTACCTGTTCATACATTGATAGATTAATGGAATTTTGTTGTAAGAATGTAACTTTTGAATATAATAGGGAATTTTATAAGCAAATAAAAGGATTATTAATGGGAGGTAATTTTAAGCAATATTTATATGAATGAGTTTGATAAAAATATAAAAAATAAAAATGCTCCTTTGTTTTTGACAGATATGTATATGATTATTTGATGATTTAAAAAAAAACAAAGACAAATAAATTGGTTTATTAATGATATTAATAAAATGGAAGGGATTATAAAGTTTACGGTTGAGAAGAAAGAAAATAATGAAATTGCATATCTGGATATAATGTTTCAAAAGAAATTGATAGATAAAAAATAATATATTCAAACAAGTATTTATTAAAACAAGTATTTAAAAAAAGGAGAATATTGGTAATAAAATAACAAGTTGGTTTTCCAACATTATAAGAAATATAAAATTAGTTATATATATTCAAGAATATACAGAGTTGCAATGTATTGTTCAAGAAAAGAAGACTATATTAAACAAAAAGATTTAATAATCAATGAGTTAAAAAAGAGTGGCTTCCCTATACATATAATTAAAAGAAGTATTGAAAAAATAGAATATAAAATAAATAAAAATAAAAAAAATGAAGGAAACAAGAAAGGTGAAAATAGATGTATAGGAATAAAAACAAATAATAATATTATAGTGAATAAGTTTAATAAAATTATAAACAAGATTAATAAAAAATGCAAAAGACTAATTACTACAAAAACAGTTAATAAAAAAAACATATTAAATTTAATAGATAATAAAGAAATAATTAATGGAGTGTATGTAATAGAATGCAAACAATGTTTAGATAGTAGAATTGATAACAAATATGTGGGAGAAATGAAAAATTCTATAGAAATAAGATTAAAACAATATATGTCAGATAATAAGTCATCAATATATATACAAATGAAAAAACAGGACACAAATTTACATAAAATTCAATAAAAATGTTGTTACATACAGACAATATTCAAGAAAGGAAAATAAAAGAAGCAATACTAATAAGGGCATCGATATATATACAAATAAAAAAACAGGACACAGATTTACATAAAGTTCAATAAAAATGTTGTTACATACAGACAATATTCAAGAAAGGAAAATAAAAAAAGCAATACTAATAAGGATGATAAAACCAAAATTTAATAGGGAATCTGGGATTATTGGGATATGTAGAGGTAAATATATAATGAGAAAATTATTTATAAATGAATTATGGGTTGTAAAAAATGGTTAAGTTATATAGGAGTATAAACATAAGTATATTTATAGATATTAAATATTAGGTAAAATTTAGCATAATATTTACATATAAAGCAGTATAATATAAGTTTGTAAGATAATTATATTATAATAATAACAATAACAATTAAAGTAAATAATATATATATAAATAAAGAGTTGTAGTGATTATAGATATTTAGTTTAAATAATATTTAATAAAGAGAGCTAGAGTATAAGATAAAAGATTACAATATTTATAGATTTTAGATATTAAAAAAATAATAATAAATATAAAATATTACCTTTAACAGAGGAATAAGTAAGGAAATAATAGATATTATATGATTTAAAAATTAAAAAGAATATTAATAAATGAATTACTGTTGAACTGACAATTATATGAATATAAAATTATTAATTATTTTATTGAGGTGGAGCTAGTAAAAATAAAGTTTAGGTTTGTAAGGAATAGAAGTAATTAGGAGATTATTAAAAATAGTAAAAATGAGTAATATATTTAGATTAATAGTTGTTCTTGAATATGTATGTATATAGTTAGGAATATTCATGTATAATTTATATTTATTATCTATTTATATTGTTTATTTTATTTTATATTAACTGGATTATTTTATTTGGATTTAATTATATTTATTTCAGTTTTGTTAAGTTTTGTTATATATTTTATGTTGTTTTTAGTTTTTTTATTGTTTACATTTTTTATGGTATTATTTATACAGTTATGTATTTTATTTTTATTCATTATATCATAGCTCTGAAGCAGACTGCAGAACAGTCGAAACATAAGTAAATGTGTACATATACAATAAAAGGTTTTTGCTAAAAAGTGTTGAAAGTGGTTTGGATAAATTGAATTTATATGAGATATTACAGCAAAAATAAAGGGTGATTTTGTTAATATTTGTGTAATATAGATGTCTAAATATTTAAAATTTGTCATCAAATTTTTATAACATTTGAATTCAATGATATCGCAAAGTCTTAAAGCAAAAGAGTTCCTCGGGACCTAAAGAATTTTTGTCAGATGAAAAATAACAGATAGAAGCATACTATATTTTTCTTACACAGAATGATTTACAAGCTGGAATGAATAGCTGGTATAATATCAGCTTTTCTTTCTGTGTTCCATATTAGATAAGATTTATTCCCTTGGTTGCATATTATATTCTTGATAATTGTTTTATATACCATTGTAAAAATTTCAGGATCACAATAGTTTACTTAAATTTGAAGGAAGCAGTGATAAAAGATTTAAAATGTTAACTACATCACTGTTAAGAAAATATGAAACGGTAAGTTAGACATGTAAATTGTTAGAAATGCAAATTTCTTCTATTAATAAATTAAACAAAAAAACTAAAATATATTCTGTATTCTAAATATAGTATTTTTAATTTCTGTAACAATTTTTTATATGTTTTATTTCACCGTATAACGTAAAAATAGTGGAATCAAAAGATAAAAGTTTCTAAATCAATTATCAGCAGTAAAAATGGAAAAATCAATTTGATCTATTTAATACAACCATTATGCTTAACCGTATCTTAGTATATGAACCCTCATATCACCTCCTGAGCACAAATCATATACATTAATGAGTAATACACATATGCATATATAATATATGGGCACTTCTACCTTAAATCTATATACTGTATACATTTACTTTGTGTTATTAATAGTTCAATCATTTAAATCACATTTTTTATTTAACGTTTTTACATTATTCTCTTAGTAATGAAATTTGCATTTCTTTGCCACACAAACGTGTCTTTGCTAAAATATTTTAAACGATTCAATTTTTATCACTATAAAACTGATATAACATATATATTAATTTATTCTAACAGGAGATAACGATTAACAATTTCATAGAATGCCGATGGTAATATTAGTAATTTAAATTTAAAATGCGACATTTCATACAATTCTACTTTTGAGGGAAGAAAGCAATTTGTTAGCATCCGACTCGGATCAAAACTCTAGCAGAGAAAATGTTTCCTGAGAGAAGATGCTGCATGATAAAGGTTATCATCATTCTGGTTCAAAAGATTTTCCCAATTCAGTTTTTACTTGTCCAATATTTTTTTTAGAAAACAATAAATTTAAAACTTGAAAGAAGATTTTAAATTGACATGATTTTTTACTCCGTAGATAATTGCAAACAGTTCTTATTCATATTTTAATTTACTTAATTTGAAAAACTCTATGTATAAATAATTGTTTCGTGAGTTTGTTCTATATATATGTTTATTCTATTATTTCTGTGAAATACTTTTCATTTCTTTATATATAAGTTAACTTCTAGATTTTTACACACACACATAAACTCTCAGGAAATTATGAATAAATTAACACAACCTCATCAGTTGGATCTACTTGTATTTTAGCTTGGATCATATTTAAGCGTTCAATTTACTGAGAGTTACAATGCAGAGCATGATTTATATATATTAACGAGATTTTAGTACAACCATAAGCAATTCTAAAATCATTATAAACAATCAAAGGATAAAAATTCACTCCTTATTTTTAATAATCTCGGTATAGTAAATAAAGCAACAGTTAAATATAAAATTAATTGTAAAATTAATTTACACTTAATATACTGAGGTTCTTAAAAATGAGAGTGTTTTTGTATTCCTTGATTGTTTATAGGGATTTTAGAATTGCTTATGGTTGTATTGAAATCACATTAATATATATAAATCACATTTCTGTATTATAACATTTGATTAAATTTAAAGCTCAAATATGAACCAAGCTAAAATGCAGGTGGATCTCTGTATTTTTTTTATTGACAGGTTTGTGTTAGTTTATTTGGTACTAATCGGTCCACCAGGCCAGCCGTCGAGTGGCATTGTTTCTCTGCTAAAAACAGGTATGCAAATACACACACTTAACAAATCTTGATCGTATGATGTGAGGGTAGAGGGAATTCAAGTGCCCATAACTGTTGTAATATGGATTCTAATTAAAGATCTTATCCTTTACCCGACATAGTATTTGATACTAATAATTGTAAAATCATCGCCATGCTTCCCTACAAATTTTGGAAGGTGGAAAAAATTGCAAAAGGTCATGGCCAAGCACCTTTTCCCAGAACTCATGCGAATAGCCACGTAAATTACAATAAAATGTCTGAGATTGCATGTAGTTTTGGAAATAATAAAATTGGTTTGATCAGTGATGACAAATTATTTGTCAAACCTCCCCCCCCCAAAAAAAAAAAAACATTAAAGTATGATCAAACCTTTGACTTTTTCAACTTTGTTTTTTTTAAAAAAAAAAAAAAATAAAAATACTGTGACTTTTTTTTTCGTTTGGCTATACGGCGATTTTTGTTTTGGCTTTATTTGTATACTGTTGATATACTAAAACTTATCTTTTTAAAACCAATTTTTACTAACCTTTTTTAAAAAATAAAAACAAACTAAAAATAACTTTTGTCTCAGTGATGACAAATTATTTCTCCCCATCTCCTTCCCCCCCAAAAAAAGTTAAACTAAAATCAAAACTTTTGACTTTTTCAACTTTGGTTTTCTTCTTGTTTTTAAAATACGGTGATTTTTGTTAATTTGTATTAAGCGATGTTTTTAATTTTGCCATTTTTGAAAACGAAAATGTACCAAATATTTGAATCAAAACTGCTATGGTAAATTATTTACAAGAATGTCAAAATATTGATAAAAAAAGTTGTATCAAATGTCAAAATATGTCAAAAGATGAGTAAAAAAAGTCATAACAAATGTCCAAATATTTTTTAAAAAGGCAGGGAAAATGTAAAAATATTTTAATAAAAGTCGGACAAATTGGGAAAAAATATTTTAATAAAAGTCAGAGAAAATGTAAAAATAATTTAATTAAAAATAGTTGCCCAGATTGATATAATTGTGTGTTTTTAGCAGAACAACAATGCCACCAGACGGCTAGTCTGATATACCGATTAGTACAGTTTATTTATAGTTCGCTGAGGGTTTACAATAATGTCTGCTTTAATTTGAATTATTATTATTTACATCTAAATATTATGTCATTTAATGTACAAAGGTTGTTTAAAAAATGCACAGCCTTTATCCTCTGGTTGTTTGCAATGATTTCAGAATGACTTGTGGTTGTACTGAAATCAGGTTAATAAATGTAAATCACACTCTACATTATAACAAGTCAATAAATTGAATGCTTAAATGTGATCAAAGCTAAAATACGGGTGGGTCCATTTTGTACAGGTTCATTTATTTATGAGTTAGTGTTAGTTTATTCATAGTTTTGTTCTCTAAATGTTTCAAGCAGAAATGTTTGATGAAAAAATCCATTAACTAGCAGTAATTTAATTGATTTTTTTTGTCAAATATTGCTGTTTGAAACATCAGAAAATTAGAAGTCATAGATAATTGACATTAATATTATTAATATTTATGTGATATTTAATTGCATATGTAAAAGTTTTTTTGTTGAACAATTCCATATACATTGTAACCAGACTAGAGTTTCCATTCCATCTGATGGCTGATTTTTTTTCCTGATGAGCATCTTGCAGGAAGGAAAAAATGATTGACATTACTCAAGGCTGATGTCACCCCTCTTTCTACAATAATATTTCCTGCTCATCAGAGCATGTAGCATTAAGGAGACTGACAACAGCTAGAAATTTATCTGTTTGGTTTTCCAAATGGTACAACTAGAGTTCCAGTCCACTACAACCTTACCCACCCAGATCAAGTTGTGCCAGATATAGCTCACGCAACATGAGATTCCTATGAACAAGTACACTGATTGATGAATGAAGTGAAATAAAACTTACAAGAGTTTTATATACCCACAATTTATTTAAATAACAGTATTTGGATAACACTTCTAATAATTCATTGCAGTTCAGATTCCATAGATCAGTTAGTCCATTTCATTGGTAACTTCTCTGATGTTGGTCCTATCACTGATGATCATACAGTGTCCATCATTTATATTCCATAATCCTGTTCTGCCAGTATTCACATAGTAGGAATTTATTTATATATCCATGTGAGCATCATGGATACCTCCCTTATCATTTCTCAAGTTTAAATTCTCCTTCTGTGAGTTTATATTCTCATATGCACATATTTGTAGACATGTTTATTAATTTCCTATTGCAATATACTGTTAAGTAAGTTTGATTTATATTTGGATTAATCCTTTTCTTCTAATCATTCAGACCAATAATTATATTTGAATATATTAACATATTTAATTCACGTATATAGACGCATATTTAATTCCAGTATGTAGACATATATTTAATTCCTATATGTAGACACATATTTAATTCATGTATATAGATGCATATTTAATTCCTGTATGTAAACACATATTTAATTCATGTATATAAATGCATGTTTAAATCATGTATATAGAACTTATTTAATTCATGTACATAGATGCATATTTAATTTCTGTATGTAAATGCATGTTTAATTCATGTATATGGACACATATTTAATTCATGTACATAGATGCATATTTAATTCCTGTGTATAAACGCATATTTAATTCATATATATATAGATGCATGATTAATTCATGTATATAGACACACATTTAATTCATGTATATAGACGCATATTTAATTTGTGTGTATAAATGCATATTTAATTCATGTATATAAAATAGAAACTCTTTTTTGGTTAAACATAATGTATTTACGGAGTATACACATATCGGGGTATGTCCACCCTAAATTAATTCTTATATTATAATTTTCATATTCTGTTTAGCAAGTTTAAATTTAGCAATTTGAAAAATATTTCTTTACACCCTTTATTATAGAGCTTAACTTCGAATCATTATTGCATTTCACCATTTCTGTCAACGTATTTCAATTTATTTATTTTTATTATTTTAATAATAATAATAATGGCAATTATATTTTTCTATAAGAAATTATTTCAGTACATAACATTTTATCATTTTGTTGAATTAATCATTTTAAACAACCAGATTTCATTTTATCTTTCTGAAATGCTTTTCTTACAGCATTTTCACAAATACCTTTAAATATTTCAAATGTTATCTAGAGTTTACTTACCTTTAAATTTATCTGTTGGTGATTCATCACTGTTAAATCTTCACATTAAAAAGGGATTTGTCTTAGAACTGATTGGTATATATTTTCTTTGATGGTTACTTAGGCATGTTTCTTCACCTTCATGATTTCTTCATGGTATGGGGAGAGTGAGTTCTTTCTAGCTAAACATTCTAGCATTTCCATGTTGATTATTTCCTTCATCATATTGCAGTTTTACAGTCACCACAGATTTTTCCTACTAACTGCTGCACTTCTTTGATTAATGGCCATGGCAGCTCCAAACTTAGTTGGTATGATTATTTAAACTCTTCATTGTAGACTGACTAATACTGAATTGCTATTTACTGCAAAGCAACTGTTACAATCAATTAACTGCAACTCCTCGAATTGATTGATTGCTCACTTTATATACTCCAATTTCCCATGATTTTTTATCACCTCTTTTAACTCACCTATGCTGACTGACATTTTTCAAAAACATGTTGACTTCTTTTGCCTAAGGCAAGAAAGTAATGCTATCTTTTTTCTTTGCCTAAGGCAAGAAAGTGATGCTATCTTTTTTTGTTGTTGGAAGAAAAAAAAGATAGCATTACTTTCTTGCCTTAGGCAAAAGAAGTCAACATGTTTTTGAAAAACATGTCAGTCAGCATGGATGAAATAAAAAGGATAATAAAAAATCATATTATAGCATTTCTATATTGTAATTCGTAAACATTCAGCTTTAACAAAAAAAAATATTATATTGGTAACATTTTAACTTGAAAACTGCAAATTTTAATGATAAAGATTTATTAATTAAATGTATAATTTAATTTTTTTTGTATGTTTAAATATTGATTTTTCTCTCTCCCTTTTCAGAGAATTTGAATTTGTTCATTTTGTTTTGACAACGTGATTAAAAAACTGATTTTAATTCACTGTCAATTGTTTATTTATTTTGCTCAATTTCACTCACTAAAACTGTGTCAGCTTTTTAATCAAACCATTTTATAATACAGGAGGGGGAAACTTCAAGATATGTGAAACAATGTATCTGTTTCAATATGTCTATGTGTATAAAAGTACATAAAAGCCATTTTATGTAAAAATGTTAAAATCATATGTAAATGATAAATAGCCATAGATGCATGTTTCAATATCAGAATCTAAAAAGTGTACTTACAGAAATAATAGAATGTGGCATTAATACCATTAAAATAAAAGTAAAATTATAGTTTTCAGCTAATGAAAAACAGAGGAATCTGTTAAATGAATTATTAATATGTATATACACACATGAGGTTCTCATTCTTTCTGTCTTTATATATATTTTTCCATGATAACAATTAGTCAATTGTAAAATAATTTGATAAAATCTCTCTCTACTTCATGAAGTAGAAGCTCTTTAAATAATTAAGTTTACATCATAAACTACAATTAAGCCATAAATTCATTATATTTTGTTTCCAGCCCTGTTTTGTATATCACATATTGTGGTTATATGTGATTTATTTATAAGTTTTGATTTTAATATATATTGCTTACTGGATTTCAGGTGTACAATTTTTTTCACACACACATTTATGAAAGATGGTTATGATATGATAGAACTAATGTGAAAGAAGCACTCATCAAACAAAAAATTATATATATATATAACAGATTATTTTTATAGGAATAGTATGCATATATAAATTAACAGTAGAATATAAACAAAATTTTAAAAGAATATTAATAATAAATTAGAGTGAAAATTTACATAGATGTATTTACTGTGTGTGTGCATTCAGCCATTTACATTCATCAAAAATTAAAATAATAAAATTTCTGTAACCCATCTTTTTTTAAATAAAATGGCTAATGATGGACTCACTACAAAAACATTTATTAGAAACACTTTCCCAGTTTATATTTATTTTCCATAACTTCAATGCTTTATCAAAAAAAATTATCTTTTATCATGATTGTAACTTTAGCTATTTCAAAACACAAACAATCATTGCAAATATATTGTGCCGGACGAAAGATTTTTGTTTTGTATATCCTGACCATGGGGGCGCCACTAGTCCGAAAATCGGAACTAGACATTTATTTTAAGGGTGGGCAGGATATACGAACATGAATGTGCCGGACTAAACCCAGCGAGAGCAAAAGCTAATGAATGTGGTTCAGACAATTGAGAAACACTGAGACAAATGTCAGCCAAAATACTTATAAGAACTTTTTAAATTTATTAAACATAATAACAAAATAAACATGAAACTTGATATACATTTACTTAGCAGATCTTAACATTGAGTGTATGCGAGCAGAACTACGTTAAATACCCAGGCAGACAAGTTCATTTCTTATCTATAACACAATAATGGCTTATATCTTCTTGCTAGCAGTTCACCCAACCAATTCCCTTTTCCCTATAGAGATTTAGTAAGATGGATGTTTGTGGAGAATAATGGGACAGCGCAGATGAGCTTTTCTTAGTCCAGAAAAGAAATGTTGGAACCAAGAATGTCATAATTCTGCAAAATGCTCATGGACAAGTACATTGAAATGAGCCAAGCAAGGTAAGTCTCACACAAGAAAGAAACATGAATTACGCAATCTGAATTATAGCAAAGAAATCTCTACCAAAAATAAATAAATCATATATCCTAAAAATCACTAGCCAAAGCCAAGTTTGATTTAGTTTAACGCCGAAGCAAACAAACAAACAAAAATAAAAGAAAACTACTAAGGTCGGTCTGAGCATTTAACAAGGGTTAATCATAAAACTGAGAAATTATTAAGCATATAAAATATCACTCACCCTACACTCTCAAACAAGCAACATTTTAAGATTGAAAATCTTGCTACTAAGATTGTAATGTAAAATAAACAAAAATACATTAATATTTAAATTGATAAATTACACATCGTAAATATAATTTCCTTTTAAGATTAAGCTGAGATTTGTGAGAGACTTAATTAGAGATTTAGCCCTGATTTTGATATGGAAAGGTAAGTTACCTCGAGTAATATTAATTTCTGTTGTTCACACAAAGCTCGGTTTATAGAGTCCTCTACAACGGATGTCATTTACTACAGGTTCAGAAGTCTGGAGGCATTATCGGGATCCACTCTGGACTTGACAATTAGGTCATGATGGAAGTCACAATTTGGAGCTCCATCTTTTTTCCTTATTGCAGATATAAATTTCCTACCAATACCAAAATGTTGTTTTACACTCTTGAAACTTT